>JAHSUH010000145.1:27500-520195 GCA_025388415.1 Cynanchum wilfordii
TTGTGTTGAATTATCCTCTTTTCTTCCATTTCTGTAATCAACCCCTCAATCACATCCCTCTGCTTTAAAGGATACCTATAGGGCCTAATATTCACAAGGCTTAGCATCCGAATCCAAAGGTATTGTATGATCAAATACTCCTATGGCACGGGGGCAAACAAGATGGTTTCTGCAAAAATCTTTTGAAACTTATGTTTTAGATCCCTGAATTTCTTGAGGTTCCACTACCGATTTCGGATACATTGCACTACGAAGCTTCATGACATTTCTCTGCAGGATTCATTTGAAGTAAGCAAAACTAAATAGAATTATCCAATAATTTTGATGAAATATCTCCTTCAGCAATTTTGCTTTTCTTGGGAACAACTCCATGAACACCGACCAATTCCTTATTCCTCCTAAATTTCATTATCATTTTGCTAAAATCCCACTGGATTTCCCCTAAAGTACTCAACCATTGTATGCCTAACACCATATCACAACTTCCTAATGGAATGAGCATCACATCGGTGGAAAAATGCTGCTCAAGTATCTTCCAAGAAAATCCTTTACACATATATTGACAAGCAATTTTATTCCCATCCGCCACAGAAATAGCCAAAGGAGAAATTTGTTCAACTTCGCAACCCAAGCTTTTAGCATATTCTAGATCAAGGAAGTTATGAGTACTACCGGAATCTATCAAAATATGCAAAGGTTTCTTCCTAACCATACCGACTACTCTCATAGTTTGATAATTCTGCCCGCCAACTAAAGCATGAAGTGAAATGCAAGCTTCTTCAATATCGGAAATGCCCTCATCCTCCCGGTTATCCCTTTCAATTCCCAAATCTGGAGGTAACAATACCTGCTCACCATTTACCTCCTCAACTTCACCCAAAAATTCAATTGTGAACAACTGTGGTTCCCTAAAACGACATTTATGGCCTTTTTCAAAAGGTGCATCACAATAAAAACATATTCCCTTAGCTATCTTCTCAGCCCTCACACCAGCAGGAATATATTTGAAGTTCTTAGTTGTAACACTAGGTTTATGCACTGACTGAACCGTATTTTTGTTAGGATAGGTAGATATAGGCCTCGGAGAAGAAAAAGGCAACAGAGGAAGTTTATGATTAGGTGTTGGCGGAAGGGCAAGCAATTTTGAATTATCATTTTGATGATTTGATTTTAATGATGGCTGAAAGTTTCTATGGAGACTTGAATTAAGAGAGTCCTCCTGTAATCTAGCATAATGCATAGCAGAAGCAACAGAAACTAGTTTAAAAGCCTTAACGAAAGGCTTAACAGCAGGTTTTAACCCCCCAACAAAGCATTCAACCACAAATTCATTAGTCAACTGATGACCTCTGAAGCATCAGAGATCTATAGTTCTCAAATTCATCCAAATAAGACTCTAGATCAGCAGTTTGTTGCAGTTTACTAAATTTTTCTACAACATTATCCGATGAATCATCTCTAAATCTAGCTAACAAATCCACAACAAAATCAACCCAAGCAACATTTCTATTCATAGCTAGATAACCGGAAATCCAACATTCAGCCTTATCACACATGTAAAGGGAAGCAAGATCTACCTGCTGATCTTCCGGAGTTTTGCAGAGGACGAAGTACCGGTTGCATCTCTTAATCCACTCCCGAACATGCGTACCATCAAAACGGGGGAACTCAACTTTAGGAGTAAATCCAATTGATTTTTGTTGCTGCTCACCACTCCGTAAGTTTGAATTGATGTTTTCCCGAGGGGAATTCGTTTCATCACGACTCCATTTGGCTCTTAATTCCATCATCATCGAAGCCAATTCATCGATCTTCTGGTTTGTGGACTCAATTTTATCGTCCATGGCCTGGATTCTTCCTTCCATTGATGTAATCCTTTGAGCGTGATTCCCGGGCGCCAGACTTGTTGAAGAAAATGTGGTCCGGAACGTTAATTGCTCCGATACCAATGTTGCAGTAGGGAAGAGCTTGGTGGGAGAGAAGTGAGATTACCGTGAAGAATTTGAGAGAATGAGAGAAAGAGAGAGAGATTCTGAGAGAAAGAGAGAGAGAGAGAGAGAGAATGAAAGAGAGATTACTGTTTGTATTTTTCATATCACTCCCAATTACAAGTAAGTCTTTTTATAGACTAATATTCTTCTATAATATTTCTTCTTAAAAGAAAATATCTATCTAACATTAGAAATATCTATAACACTGAAGCTACCTCTGCTCCGGCGACGAAGCCGCCTCCAATTGGCCCCAAGAGAGGTACTAAGGTAACTCCATTTCTATTTCTCCACTGAAATTTCACCTCTCCCGAGTCCAATTCACGGATATTTTGTTCTTGTGATTCATTTTTCTTTATACTTTGGGTTTTTTCAATTTTTTTTTTTTCTGAATAGGTCTGTATTCTTAGACCGGAGTCCTACTGGTTCAAGGGCACTGGTTCTGTCGTGGCCGTTGATCGGGTGAGTTAAATGGACATTATTGTTATTGTTTTCTCTTCATACTGGATCCTAGTGAACTGCTGATTTGCTTTTTCATTTTTGGAACACCGATGAAACCAACCATGGGGGAGGGGAAGAAAGAAGGAAGAAGGGTTGGGAGTAATGGGTCGGGTTTGGGGAATTGAGTTTTTTTTTTAAAAAAACATTGAAATGACATTTTTGCCCCTGAAAAAATATTTTTTTTTAATATAACTGTTGACCAAAAAAAAATTAACGGAAATGATGAAATTGACCAAAATTTATAATATAAGGGATGAAATCGCAAAAAAATTATAATGTAAGAGACCTTTTTGGCCAATTTGTCATTTTATATATATTATACATGTATCAAAATTATATAATTTTTATAGTTATCTTAATTAAACTTGGACAATAAACACAATATGTATGCATTGGAGCTTCTTCGTTAATTTCTCTTTTTACTACAAAGTTGATGAAAATAAGAAACATTCTAAGAAATAGCATTCGTTACTTTTCCAATTCCATCTGTTTGCCTGCAGAAAGCTAACGTTAATTAGAAGAAACTTTTTAAAAGTCAGCCATCATTCCATTCCATGCTTTGAATATATATATATATAATAGTAGTCAACCATTGCCCCCTAATATTGGTTAATTGAATATTTGTGTTAAGGCTGTCAAAAATCCACTACAAATTAAAGTTTCAGTTAATAATTTCTTATAAGGAAAGCAATAACGGCTTCCTAATTTGAATACCTTTCTTCAACTCTTTGATTTTATTATAACTTCTTGTTGGGTCTTCAACCTAACTTTTTTTTTTTTTTTTTGTTAATCAGCAATATCATTAGAAAATAAAGCGAAACAAATTACAAGAGAAGCTAAAAACAAGAGTAGAAAAACAAACGACACCGGAACCAAAAGAAACAAGAAACAGAACTAGTTAACAACAACATTATCACCTAGCGGAACTCCCCGCAAGATTGAAAGGTCCACTTCCCCCAAGTAGTTTGAGTGATAGGCCCACTTAGCCAGCTGATGAGCACAAGCATTTGATTCTCTCGGGACGTAATTAAGGAACCAATTACATTTAGATGCTATTCTCCTCTTTCCTTCTGCAATTCTAGAAGTAGCTTTCCAGTCTTCAAACTCAACCACCCCTTGCAGTGCCAGAATAACAAACATGGCATCTCCCTCAAAACTCACCTTTTCTAGTTGAAGGGATTCCGCAATCTTCGGAGCTTGGATAGCCGCTTCGGCCTCCGCACGGAACGCATTATCGGTTCTAAAATGGTTGACCCAAGCTCCAAGAAAACTCCCTCTGTCATCTCTAAGAATGCACCCTGTTGCTGTCTTGCCTTCAATAAATGCTGCATCAAAGTTCAATTTCACCTCACCTGCAAACGGAGGAGTCCATGTAGGTAAAATGGAACTACCCGGCGGGTTCCTAGCTTTATTATTCTGCTTTCGACAACCTTTCCAATACTTAACATGGCATTGATTTATAAGCCTAGACAGCACATTCCGGTCGGGTGGGCTTTCCCCTTTCCGGATTTTGTTCCTAGTAAACCATAACTGCTCCACCATTGTGGCTAGGAAATTTTTCATTTTCCTCCTATCCCAATCCGCCGGATCAAAAACTTGAGTGTCATGAAGGATCAAATTAAGCCACTGATTACTAGACAAGTTTTGGAAAGCATCCAATCTCACTTGCCAAGGTGAGTTCCACCACATTAATTTACTTATCGGGCATTTGAGTAGAATGTGGTGGAGGGTTTCCTCTTGTTGTCCACAAAGCGGGCATTGCGAATTTGAGATCTCAATAAACCTACCGAGACGGTCGAGGGTGGGCAGTAAATTGTGAGCAACTCTCCACAACAAAAGCTTGTGTCTATTGTGCACTTCCGCATTCCAAATGCTCTTCCACGTGCACAGGTCTTCCATATTCTGCATACCAACTCTACCATGTATGATCCGGTGATAAGCCGATTTCACCGTGAACTTCCCTGTCGAGGAGGGATTCCATACCGGTCTATCTTGCTCCAACCCGAGAATGGAGTATTCAATATCTTGTCACTAGTCCGAGGAGAGAGAGACTAGTAACGAGGGAGTAATTCCACGATTTTCCTTCGTTGCACATTAAATCTTTCACCGGAATGTATTGGTTTGGCACATTCACCTCTTCCGGGATTCTCAAATTTGTTTCCTTGTACAACCACGGGTCACCCTTTAATTTTCGGTCTAGAGTTTTCTCCCAATTGATAGCACATACCGGATCGGAGGAGGTGGATGCACCGCTTAACTCCATTCCACACCCGGGAGGCCGGTGAGTTCGGTTGTTGGGGTGTCAAGTAAAGTGCCTCGAAGATACTTAGCTCGATCAATTGCATGCACGGGTTGTTCGCCTCGGTGGCAATTCTCCGGGCTAGCTTTGTGACCGGAGACCGATTCAGGTCTTGCATGAGACGAATTCCAAGTCCCCCGCCCTTTTCGGGAGACGGATAGCGCCCACGATTTCATATACATATGATGAGTTTGTGTCTCCTTATATCCCCAGAAAAAGTCCCTAATCATTGAGTCCAACTTCGCAAGAATACCCTTAGGAATCAGAAAGGATTGCATGACATGACTTGGAATAGCTTGTGCTATGGATTTTATAAGAACTGTTCTTCCCGCCAAAGAGAGGAACTTCTTTAAACTCAGTTTCCCCCCGAGTTTATTTGAAAGTTTCTCCACCACTCCTTTGTAAGCTTCTTTTTTATGCTTGAAGTTACAAAAAGAGTGTCCTAAGTAGCTTCCATTGTGCCTACACTCTTGGATATTTAGGATATCACCAATCTCGCGTCTCGGTTGTGCCCCTGTGTTTCGGCTATAATGCACGGCCGACTTGTGCCGGTTAACTTCCTGTCCGGTCCGGTCACAGTACTGCTGCACACATGCTGCTACTGCCCGTGCCTCCTCATGAGTTGCCTTGCGGTAAATAACAAGGTCGTCTGCGTACATTAAGTGTGTGATTCTCGGGCTATGCCTTGACACCTTCACGCCACCGATTCGCCCTTCTTCTCCCTCGGCTCGAGTAAGTAACCTGGACAGCACATCCGAAATGATAGTGAACAACGCCGGTGACATGGGGTCACCTTGTCTAACACCACGTTCCGATTTGAAGTAGCCAAAAGGAGAGCCATTGAGAAGCACTGAAAAATGAGCAGTACTAATGCAAGAATGAATAAGGTTAGTGAAATTCTCCTCAAACCCTAACTTGTCAAGCACATGAGTAAGCACCTTCCACTCCACTTTATCATACGCTTTGGCTAGGTCGATTTTAATGGCCATGAAGCCCTTCTTACCACTCTTTTTGTTCAAATAGTACATGATTTCATGGTTTACAATGATGTTATCATGAATAGACCTATTAGGAATGAACGCGGCTTGATTGGGAGAAATAATATCATCAAGGATAATCCGTAGTCTAGATGCAATGATTTTTGTGATTATTTTATAAATCACATTACAAAGGGCAATAGGCGGAAAAGATCAACCCTATGAACATTGTTAGACTTAGGAATTAAAGCTAAAAAAGTATGATTCATCCCCGATCTCGCTTCCGATTCTTGAAGAATACCCGAACTTCCTTCGTAGTTGCCTCCCTCACAATCCTCCAAGTAGCTTTTTGTAGAAAGTAACCTGTCATTCCGTCCGGACGGGGCTTTTGAAACTACCCATTGAGAAAAGTGCTCTCTTTTACTTCCTCGGAGTTCGGGTTTAGCAATGAGTGCTCGGTTCATTTCGCATTGCATCGATGGCTGGAAACAATCCTTGGAGATCATCCGGGAACCGTGGGCGAAGTGGAAAAGAGCTCCGAGTAGAATCTTTCAAAAGCAGTACCAATCTCGTGCCTATCGGACATCCAAGAATTATCCAGATTCAGTAAGTTTGTTGATAGCATTATGTCCTCTGTGAATAATTGTTGTAAGGTGGAAGTATCTAGAGTTGGCATCTCCTTCCTCATACCAACGTGCCTTAGCCTTGTCTTTCCACAAGATTTCTTCCCTCCTTAACGATCCGTCAGATTGATGGTGTAGAGCCTTTTCCGTGTTCGGAGTCTCATTATCTTGGGGTTGTTTCCGTAAATTCTCGTATAGAGTCTTTAACCTCCTTAATCGTATTTTGAACATGGCCAAATACCAGGTTTGTTCCACCTTTTTAGAGCCTCCTTAGTATTCCTTAGCCGATGGGCAAATGGTTCTTGTCGGTTCCACGCGCTTCTTCCACTATGAGCACGGAGCAATCCGGATGTAAACCCACATCGTCTCAAACTTAAAAGGTCCGGGTAGATTATCATTGGAAGAGTGGGGTCCGGAATAAGAGAGGCCCTGTGATCGAACACAAAGCCGTGAGATTGAGTGATTGCCGCACTCTGGAAACCTCATTTTCCATTGTGCATTTGCGACCCCTCGGCCGGGCGTTCCTGAATATTCGCCTTCCCCCTCTTTTTGTTATTCCAAGTGTATGCATGGCCTTCAAAACCCATGTCGATCAGCCCATTGTCATCAATAAGTTTCCTAAAACCACTCCTACTCGAAGATGCCACTGGATTGCCGCCCAATTTGTCACAGTTGTTTAGGACCGCATTAAAGTCCCCAACTACACTCCATGCCCCCGGGAAAGAACTTCCTATCGCCTCCAAATCTTCCCAGAATTTGTGTCTCAAAGTCGGGACTGGGGGACCATAAACCATGGTCAACTGCCACGGTTCACTAGCAGCCTCATCAAACACCAGTGTATTTATAAAGTTCTCGGAAGAAATCACAATTTTAATATCTAGCTTATCCTTCCAAGCCGGAAGAAGGCCGCCCGCCTTCCCCCTAGAGGGAACAAACTCAAAGTAAAGAAAGCCCAACTTAAAAATCGGAGACCGAATGTAAACAGAATTATTACATTTAACTTCAGAAATAAATAAAAACAGAGGTCGATGCTCCTTGATAAGGGAGTTTAAGCCCCCCTGCGGGGGCCGACCCAACATCCTCTCGCAGCCCTTCCATACAATACCAATCATTGAGGATGGGGGCGATTGTGGCCCGCCTCCTCGCCATATCGATTATCAAAATTGGATTTTGTGGGATAGAAACTTCGGTCACCATTGTTGCATGTTAGTGCTCCTCCGATTCTTGCTTCCCTTTTTACTTGGATGAACCTCCTTCGGACTATTGAAACTTGTTCCTCGGTAATCACAGCAGTTTCTACTTGAGACATAAGAACATCTTCGCTCTTCTTGATTAATGCGGCTTGTATTACCTCCCGGAATTATGATTAATGCTCGGTTGTGCAAACGTGATGTCCATAGGATCATGAGTTACACCTTTCTGTCTTTTGCGGCAGATTGGGGCATCTATGGGCTTCCTTTTATTTAAGTTGGACGAGGTCAGAACACTAAATGGTATCTCTTGATTATAGGACTTGGGTATGGACATTGGGTTTCCTTCAAGGAAATGAAGGCCTATAGGAACCGATGGGCTTTCTTCTTGGGCCTGTAAAGGAGCACAAAGGCCGAGTGGGATGGAAAATTGTTTAGAAAAAGGTCTGAAACAAGAGTTTGTGGTTGGTGACCCATTGGATTGGCCCACCTCTTTATCCACAATATTTGGGCGCCAAAACACTTCCTTACTTTTCACAAGGCGGGGTGTTAAATTTGAAATTTCCTTCGGGGGGGTATTGGCTTTCACATGGGAGTTGGCTATGTCGGAAGAAGTACACCTCGGTTCTTGCGCTAGTGCTACCCTTGTGTCCATCTTGCCCGTTTGTGTCGGAATCTTGCGTGTTCGATTGGTTCTCTTTCCCCGCCGATAGGTCGTGCTTAAACATTGGTTTTCCGTCCTTATTCATGTTGTTCCGGTGAGAGTTCTGGTGAGCCGCCCGCATCCAAGGGCCAAATCCAGTATGTTCTATCTTACCGAGACCGTTGTCCATCTGGGATTCACCACAAGCCTGCTCTGTATGAGTAACACGACCACAATTGTAACAAAAATCCGAAAGACGCTCGTATTTGAAGGCCAACCAAAGTTTTTCACCATTTTCCCTTGTGATGAAGCATCCGGGTTTAAGGGCCTTAGAGATGTCTAGCAAAGCTCTAATACGAACAAACGGTATATTCCACCCTTCGGATGGTCTTCATCAATATCATATTGTTGCCCGAACAGTTTGCCTATTCTTTTTCATATTCTCTACATTCGATCGATTTGGGGGAAGATTGTGCACTGTACCCACACTTTTACAAGTAGAGAAATCAACTTCCGTCTAGAGAAAGAGAAGGATCCCATTGCTTGAGATGTCGAATATGCCCCTTCCTTGACCATGGACCCGTGTGCGCTTGTCGATACTGGGTCGATCTTGAATTCATAAAGAGCATGTAACCATATTATTCCCCAGTGCTTTAATGTCAACATTGGGCCGGCCGGTTCCATGTCGAATGAAGAACGGCAATAATGGCTGAGGAGTTTATAAGTTTGGAGCGGAGCGGACGTCCTACAAGTGTGAAGTCCGAGAGAGCATTGTCATCCACTTCATTAAAGAGAAGATCTAGACAGTCAATGTTTTCATCCATGGTAGTTGAGTGACGGAAATAAATACAAACGAATGAAAGAAGAAGTAAATGCTTGAACAGGTGTAGAGTTGCGGGAGGATGGTGGAAGTGTAGAGGTGGAACAGGACTCTAAGAGCCTGCGAGGAAATCTAGCCAACTAGTGGGGATCATCTCTAGAGAGATGGTGGAGGATTCCACTCTTAGAGAGAGAACTGGAGTATACGAGTCGAGGGTCTTCAACCTAACGTTATGGAACTAAGATGTTTTCATGTTTATCAAGTCAACAAAAAAAACAAAATTAACTTTTAAAAAAAAAATTGGTACGTAGCTTGGAAACTATAATGATAAAATTTCTATTTTTTTTTTTTTGGGATTCATTCCATGTTAGCACTTGAAATTTTTTATTTTTTTTTTGGGAAAAGGTATTATTTTCGTTTTTCGTTCTTACATGCCCCAAAGAATCTAATTCTTTTTTAGATGAAAACTTCACTTTGAGTCTTACATGACGGAATAGTGGGTTGATCAAATTTGCAACCCGGTGTACCATTAGCAACAAGCTTACGTTTTGTGTGAAATCAAGACTTTAAATGTATATATATAAGCCCTTGGATTGGCAAACACATTGTGAATTTACACAAAGTTAAAGATTAGACATTCGTTGTGAGCGTCATGTAAGAGTTAGAATGAGGTCTTCTCCGGGTGCAATTTAGAGTTGGATTTTACGGGTGCAATTTTAGCCCAATTTTAGATTAGTCGAGTTATGATGACTCAATTTCCAAATGGTCTAACCAAAAGAAATGTATATATATATATACATACATATAAACAATGTTGACATGTTTAATTTTAGTAACTTTTTTAATTAAAAAAAAAAAAAATCAACTAATTGAAAAAATAAATAAGAAGAATGTTGAATGGTCAAACACAAAAATTAGTTTGACAAAATTTAACCCTTGGCTAAATACGTTAAAGTTTATTTTGTCAGTAATAAGAAATGGAGAGGCGCCCTGTAGTTTTGTTGTGGTTTCAAATACCTTCAAAATTGATCATAATTAATCAATCAATAAATATACAAAATTATGAAATTGAAATTTAGTAACTTACGTTGACCTTTCATTATGGATCCATAATTGGAAGATACCAGAATATATATATATATATATATTGCATGGTTCAACACCAAAATATCCAGAAGATACCCTTGAATGCTTTTTAGTTCCTTTCTTTTTGACTTTGAAATTTACTTTGTATTTTTGTATTTTTAAAATTTTACACACTTTATTTCTCCTTTTATCGAAAATGACTTATTATTATTATTATTATAAAATTTTGTGTATTCTATATTAATAAGTAATTAGTGAATTTGATTTTAAATAAATTTATATTTGACATGTTTAGTTCTAAAATATATATATATTTTTTCATTTTTAAAATTTCAATTTTTTTTTACCAAAGAAAAATAAAGTTCTTTTTCACTCAAAATTTTTAAAAATTTAATAGTTTTTGTTGAATATATATTTATCTACGATATTTTGTTATTATCATGACTCAACAATCATAACTTTTGTTTTGTAAATAAAGGTGCTTAACCATATGATCTATACCTTGTTTTAAAGATATTTTTAAAACGTTGCCTAAGATGTCAACAAAATTAAAAAATTTGTGTGCGCTTAATTAATTAATTAATTAAAACTTATAATTAATTAATTAACTTAATTAAAAACTTGTCAATGACTAGTGCTTTTACAACTTATTGTATCCAATTTTCTTTTTTGACATATATATGTATAATTTATAAACTTTAAACTTTGTGTATATTTGTCCACATATTCTCTCTTATTAATTAAAGTCCGGAATTAGAACGACATGATTAAAACAAGAAAATCTATATGCAGCACTATAGTGGGAGACTTGCAAGCAACCCAAATACTGACATATATATATACATATATATATATTCAAAATATAATTTTCAATTTATTTAAAATATATAAGTTAATGATTCAATTAAGAATAGATTTGGTATATATATATTTTTATTATATATATATATATACATATATATTCGATTTTAGATTTTTTATTTTTCATGTTTGTGTGTATATATATATGTATGTATATACTAACATAGCAACAAAATGAAATAATTAAGTAATGATGTATAGTAAGACAAGATGAGAATGTTCACCATCTCTTATGTGTCCAACTTTTTAGAAGCAATAATAAGAAATAATTTAATGGGAAAGACTCGTATGATTCTTATAAATATTATAATCGTATTAGTAAAATTAATATAATATATTGTAATTTATAGTTTTTTTCCTTTTTCAGACTTACAATTCTTATCAAATTCTATTTCTTTTATTAAAAATTTAAGAATCTTATATTGAATTTTTTATTTTAAAAATTAGATATGTTTTGAAATTACATTTATATTTTATTTTTTTTAAAAAAAACTTAATAATTTTAGAGTTATCATACTAATCAAATTTATCATTATTATTAATTTTAAAAAATTTCAAACCTAAAAGAATAATTAAAGTGAATGAGTGTGTATTTAACCTTTTTTTGAGGGAATTTATCATCTATTTATAGGTGGAGTGAGGGATAATCAGTGACGACTATGATGTTGTCATGTGTCACTCATCTAAGGAAGCAAATCCTTTAATATCCAAATTTATATAAATAAAATATAAATATATATTTAAAAAATATATAAATAATATTTAATTATATATTTAAATATATAAATAAAATGGCAAATTGGCAAAAAAGGTCCCTCACATTATAAATATTTTGCAATTTCATCCCTTTTATTTTTTTTTGGAAAATTTCATCCCTTATCTTATAAATTTTGGTCAATTTCATCCTTTTCGTTAATTTTTTTTTTGTCAACCGTTAATCAACTGTTATATTTAAAAAAATTATTTTCTCAGGGGTAAAAATGTCATTTTACTGTTTAAAAAAAAAAAAACCCAAAACCCCCCAATTCCATTTCCCCTCCATTTCCAATTCCACAAATTGGCCAAAAAGGTCCCTCACATTATAAATATTTTTCAATTTCATCCCTTTTCTTTTTTTTTGGAAAATTTCATCCCTTATTTTATAAATTTTGGCCAATTTCATCATTTCCATTAATTTTTTTTTGTCAACTGTTAGTCAACTATTATATTTAAAAAAATTATTTTCTCAGGGGTAAAAATGTCATTTTACTGTTTTTTTAAAAAAAAAAAAAACCCCAAAACCCCCCAATTCCATTTCCCCTCCTCCATTTCCAATTCTCAAATTCCGGAAATCGTTTTAAGTTTCCACCGTCCATCTTCATCATCCTTACTCTTCTCCACCATCCATGGTTCGTTGTCGCGGTATCGGAGGCTAATGTTCCATATCGGTCTCGGAATATCGGTCAAATTTCGGACGATACGGAAAAGTCAAATATCGGAAGATATGAAAAAATATATATAAAAATTATTATTATAATATTATAACAAATAAAAAAATTCTATAATTTATTTATAAAATTTTTAAAGTAATAAATTTGATACAATATATAAATATTAACATCTAATAACATATTTAATAACACATTCATATTTTTAATTTTCATAAATATAATATATATATATATATTTAAAAAATACAATATATTATATTATAAAAATAATATAGTATAATTATAATATATGTATAATTTTGTAAATTTATATTCTTCTCCGATTCTACGTCGTCTTCTTCGATTCTTCCCCAGAATTTCGATTTGGCTTTTTTTTTTTTTTTAAAAACATTTCTCTACCTCTTTTGGCTTCTTCCCTCAACACCTCACATCACCATTCTTACAACAAAATAGAAGGAAAGATTTTGAATGAGGAAATGAAGGTAAAAAATCTCAGTTTTTCAGCTTTTTCGATTTTCTCGGCTAAAAATCGACCATTTCGGCCATCTCGGTTAAAATATCAGCCATCTCGTCCAAATAATCGACGATATTAGTTTTCTCACTGCCGATACGAGACATTGTTGAATCTTTGTATCGCTACTCTACGTTCCGGATATGAATCGATTTCTGGAATTTCAAAATTGGACGGTGGAAACTTAAAACGATTTCTGGAATTTCAGAATTGGAAATCGAGGAGGGGAAATGGAATTGGGGGGTTTTGGGGTTTTTTTTTTTAAAAAAAAAAAAACAGTAAAATGACATTTTTACCCCTGAGAAAATAATTTTTTTAAATATAATAGTTGATTAACAGTTGACCAAAAAAAATTAATGGAAATGATGAAATTGGCCAAAATTTATAAAATAAGGGATGAAAATTTAAAAAAAAAAGAAAATGGATGAAATTGCAAAATATTTATAATGTGAGGGACCTTTTTGGCCAATTTGCGGAATTGGAAATGCCTGGGAAATGGAATTGGGGGGTTTTGGGTTTTTTTTTTTTTTTAACATTAAAATGACATTTTTACCCATGAGAAAATAATTTTTTTAAATATAACAGTTGATTAACGGTTGACCAAAAAAAATTAACGGAAAAGATGAAATTGGCCAAAATTTATAAGATAAGGGATGAAAATATTTAAAAAAAAAAAAAAGGGATGAAATTGCAAAATATTTATAATGTGATGGACCTTTTTGACCAATTTACCTAAATAAAATTTATATATCTACAACTATCTCAAATACTTAAAAAAATATATTATCTCAAATAAAATAAATAAATAATACATAAAGATAATCTTTAAAATATTTAATTATCAAAATAGAAAATTAACAGACTAGTTCTACCACTTAACATCCTAAAATATTTTTTTTTATTTTAAAATCTCAAACTTTTTTATTATAAAAAAATAAACTTTTTTATTATAAAAAAATAAAATTTTAAAATACATCAAAAATCCTAAAAAGTTAACAATTAATATTCTTTAGTTAGTTAATTAAAGAAAATGGTAAAAAAATTATTTCTGCTAAAAATCTTTTAACTACATTGTCTCGAACAGTACAGTACAAAAGACGAGAGAAAGTTTTGATGCCATCGCTAATTTTCTCTGAACTTCGCCGACTTGTGTGTATACTGGCGGGATTTTATTTAGCCCAAGTGGTTACCAAGCTTATCCAATGAAAGGCAGACACGTAGCTAATTGACGTATTTTCAATCTGATTTTTTAGGACTATTCATGTGAAATCTGCTTTGCAACTGGCTGATATTATGAAAAAGGCTTTGGGAGCTGATCAACATAGATTTCTTAATTCTAAAGTTGGGCTTGTTTCTCAACCATCAGATCAAGATTGGATCTGTTCTTCTTAGCAGCTCAATTTTTTGTATAGATATTTATATGCTGTAATGCTGATTAGGATTGTTATATATATATATGATGAAATACTTAATCACAGATAAAACTTTCATTTTCTCTCCTATTCTTCTCTAAATCTCTTTACATTTCCCTCCCTGTTCTTTTTTGCTCTGTTTTTTCATTAACAGCAACCATGAGTTCTATCTCGATAGAGGCTATAGTCACAAATGAAGCCTCAAATGAAGCCGACGCTTCGTACGCTGTTCGCTTCTTCTCTGATACAATTCTCACCATTGTTACTAGCAATCCAGAAACAGTTTCCCAATGGCTCTCGATAACCGAGCGGATCCACCGTCGTCGTCTCAAAAATCTCATCGTGGGTCTCGACACAGAATGCCGTCCCGCTGACAAAGATGAAGAGAAACAAGTTGTTCTTCTTAAACTCTGTGTAGGCTGTCGCTGTCTAATTTTCCAAATTTCTCATTCTGTTTTAATTCCTGATAAGCTCTGTGCATTTTTGGCTAACAATCAATATAGTTTTGTGGGTATTGGTATAGAAAATAATTTGGACAGCTTACGTAAATATTACAATATTTTTTTGAGTGGAAAGATCGTGGACCTTCGTGAGTCTGTTGCGAAAGTGTACGATGACACTAAATGGAACGATGCTGTGCTGACTGAGCTGGCTATGAAAGTGCTTGGAAAGTCTATGGAGAAACCTGTACCGGTCACAACGAGCAATTGGGAGAGTATAAGTTTGACCCAAGATCAGGTTCTGTATGCATGCTTAGATGCCTTCATTTCCTTTCAGATCGGCATGCAGTTTTTTCGCCGTTTTGTTATGTTGATTCCAAACCCTAGGATCTTGTTGAATATATGTGGATCTTTTCTGTCTGTATTTCTTCTCTTTTAAAGGATCTTGTTGGGTATATGTGGATCTTTTCTGTCTGTATTTCTTCTCTTTTAAAGGATCTTGTTGGGTATATGTGGATCTTTTCTGTCTGTATTTCTTCTCTTTTAAAGGATCTTGTTGGGTATATGTGGATCTTTTCTGTCTGTATTTCTTCCCTTTCTTCAAAAGATAGCAGAGAAGAGCATCCAGTTCTAATATTTTAAGAGCAATTTCTTTGAAGATATTTCAAAATTTTTCGCGCGCAAGTTTAAAACAGTATAACAATTTTATTATGATGTTGAATAATAAAAGAAAAAGAAAATAATAATAATAATGTACTTTTGAAAATTTTATTCAATGGGAGGGAGACCTTGGATATAGGCCTCATTAAGTTGAAAATTCAATTCAAATGCAATTCCATTTCTAGCCCTAACCCCTAACCTGTAATCCGGCTAAGTGTATAGCTGGAGGTGGCGTTAGAGACAGAAAATGGGGGTTTGCAGCGATCCTACCCAAGACGGCTCCGATGAACAGCAGCGCCGCTCCGAGATCTACACCTACGAAGCTCCATGGCACATCTATGCCATGAATTGGAGTGTCCGCCGAGACAAAAAGTACCGTCTCGCTATCGCCAGCCTCATGGAACAGAGCCCTAACCGCGTCGAGATTGTTCAGCTCGACGATTCCAATGGTGAAATTCGTTCCGACTCCAAACTCCGATTTGATCATCCCTTTCCTCCTACAAAGGTTATTTTCGTTCCCGACAAGGAGTGCCAGAAGCCCGACCTCCTCGCAACCTCCAGCGACTTCATACGCGTCTGGCGAGTCGCTGATGACGGCAGTCATGTTGATATGAAAAGTCTTCTCAATAACAACCGGAATAGTGAGTACTCGGGGCCTCTTACTTCCTTTGATTGGAACGAAGCTGAGCCCAAGCGTATTGGCACCTCTAGCATTGACACAACTTGTACTATCTGGGATATTGAACGGGAGACTGTTGATACCCAGCTTATCGCGCATGACAAGGAGGTCTATGACATCGCCTGGGGTGGTGTTGGAGTCTCTGTTAGGGTGTTTGACCTCCGTGACAAGGAGCATTCCACCATCATATATGAGAGCTCTGAACCAGACACACCCCTAGTCCGGCTCGGATGGAACAAGCAGGACCCCAGGTACATGGCCACTATCATAATGGATAGCGCTAAGGTCGTTGTTCTGGATATTCGCTTCCCTACTCTTCCAGTGGTAGAGCTGCAGAGACACCAGGCTAGCGTCAACGCCATCGCCTGGGCACCCCATAGCTCTTGCCACATATGCACTGCTGGTGATGACTCCCAAACTCTCATTTGGGATCTTTCCTCTATGGGCCAGCCAATAGAGGGTGGATTGGATCCTATTCTAGCTTATACTGCTGGCGCAGAAATTGAGCAGCTCCAATGGTCCTCTTCTCAGCCTGATTGGGTTGCTATTGCATTCTCGAATAAGCTTCAGATACTTAGGGTATGACTGAAATTTAATTCTCCAAACTGTGAAGTTGCTGCAGTAGCTACATGTACTTAATTAACCATTTTATATAATCACTCGCTAGGCCCAGGAGTGTATGTGTGTTACATTTGAAGATAGTTCAATTTGTTACATCTGCTGCTACTTATAGTCCAACTTTGTAGAAATTGGTTATTCAAAGGGATATCTCAAGAGAAAGAACTCCATAAAATTTCAATGATGGACTTTTTGTCTTCTATTTTGCATTTAAGTTCATGTACTATGTTCAAATAGTTGTTGAATTTGATTTAGTTCTAATGGAACTGTTGAAATTGTATAATGCATAACTCTCTTTCTACATCCCTTATATGTTGTGTTATGGAGTGTGGTTAAGGGATACCTTGATTTCTTTGAGCATGAATGTTGGTGAGAATAGGACATGGTAATTTTGTACTAGACAATTGACTTTCCCTGTATCCTTTCTCTTTAATACAATTGGGAGTAGTAGTAGGAAGGGAGTGATATGTCACGCAAGTTATCTTGGAATTCAGATAGGTTCAACATTTCTAATTAAGGGGTTAATTTTGCTGAATGGCTTGAACTTTACATATGAGTGAATAACTTTCTTTATAGCTCTGATCTAATAATATGAAGTACAGGCATGCATCTAAAGAGGTTGATCATGCAGTTTTAGCCCACAAAATTGCCATATAATTTTGAATTTTGAACGAGTTGAATGTAAATGGGTAGAGGGAGTTCAAGAACATAAACTTGATGCTGCTGCTGATGCTGATAGGCTGTTTTAATGTTTTAGCAAGATGATAAAGTGAGTCTTAATAAATTGAAATGATGCACACATCTTCCTTTAGTAGTGGATTGGAAAATGATTTTAATTGATTCTGTTCTTGAAGGATGGACAAAATGATAGGTCTGCTAGGGGAGGATGAATAATATTTTTCTGTCATGCCTATATTTACCTGAAAGCAAGGGTTTATGAAGTTTGTGTTTCATGGACAAAGCATAAATGGGCGTCATTTAATGTGAGAAGCTTCACTACCAATCATTAAAGCTGTTGGTTGTGTAGCATGTTTTAATTGGTGATGAAGTTTGATTTTTGGGATTTGATGATATCCCAAAAAGTTCAAGTTTTGAAAAATCTTAATTCTCTCCGATTCTATTTAAAACCGATAGTGGCATCTTAGTGGTAATCTTGCAACTCCAGAAGCTGTTACGTAAATTATTATACCAGCTGGAATGCCATGTATGGCAGAGCATTTTACCGACTTTTGATTCACTTCTGTGACCTTTTTTTTTTTTGGTTCACATGCTAGCTCTCTGTATTAGATTCTCTGCAAGCCATTGCTCCACCCTATCCCCTTGATTAGTCTTTTTCCTTAGCATTAACATGTATTTTCCAGAATCTTTTTCTTTTTATTTATTTATTTATTTTTAAGTTGTTTTCCAGAGCAACTTCTCCTCACTCGCTCCTCAAGGGGCTTTCCAATTGGACTTTTGTAGATTATACTAAAGAGTTGAGAAATACTTGGTGCGGGTGGTGTTGTGATCAGTTACGGAGTGTGAAATAGGAGAATGGGGAGAAAGGAAGAAGAGGAGGAGGAGGTCGGAAGAATTGTTGCAGGAAGCCAAGCGGTGGTTGTGAATCCAAAACCCAATAGAGGGTTGGCTTCAAAGTTGTTAGATTGGTTAGAGAAAGTTGCGGTGAAGTTGGGTTATGATTCTAAACAGAGCCTGCATTATCTGATGGGGAATTTCGCTCCCGTTGTTGAGGAGACACCTCCTTATATGGACCTCCCAGTTAAAGGTCATCTTCCGGTGAGTAACTTTGGAATTACTGTTACCATCTTTGTGTACTTAAAAATTAAATAAATACTACCTGAATTTTGTTAATTCATGTGAAGAAGATCACCGCGACTGTTCAGGTCTCTCTGTTCTATTTCTTTTTCTATAAATACGTTTATCTGCGGAATTCTAAATTTATAGAAGTTGAAGCAATTTCGATTCTGGCACTGCATGCGTACATGGGAATTAAGAGATGTTTTTCCTTCTATTACAGGTTTGGGAGGCATTAAATATTAAATTCTCACGATTGACTAATTCAACCTATATTGTTTTCTTCTATCTTCTAGTATCTTATCTTTAACTGTTTTCTGAAATTTGACTCTAAATTCTTATAGGTACCGAAGAAGTTGCTACTGTGATCTTTGCTAAATATTATCTTGGATATCATGCTGTGCATTTTCAGCTTGTCTAATGCATGAAAACTTTCCACTGCAGGAATGCCTTAATGGTGAGTTTGTCAGAGTCGGTCCCAACCCCAAGTTTTCTCCAGTTGCTGGATACCATTGGTATGTCCTTTTCTTTAGAGTATTTCTTTTGCAAGGCCTCTTGTTATTTGCCTCTCTCTTCATCTTCCTTCAGAGAACCACGTATTATTTTGACTTCATCCTTCTACTTTTATATTGCAATATCATGTTTGTTGATTTCTCTTTATGCTTAAATCAAGACACGTATTTGAGTGCTTTTCTCTAGTCTTATTCTTATTTTTATCCTTTGCAGGTTTGATGGAGATGGGTGCGTATTTATGTTTCTTTCATTAAGGGCACACGATGGAAATTTGTTCTGTCACCTATAAACAAAGGAATAAAATGGTTTATCTTATCTTTTATCCATCTGATCTGAAAATCGCATGGTTGCCTTTTATCTAACAGAGGGGAAATTGCATGTTTATGATGATGTCTTCTGGAATTAGTTAAGTGAATTGTTTCATGATCTACTTTAATTGATCAAAAATTTTTTGGTAGCTTATAGATTTGGTTAAAGGAAAATGGTGAATTTCATTGTATGCAAAAAAAAAAAAAAAAAAAAAAAAGGCAGTAGGGAGATTATAGAGGACAGTTTTCACCACTAAATGGTTCTTTTGCTAGTTTTTAGTGCAAAATGTCTTTATCTATAAAATTATTTTCCCTATTCAGATACTCATCTAATATTCATGATTGGGTTGCTTTTCAATTACCATCTTGAGTTCAATGTGATAAACAAGATCTTGAATAATTGTTTACAGTCCCACTAGAAGACCTAATTTGATGTGCAAGTTTCATGCTTGGTTGAAACCTTTAGCTGAAGTTATAATTTGACTTTGAAGTATTCTGCTAAACCCACAAACCTGAGACTTTCTCCATCTTCCATTCTCTTGAAGCTTTACTCTTTGAAGAGTTGTTCATTAGTAACTCCTAGCAGTTAATAAGTTTTTCAAAAGAAGTAGATATCTCGATGTTGTTGATTGATTGAATATAGGTATGCAAAATTTATTTGCAAGAATCAAGGAAACATGCTTCAAGGTTGTGTGCATTCCCTAGCTTTCAGTGTAGAGGTTTATAGCAATACAACAGTCCTGATGCTGGTGGGATTCTATTGGGGTAGTTATTTCCATCACCTTGAAACCTGTTTCAAATAGAGTTTTTGAGTTATTTTCTTAATAAGTCTTTTGAACGAAAGTAAAGTTTTGATTGTTGTTGATAGATTGGATATTGGGATTCAAAATAATATGCAAGAACCAAGCTGGTGTACTTCTAAATAATTTGTGGTTCCTAGCTTTTAATGTAGAGATCTATAGCAAATACAACACTCTTGATGATGGTGGGATTCTTCTGAGGAGTTAACTTCATTACGTGTAAACCTGTTTTAAATCAGGAAGAGGAAATGCTTATTGCATTCACTTTTTGCTATGATCTTATTACATGTATAAATTCAACCCTTCTCTATCTAAGTGAATGTTTAACATGGTTACAAGGGGGGTCCCATGTTCAAGTCTTTGCATCGCCCCATTTATTGGTATTGTCCACACGTGTTGTCCCACATGATGTGTTAAGGGTAGAAATTCAACCATCTTTATCAGCTTAAACTTTGAGGTAGAAATTTAACTTATTTTATCTAAATGGTATCCATTTGAATCTTACCAGATATAATGACATTGGGAATTGATGGTAATTTCTTCTTGTTGGTGTCGTTTGTTTCTTGTTTTGAGGAATTTGACTTTTCATAGTACATTACTAATTCTCAATATATTTTGAAAAATATGTGATCAACCTTACATAGTGCTGCAGAATGATTCATGGTATCCGCATCAAAGATGGTAAAGCAACCTATATCTCACGCTATGTTAAGACATCACGGCTTAAACAAGAGGAGTATTTTGGAGGAGCTAAGTTTATGAAGGTACATTAATAACGATATCATCTGAAGATCCTTTCACTTCCCTCTTATGTATGTTATTCCTGTTACCTTTTAGATGATATAACAGTGTCAAAGGCTAATAATTGAAATCATAATTCTCTAGTGAGGTGTCTTTTTTTTTTTTTTCCCCCAGTGAAGGTTGATGCTGTTTTAGAATTTATTGTGCTCCGAGTAAGATCTAGGACTAGAGAATTACAGTCTCTCCGTAAATTTTTCTCCACCCTATTAAACTTGTTAGTAAATTTGATTTACTAGTTTCCTCAAATTTTACTGTATTGAACTCCACTTTATCTATGAGGTAGTTGAGATACTGAGGGAGGAGGACCAAAAAAGTAGGAAAAGGAAATAAGCTGGTAATTTGGGCATGGAGTTGTATAAGAACCAGAAAGGTATGGATCAATAATATAAATGACTAATTGATGCTGAAGCTTGTCAATCTAGTTTCCGATATCTTGTGATACTTTTATCTGAAACTTTTCTATCTTTTTCTATTCCATGAGATTACATGTATACAGAGATCAAAAGTACTTTAAATCCCTTAGGTTTAGGGATATGGAAACTAATAACTAATAATAATCAAGGGCCTAATTTATAGCTAATAATAATCGATCAAGGGAAGGAAGAGGGAGTAAATTAAGGAATATGATTAAATGACTTCTTGAGCCTCTCAGGGACAGGTTCAATGGCTAATGTAAAGAAATTCAGGGAATGTGTATTTTAAATGCACTTTTTTCAAATTGTGGAGGCATTTCTAAGATGGTTAGGTTCATCCTGAAGCTGTGATAGTTGAAGCGTGGTTAGATAAAAATGAAGTAAAGCAAGGAGTGTTAAAGAGAAAGAATAGTGTTTTTCCAAGTACTCATTTGCATACAACACTTAATACTAAATTTTAATCTCCAACCTCTACTTTATCTGGCTATTGATTTGAATAAACAAAAAAACTGGATATACAGACTAGAATTCCTGTACAAACTCAAATTTACCATTTCATCAGATTGGCCTAAAGATATTGATCTAGTAAAACTGGATTGTAGCAAGAAATCGTCAGAAGTAAATCCTGAACTCAATACAACCAAAAAAAAGGTATGCTGGGGGATTAACAGGAGATCTAATCCAGAAACTCTGAGCAATGATAAACAACGGAAAAAATGGTGTGGGCTAAACAAAACACCTAATATTGGAAATCTCAGTATTATTATGCAAGTGAAAAGTAAATAAATAAAGGGGAATGCAAATGGAATAAATATTTTCAGTTTTCTGAATAGCCAAAATCCACAATCTCGTCCAACTTGGGCCTTTATCAGCTTTACTGATGTCAAGTTGTGTAATTTAAATTTTCAAATCTCATTACAAATTTTTTATGGGGGTATTTGTGGTGATAGCATTAGCATGGGAGCTTATGCTGTATACAAACTGTAATTCCTTTTACATATTGCAGATTGGTGACCTGAAGGGGTTCTTTGGATTGTTCACGGTTAACATGCAATTGCTAAGGGAAAAGCTGAGGGTGTTGGATATGTCTTATGGAATGGGAACAGGTTTGAAAATCTATGCTTAAAATAGACTTCTTTACTAATGCAGAGAAATAGATAATTATCTACTTCATTTTTCTCTCCTCTTTTCTTCTTTCTCTCTCTCTCTCTCTCTCTCTCTCTCCCTCCCTCTTTTTTTTTTTTTTTGAGGGGGGCTTTTAGGAAGGAACCTTACTATGTACTACTAATATCTCTTTGGAAGTTCGAGAGGCTCTGAATGAATCATTTCTCTATTCATTTTGAGAGTGCCATTTCACTGTACACCCAATCTCCAGGCAGACCATTCAAGTATGTAAGGACCTCTACTGAACCCACTTTATAGATGCAATTTCCAAATAGTCCCCATATCCTTCACCTAACCTCATCAGTTGAGAACCTACCTACTTACAAGACTTGCGTATCTCTTAGGTGAGTTCTGCCTCTTTCTTTAAATGAAGACAGAAGAAATTCCTGTGCACCAACCATTGGTTTCCCTAAACCAAGTTTGTTCCTTAAGCGCATGAGGGGAGAGACTTTGTAGTTAACTTGCATTATCTAAAATCTTTCTTCTAGTAAAATCGTAATACTGTTGATTGACATGCACCGTTCCTTTTTATTCAGCAAATACTGCACTGGTATATCACCATGGAAAGCTTTTGGCTCTTAGCGAGGGTGATAAACCATGTAAGATCATACTTTTTATATTTTATTGATCAGTTCATTGTTAATCAACTTTTCTGGAGTCTTAACCTGTGATTCAATCATTCTATGAAATGTCTATTCACATCTCTTGTCTTTCCTGCTTTCTTATCCTACTGGAAATGATTTTACAATCTGAGGAATATGGATTGTATAATTTCAGTCTTCCAATATCTTATATGAAATCCACGGAAGATGTTCTTAAAGTCTTGGAAGATGGAGATTTGCAAACTCTTCGTTTGTTGGATTATGACAAAAGATTAACTCATTCCTTCACTGCTCATCCAAAGGTTGATCCACTTACGGGTAAGAGACTTTTATTTGTGTAATAATACACTATCTGGGCGAGTGAGTAAATCAATCATTTACTCAGCACTACAAGCTACAATAAGTTGCCATATTGTCACTCTGACATGATTTGTTGGTTGTCAAGCTCCCTTGCAATTACGTGGTAGGACTTATAATCTTCATAAACTGAGGAAACTGATAGAAGTATGTGCATAAATCTTTTTTCCTGGAGATAGATTATTAGGAACAACTAGTAATCAAAGCCAAAGTATTAAATGTAATGTCCATGTTTGCATGCAATGGTGAAAGCTAACTAGAACATTTTGGAGTAATGTAGCCTTCTTAGGAGTAATTATCAGGCCCCAAGGATGCTACAATCACCAGAAAGTTTCAGAATCTAATGACAATTTTTTGTTAGTTATTGTTCATAAATGAAACCACACTTTAAAGGGCTGAGGGGGCAAAGCTTATTCTATCCAACAGAAAAATTTTAAGGATCACTAATTGGTCAAATAGATGTTCACTACTGTACTACCAGTAATTTCAGTATAATTATTCAAGTAGGGGCTTAAGCTTCAAAATCTGAATGTGTCATGCGCCACTCTTTACAATTGAAGAAACTAAAGTAAAATGATACAGAAGGCAGTAAATCTACAAAAAATATTTATGTTTGTATTTATCAGTTGAGAAAATTAATCTTACAAAGAAAAGAAACAAATGTTGTTCTAATATTTTTCATGCTCATCCAATCAAATGAGGTTCTTAAAACTACTAATAGTTAAGAAATCTACTAACTATACCTCCAATAATGTTAGACTTTTATGTCTTGACATGGATAATTTAAGTTTCTGGGTTAGATGGGTTTGCAGGATGTAGTATCTTACTACTAATATAACTGATGCTTCCTGCACAAACCACCTCTAAAACACAATTATCCAAACTAAGTACAAAATGATTGTCAGAGGATTAAATTGAATTAGCTACAAGTTTTGAAGTTTGAACATTTTCTTTTATATTATGATAGAGAATCGTGACTAACTCGACTTTCATATGCAGGCGAAATGTTTACCTTTGGTTACTCACGTGTGCCACCACATATTACCTATAGGGTTATATCCAAGGATGGAATAATGGAAGATCCTGTGCCTATAACAATAAAGGATTCAATTATGATGCATGACTTTGCCATTACTGAAAATTATGCAATCATTATGGATCTGCCCTTGTACTTCAGACCAAAGGTATGATGGTTTTTGAAATAGGCTGTGATGAAAATTGCATAAAACATACAACTGTATTTTCTAATAGGGATTCAAAAGAAATAGTCATTATAAAAGATGAATATTTCCATGTAATCTTCAGTTCATGGATAGACGGAAGTGCTAATGCACTGTGAATAATTAGGTTTTTGAAGTGACTGTCAGTGTAGAAATTGACTTTTTCATAGTAACTGTCAGAGAAGGGGTTTTGGAAAAGGGTGAGCTTGAGATAGGAATGAAACTTTCTTTTCCAATTAGTGTTAGGTCAGTCTGCATTTGTGATAGCCTTCATAGTTTACCAAACTAGAGAAAGGACTTCCTAGATTCTATATCTATGAAGGACTCTGAATTTTCACTTTAAAAAGTGGTCCTCATCTTTGAGGCATCAGAGCATGCACCAAACCTACGTGTCTCAATCCAATTAAGTGATATAGATGTCGTGATACTTATTTCCCAGTTGTTCTACTTATGGTTAGTGTCAATGGAGTGCATTTATAGCTATTTAAACTGGTACATTAGGATCACTTGTTATTACTCCCTGCAAAAACTTTTCTTTTTGTCACAAAATACTTCCCAAATCTCTTAAATCAGTAAGTTTTTTATTTTTATTTTTTTCAAATCTACCCTTATTTAAACTATTGTCTCACTAAATTATACTCTTAAAAGATCATTTAAAAAAAATTTAGTCATATTAATCCATTTTATATTATGTCTTTTTATAAAATTTATTATTTTCTTAACCTATATGTTGACATTATTTTTAGGACTGATGGAAGTGGTATAATCAAGAATCTCATGCTCTACTGTTTCAGTGGCTAATGGCATACAGGAAAGAGAATGCTGAAGCTAACTTATCATGAAGAACAGCTAGAATGAGACAAGATAAACTAAAATTTTTCAATAATAGTTTAACTTGGAAGTCCATTTGTTTGTGTCACAATGATAAAATGAAAAGTTACACTTCTGTTGGCCAAAAAAAAAAAAGAAAAAAAAAAAAAACTCTGGAGTCTTCTCTTGTTCCTTTTTCTTATGCTCTCTTCTAGACTGTTTTTTGAATTGTTTTGTTCAGGCAATTTTTCTGGAAACAATTTCCAAGTAATTCTTTGTACACAGTAAATCACCAATAACTTAAAATTATGTTTTGTATATTTTTCCTTTTCACTTTGGTATTTGTACATAATTTTGCCAATTCTCTTGCCTAAAAATTATTAAAGAAAAGGGTTTGCCTTGCACCTTTGATATTTCAGGAAATGGTGAAGGATAAAAAGCTTGTTTATACATTTGATGCAACTAAAAGTGCTCGTTTTGGTGTTCTTCCACGCTATGATAAGAATGAGTCTGCAATCAAATGGTTTGAACTGCCAAATTGCTTCATATTCCACAATGGTGACTAGCTTATCTCTTGTGATAAATTATTAACATGTTACTGATATATCATGTATTCTTCCATTTTTCCTTTTTCCTGCTATACATTATTCTGGGGTTTTTTATGCTACATTATAGATTACAGATCTGGGTTTTATATAGTTTTGGATGCTCTGTATAATGACATACCTTCAAAATTTTAATACCAATAGAAGATCTCATGTATGAATACACCTCATTAATTTTTTCTGGTCTGTGTGATCTTTAAATGGATATGCTACTACATTCAACTGTAATGCCAATTGGTTATGCTGCATTCAGTTTTTCATCTTTTTCTGGTTAACTTATTTCAATATTTGCTGCAATTTCTTTTCCTGTACCAGCCAATGCTTGGGAGGAAGGAGATGAAGTTGTTCTTGTTACTTGCCGGCTACAAAATCCACAACTGGACAATGTCTGTGGAAATGTGAAAGGAAAGCTTGAAAATTTTTCAAATGAGCTGTTAGAATATTCCATTTATAGTGTATTATCTCTCTCACTTCTCTATCTGTACCTTATTTGGTTTTATTTATCAGATATGAAATGAGATTCAACATGAAAACCGGTGTTGCTTCACAGAAGAAATTATCAGAGCCTGCCGTAGATTTCCCTAGGGTGAACGAGAGCTACACGGGGAGGTGCGTATGTTATCATGTAGATGAGATTGTTAGAGTGTTCTTTGGAGCAGCATTGGTTTCTTTTTCTATATATTGAGTGATCCTATGAATTTGGCTGTGTGCTTTAAGCCTTCTGTTTTGCGTACCCATTTCATTCCCAGTTCTTTCTTCCAATTGGGTTCTCCTCTGCTAATTCAGGAAACAGCGTTATGTATATTGTACCATATTGGACAGCATTGCTAAGGTCACAGGAATTATCAAATTTGATTTGCATGCTGAACCACAGGCTGGAAAAACAAAGCTTGAAGTTGGTGGCAATGATGAACCTGAAAGATTTGGGTCGGAGGCTGTTTTTGTGCCTCGTGAACCTGGAACTAAATCTGAAGAAGATGATGGTTACTTGATATTCTTTGTGCATGATGAAACAACCGGGTACTTCTCTGCCTATCTTGTACATCTCAAAGGTCTTTTTCAATGTTGTTCTTATTCTTCTTGTGCAAAGTATGACTAATTAGGGATTTGAAGCGGCTTCCGTGATTAAATTCTCAGTAAATTGTTCATCTCAATTTCTTTTTTGTCTATTGACTAGTAGAAGGTTTTTCTTGGGTTTATTTTCTATATTTACTTTCTTGGAAGATGGAAGTTAAGGAAAAAAGGGATTAAGCTGCAAGTCTCCCTTATTCTTTAAGATTTCTGCAGGAAAATAGGACTGTTGTAGCTGAATTGGTGTTCCTCATCGATGTGGATTAAATCTTATATAATGGAGTAAGAGAAAATGATGAAATGATTGCTTATTAGAGTATTTATCACTAGAAACTTGTACTTTATTTTATCCATTTGTTCACAATGATCTAGGATTACAAGTCCTCTGGAGTGAGATATTAAAATTAATAAGCTTAATGAGGAGAACTTAGCAGTCAAACATTAGAAGAAACTACAGAAGCCTCCTTGTGCCAATTTTTTTTTCCTTTTTTATTATGTCAAATCGTTTGTCCACATCTAAGTGTTACTTTTATGTTGAGGCTTCAAGGATCCCATATCAATTACAAAACAATTGATATTTTCTTAAATTTCTGTTATGATTTTTAGATCAAGCATTCATTTTAAACTTTTTCAGCATTTTTAGTTCAATAATTTTGTTGGTTGTGTATTTGTTCTTTTAATGGATTATTTTTGGATGTATCCTGCTTCAGGTGACTATTTTAATTGTCATGGAATAATAATTATATTTAGGCATTATTTGCCACTTGGTATAAAATTAAATGAACAATTAGGAATAAAAAGTATTACGAAGCAGTCCAAAAATCAGTCATTTAAATATATATATATCATTAATATCACTGAATAAAAGAAAACTTGCGCGTTGAGGAAGGGGCTTCCAAATAATTCAGTTAATACATTGGGTTTGGACTTCTCTTTGAGAAACGCAAACATGTTTTAAGAGGTTTATTATTGGATTTCTCTTTAGAGAAACGCAAACATGTTTTAAGAGATTTATTATTAAACACAGTTAGCCCTAAGTACGTAAACAAAACCAAAAGCAACTTTGGATAAGAGATTTAAGTGTAAAAATACAAGAGAAAGAAGTGATTTTGGATAAGAGATTTAAGTGTAAAAATACAAGAGAAAGAAGTGAGAATTGCTAAAAGATATCAAAACTTGAAAAAATCTAATATTTTTAGCAACTCTCTTCTTTCTCTCTTACCAAAAGTTAACTAGGTTTTGTTTATAATAGTAGCACCAAGTAAACCTAATAATAAACCTCTTAAAACATGTTTGGCGAAAACAATCAATTCTTCTCACACTTGAAAAATTACCACACTTGAAAAAAAAAAAACATAATTACTTTATTTTAGATAAAAATTAGCTAAACCAATACAACTACTACTCTTAGTACACTATTTCTCTCTACATGCCCTCTTCATTTCTCACCTCCAATAAGATAAAGATCCCACACTCACCTTCAACACTTCGGTATGAACTAAATTCAATGAAAATATCTTCACAGTGCATTAAATCCAAAAAGTGGGATAGAAGAAAATGATAACAAAATATTATTTCACTTTTTCTAATAACTCCTATAATTGTGGGCCAAAAAACTCATTTACCCATGTTTGATTAAATATCTTCACTTAATAATATTTGAATGTTAATTCTATTGATTTGAGTGATCAATTTTTTACAATAATTTGTACTCAATTTGAGTGTATTGACTATAAATTTGCCACGTAACATTTATTTAAATAATGAAAAATAAAAGTTCATCTTTTAATAATAGCATATGATTTCATAAAAATATAATATTTATAATGAAAAAAACATTCGTTCACACAATAAAAAATAATAATAAAAACAAAGTTTACCTCAACATGAAAAGTATAAAATAATTTTTTTTTATATGTATAATATTATTTAATTATAAATATAATATTTTTAATGAGTAAAAAGAACTATTATTCTCTATTCTTTAGATAGAAAAATCTTGACATGGCAAACCTATAGTAAGCAACTAACCCGCTCAAATTACATATAAATGCTTGTTCAAACATACCTTTCAAGAGGATAAAAACTGACCATTTTAATCCAAAGTGATTTGAAATACAAATCAATCCTAAAGTTTTGAATAATTTCCCCCCTTTTTTGAGTTATTAACCAAAATATTGTTATTTTGAAAAAAATTTCAAAATATGATATCAGAGTCAAATGGAGAAGTAAGGTAGTGGCTTTGGTTACTTGAATATGTCTAGATTCAATAGGGGAACAAGAAGTGCACCCTAAAGTGATGGAGGAAACACAATAAAAACTGGAAAGTAAGATAACATAAACAAAACATAAATTAAATATAGGAAGTTTAGTTTTCCATTAAACTGAAAATAAATGACATAAAGTAAATAGAATAAATTTAAAACATAAAAACATATATATTATTAATATAAAATAATTACATAAATTGAAATCTATACCAAGGATAGGAATGGATGATTACCAAAACAAGAGGGAGGAAGAGTTAAGACTTTCTCTCTCTAAGACTCTAATAATGTGTGTTTTAGTATGAAGGACTGTCTATTTATAAACAGATTTTGGAGAAAAGTTACAAGACTCATTGTAGCAAAATGCATCTTAGCATCTAATGTCCATGATAAGTAATTTTTTTCAATAATATCAAGAGCCACAAATTCAAGCTTAGTGAGATTTGTCATAATAGTAAATAATGTATCTTATTATTCTTCAAAAACACTTTACTTCGTGATAGAGACTCGTGTTGATAACGTGTTATAAAACTATTGTTAACAAAAAAGAATATAGTACAAAATGTAAATGAAAAAAGATATCAAAGATAAAGAGAAACTTTCTTTTGAGAGACTTTCTTATATATTTCATATATATGCATATCTACTTAAATATACATCTATCACCCCAATTTATAAGGATGAAGTAAGAGGGTTATATACATACAACTATGTATCTATCATTCATCATCAATAATGAAAAATAGAGATAGTGGAGACATCGAATAATAGAGGTAGTGGAAACAATAGAGAATGAAGGTAGTTGAGATAATGGAGATAATGAATACAATAGATATACAAATATTCATAAAACAAAGTCTATTTTGCAAAAATAAGCCCTAATTTTAATATAATACAAAAATTCTTTAGTAATCTATAAATATTAATATTATATCTATCAATAATTATTAAAATAAAAATTAAAAATATATGTATTTAAACACTAATTCCTAAAACTCTTTCAATTGGTACACTTAACGTAGAAAAGTTCACCCTGTGGAAAAGAGGTATATTGGAGTCTGCACAGTGCGTTTGGTGCAACTACGCTGAGCAATCTAGCCTTCATCTACTGAGAGACTGCAAGCTAGCCAAGACAGTTTGGTGAATTCTTCTTCCTGCGGACATGCAGACTAGTTTCTTTGCCGAATCCGACGTTGTTCGTTGGTGTTGCCGAAATTTGCGGAAGACACCGAGTAATTCAAGGAAACCCCCGAGTTGGGATTATATGTTTCGTCAAACATTCCATTCTATTTGGACTAACCACACTACTGGTCTACACAGTGGTAAATTCTTTTTGGATAATCCTTATGTCTTAGTTGAAAGAAGTCTTAGGTGTGTGTTAGATGTTCTTTCAGTCTGAAATAGAGATATTGTGTAATTTTCTCTGTTCTCATTCATCTATTTATTATAGAAAGTCCGATTTTGACAAAAAAAAAAAAAAGAAGATGTTTAACCATATGATCTATACCTTGTTGTAAAGATATTTTTAAAACATTGCCTAAGATGTCAACAAAATTAAAAAATTTGTGTGCGCTTAATTAATTAATTAATAAAAACTTATAATTAATTAATTAACTTAATTAAAAACTTGTCAATGACTAGTGCTTTTACAACTTATTGTATCCAATTTTCTTTTTGATATATATATATAAAATTTATAAACTTTAAACTTGTGTATATTTATCCACATATCTCCCTTATTAAAAGTCTAGAATTAAGACGACATGATTAAAACAACAAAATTTATAGGGGACACTACAGTGGGAGACTTGCAAGCTACCCAAATACTGACATATATATATATATATATATTTAAAATCTAATTTTCAATTTATTTAGAATATATAAGTTAATGATTCAATTAAGAATAGATTTGGTATATATTAAAAAGCAACAAAATGAAATAATTAATAATTCCAAAAACAAATTTCACCATCCAGTTCTCGATCGATTCTCCTAATTTGAACTGTTTAATTGATCAATTGCAGATTGTAACGAACGAAATTTACAAAAGCGTCAAGCACAGAGCAACAGTGTGAATAAGGAGAAAAAAAAAAAAGAGTTACGATCGCAACATTTCATTCCCTAAAATCAGAATCTAATTTGGGACCAGCACCGAGCCTCATCACTCCTGAGAATATATCCACCTGAATTTATAACTATTAGTCTTGCCGATTTTGCAAAGGGATACCTTTCCCGTCAACTCGTCTGGCAAAATTGAAATGTCAACTCTCAAGGAATTTGGGTGTTTTCTTTATTTTTCAAAGTGGCCTAATATTTTTATTTTTGATAAAATTATTTTTATTAAACATAATATTGACTAATTGTTGACCAATAAAAAAATTAGCACAAAGTTAAAATTTGCTAAAATTATAAAGATAAGAATGAAATTATTCAAAAAATTTTAAAGAGTTATGAGTTAAGAATATAATTTAACAATTTACCTATTTTCTAATTTTGAAGGAAAAAAAGGATAATTTTTATTTATTCAAAAGTAAGAAAATAAATAAATAAATAAGAAAATAAAAAGACTCGGAGCAATAATTATGTCCAGACCTTAAATAGTTAACTGCAAAAAGGACCTTTCCATCTTGCTTCTGGAATCTTCTTCAATCCCTACGAAAAATTTGTTAACTCACAACCCAACCAAACTTCTCATCTCACTCCGATCCGAAGAAAATCTCAAGAACATCATAAACCATCCTGTAAGTTTTGTAATCTAAGTTTTCTTACTGGGATTTTTTTTTTTTCTTCGCCATTTCAAATCACAAAGGTTCAAGAAAAGCAAAATATTATTATTATTATTTTTTCATTTTGAAATTCGACAAAATTAGTGTTTACAGAGATCAGTATTCTCATGCCTACATTTTGCGTTAGATGTACATGAAATATCCAAATTTGGAGCCTTCACAGTGTTTCTTCTTCTTGCATAAATATTAAAGTTGTACTACTTCTGTCATAATGTTGAATTGGATTGAGCTCAAGTGGAGAATTATTTTTTTGGCAGTTGGAATTTGTTGTTTGAGGAAATTTTGGGAAAATGGCGGAAGCGGAGGAGCATCATAGTCCAACGATTGGTAAAGTTTCTTTCTTTGTCCAATTTGAAATCATAGTAACATGGGAATACTTATATGATACTAATTAACTGTTTATTTATGCGTCTTTATGGGATTTTAGTAGGCATGAATTCTTTGTATTTTACCATCTATCTTGTGAAGTTCAGTGTCTTGAATTTTGAATTGTATCCAAAATGAATATTGATATTATATGTATCTGTTTCATGGTACTATCAGGAAAGCTAGCTCCTTAGCTCATATTGTGCGTTCCTATTGCTGGATTCTTATAATCCTATATAAGTTATTCTGGGGTATATGGGAAATACCTATTTCATGTTAGATTATCTCTTTTATCACTATAAGTCATGGTGATTGAGGAAATACAGAATAATTGCATGTGCAGTAATCTGTTGCCTGCATTATCTCATTTTATCAATGGAATAGAATAAATTTACAGTACCATGAGCTTTACTTGTTTCTTCTTGAATTCGAAGAGAAAAGGTGCGTAAAATTTGTGGCTGTAGATTTTTGCATCATTCATTTAAAACCAGAAGCAATTTCATTGTGTAGATATTTTAAGAGAGAAGAATATTTCATAATAATTAAAATTTTTCAATGAAAATATCTTTATCATTTCAAATATTGTAAAATATAGAATGAATCACAGACATATATATAATTTTTCTATTCTTGCTTACAAAATGGATCCCATCTGTGCAATTAAAGGAAACTTGAGCTCCATATCTCAATCAACAAGCACCGCTGACCAAATCGCCGTCCTTCCTTGAGTGCAGCAGCAAGCCAGTCACCTTGGAAATCTCAAGTATTATTTTCTTTCTTTCTTTCTAGTTTTTTCTATTACTACTGCTGTATTAATAAGTTTCCAGAATTCTTGTTTATATTCTTGGCTCTTTTGTAAAATTTCCAACAAATTAAAGTCACAATTTTATGTCTGAAATAATTAAGCCCTCCGTTTTGTTATGAACCCTAAGTTTAAATTCTGAATTTGGTTAATGATGTTTATTATACCCAGTCTAAGATTAATTTTTGGGCGATTATGAGATAATGGATTTTTAAGATAATTATTGTCAGCTAAATTGTTTAGTAGTGGTGGAAATTTGAAATGCAGGGCTCCTGTGATAAGCTCTCGCGATAACTGATTATGGGAACTAATTAATTATTAATCCAAAGAGAAATGAAGGGGGAAAAATTAAAATGGAGGAGCTAATTAGGGAATAGGGTATAAAATATATGAGGCTGTTCTGTTTCATTGTCTTGGCTACAAACAATTAGGCACTGGAAACAGTTTACACATAAGATTCTTGGTGTTGGATCATATTTGGTTAAGAACAATTAATATGCATGTTATATAGTAACATGATGAGTAATTTTTTGGAACTTTCTGTGTATGATCAATGGAGTTTCTTTTGGTTTGTACTTTCCTTCATATATTCTGTCCCTATCTCTTTGTGGAGTTTAGTTACTTAGTTTTCAATATTGGATAATTAAGGGTTTATAGTATTATCCAATCACCTAAGAGATACTTCATCAAAACTGTAGTATTTGTCTGGAAATCCTGGTATAATGTCCTTTCAGCAAATCTGATACATGATATAATCCCTAACAAAATTTCTCTTTGTTTTGGTCTGTTTGAGGAAAGAATTTGTAATTGAGGTGAAACAAGTTATTATTCTCTATGCGATGACTTTGCAGGATTAAGGGTTTCAATTATAGTACAGTATTCAGGCATGACCATAAAGTTCTTGATTTTGTTTTGCAAATTCATCATCTCTTAATTAAAGAAAATTTTCATTGTATCAGGTGTAAATTTTTACTTAACAACATATATGGCCGACGAAACATCAGGAAACGAGAAGATTCTAAGCTACAATGATGTTGTACTCAGGAGATCTGATTTAAACATTCTTAGTGGTCCATATTTCCTTAATGACCGGGTCATTGAGTTCTATTTTAGTTATCTTAGCTCATGCCTCTCTTCAGATGAAATCCTACTTGTTCCTCCTTCAATTGCTTTTTGGATTAAAGAGTGCCCAGATGATAATGCCAACCTTAGGGAGGAATTCCTACAACCCCTTCACCTTTCCCAGAGGAAGCTTATCATTTTCCCTATAAATGATAACAAGGATGCAAGTATAGCTGAGGGTGGAAGCCATTGGAGCTTACTTGCATATGAGAGAAGTGCAAATGCATTTGTGCATCATGATAGCAGCTCTGGAAACATGAATGAGTCTCATGCCCAGCGGGTGTACAGAGTGGTTCGTCCTTACTTGTCAATGTCATCATCATCTGATGTTAGCTATATTGAATTCTCCAACACTCCGAAACAAGTTAATGGATATGATTGTGGGGTGTATGTTATGGCTTTTGCAAGAGCTATTTGTACCTGGTTTCGTACCAGTAGCAGTGCAGCCAAGAATACTGATGAGAAATTATGGTTTGCAGATATTGAGCAGATCACACCATCTTTTGTTTCTGATCTGCGCCTTGATGTTCTGGAACTAATTAGAAGTATAATGACAGTGCAATAGAGGGCATATCCTTCTGATGAGAGTGAGATTTTGATGCATATTACTTGTGTGTTTGTGTAGACATGTGATAGTATGCTTGAGGATATTGATGTAGAGACCTGATTTTGATGATTTTGTTACACTAATATGTCATTTTCTGAAATTTTTCTAACTATTGTGTCTTTCTGTTTTTGTTTTTGTTTTTTTTTTTTTTTTTTTTTTTTTTTTGGTTTTACCTTCTCATATTTGGCTCCCCAAGTCGGATTACTAAGTAATAATACTTATTAATTATTACTTTTTTTATATTTAATATTTTAAAATTTATATTCATTAATTATTTTTATTTCATAAAAAATAAGTTAAAAAGTATTTAAAATTGTTTAACCAACGATATATTATATTCTTATTATTTATTATAAATGAGAAAAGTCACATTAAAGAAATACATAGATCTAAGAAACAAGAAGAGGAAGGAAAAGAAGATAGCGCGAAAATAAAAATATTTAGATGTAAAAGATTTTGACGTTAATTTCAAGAATTGAATATTAATTTTTATTATTATATTTTTTTATGTAAAATGATTTTGACGTTTGTCTTTAATCCCCTACTCTTTTAGATTTTTTTATTTATTATAGTCAAGAAAATAAATTACATTAAAAAAATTAAAATTAATTAATATATATATATATTAAAATATCTTTTGTCTTTATTTTAATTTTCTAAAAATAATTAATAAGGATGAATGATAAAATATCAATTATAAGTATTTAAAGAATTTCTAAAAAAAGTATTTAAAGAAAAATATCAATATATTTTAATTTCTTAATTAGACAAATAATAATAAAAAAAAATAATTTCTCTTAATTAATAACAAGTGAAAAAAAAGTAATTAAAATTTTTATTTTCCATAATATATTTTAAAAAAAAAAAAAAATTGAATTCTCATAATTAGATTAAAATATTAAACATATTACATAAAAGGGGAACATACTGTTCACTCACTCTTTTTCCTCATAAAGTTTTGACATTCTTATTTTATATTTTGTGTTATTTGTTTAGTATTTAAATTTTGAATCAAATATAACAAATTGTAAAATATAAAAATTATATGGTAAAATATTATATATTTTCTAACATCAATATCTAAATTCCTTTTAAAAAAAAACATCAATATTTAAATTTAAAAAGTTTATAAATAACTAGTCTCACAACATCATATAATTACCATAATTTAAAGTTTCAAATAAATAACAAATATTCTTAAAATATAAATAAAAATAAAAATCAGGAAGAATGTTTTAATATTTTTATTTATTCAAAAGTTAAAAAATAAATAAATAAATACGAAAATAAAAAGACTCGGAGCAATAATTATGTCCGGACATTAAATAGTTAACTGCAAAAAGGACAAATCCCTTTCCATCTTGCTTCTGGAATCTTCTTCGATCCCTAAGAAAAATTTGTTAACTCACAACCCACCCAAACTTTTCATCTCACTTCGATCCGAAAGTTTTTTAATCTCAAGATAGTTCATTCTCTTGAGCATCATAAACCATCCTGTAAGTTTTTTAATCTAAGTTTTCTTACTGGGAATTTTTTTTTTTTTTTTTTTTTCGTCATTTCAAATCACAAAGGTTCAAGAAAAGCAAAATATTATTATTATTATTTTTTCATTTTGAAATTCGACAAAATTAGTGTTTACAGAGATCAGTATTCTCATGCCTACATTTTGCGTTAGATGTACACGAAATATCCAAATTTGGAGCCTTCACTGTGTTCCTTCTTCTTGCTTAAATATTAAAGTTGTACTATTTCAGTCATATTGTTGAATTGGATTGAGCTCAAGTGGAGAATTATTTTTTGGGCAGTTGGAATTTTGTTGTTTGAGGAAAATTTGGGAAAATGGTGGAAGCGGAGCAGCAGCCAACTCCAGCAATTGGTAAAGTTTCTTTCTTTGTCCAATTTGAAATCATAGTTACATGGGAATGCTTATATGGTACTGATTAACTGTTTATTCATGCGTCTTTATGGGATTTTAGTAGGCATGAATTCTTGTATTTTATCCTCTCTTATGAACTTCATTATCTGAAATTTTGAATTGCATCCAAAATGAATATGGATTTTATCATGTATCAGTTGCATGGTACTATCTGGAAAGCTAGCACCTTACCTCATATTGTGGGTTCCTATTGCTGGATTCTTATAATCCTATATCAAGTTATCCTGGGGAAAATGGGAAATACCTATTTCATGTTAGATTATCTCTTTTATCATTATAAGTCATGGTAATCGAGGAAATACTGTATAACTGCATGTGCAGTAATTTATTGCCTGCATTATCTCATTTTATCAATGGAATATAATAAATTTACAGTATCATGAAATCTATCTTCAATCATTCTGTTTAATGTTTTAATTGCTGCTACTATTTTGAGATGTACCCTGCGTGGAAAAATCTCTTAGGATTTCATCAAAAAAATCTTTTGAGGATTTCAATTCCAGGTTTCAAGTGTGTACTTGCTGTCTCTAGACATGATGACAGTGAGAAGTAGTTGAGTTTTTCTGACTTTTGGAAATTTCACTCTATTGATGTGATTACCATCAATATACTTGTACACTCTTCTCTTTCGATTTAGTTATCTTAGTTTATGAAATTTGGTCCTCTTTTCTAATTAATAACTGTTGAAGAAATTGTGTCAGCTGTAGAGATCAGCTTTTTAGACTGATGACTCAAATGCATTGCAGATGAAGATGCTGATAGTGAAATTGTCACAGAAGCAACATCAGTCGTTCGTGCAGATCCTTGTCAAGATGATACTAGTCCCCCAAAGGTTGAATCTGAAGTTGAAATCCTCCATGAGAAGGTAACAAAGCAGATTGTCAAAGAAGGTCATGGACAGAAGCCATCAAAATACTCAACATGTTTTTGTAAGTCATGTTCTGAAAACTCTTTCCAATTAGTAATATGCTTTCAGGTTTTATGAGCTTTACTTGTTTCTTCTTGAATTTGAATTATTTTAACTAAGAAATCCATCGCATGTTTTCTCTTTCATGTGTTTTGAAGTGGATTTTTTTTTTTTTTTTTGAATAAAATCTGCTTATATTTCTATGTTGATCTAGTACACAGCTTTAATTTATTTTGGTTATTGATTATTATAAGTGCCTTTCAATAGTTCTAACTTGATCGCTTGTATCAGTTCTCAATTTATTTCAATTGTCTCCAAAAGCCAACTAAAACTATTCAAAGGCCATTTACTTTTTTTTAAGCAAAAAGAGTTAGATATTCTTAACCAATCAAATGCCATTTACATTTTTTTACAAAATTTGAGGATATCTCTTGAGAAGTGATATTGTGAAAATATTGACTTGAAAGAGGATGGTGATTTCCATTTTTTCCTTTTCCCAGTGCACTATAGAGCATGGACTGAAAGAACTCAACACAAGTTTGAAGATACATGGCAAGAGCAACAACCTCTTGAGTTGATTCTGGGAAAAGGTAGACATGTTTGTTTCCAGACACTATAGTTTGATTTAGTTTTAATTCCTTTTTGTCAATGGATTAGTTGATAATACCACTGCAAAGTTACTGTTTTTCTTTTTCCACCATTCTTTGTCATACTAGAATATAATTTGTTACACTCAATAAATTTCTGTAACACTACAAGTTCCCTTTATGATTATGTTTATTTCTGTTGCAAAATTCGTTTATTTCTGATTATGATTATGTAACACTACAATTTCTATTAGCTTCTGGAATTGGTAACCATCCCCCATCCCCCAATCAATGCTACTGATAAAGAGAAGTATGCAAAAAGATGAACTTCATTAGTTAATCTTTCATTTACTGGAGACATGGTAAAATGAAGTTGGTATTTAATTTTGAGAGTAATACCAAATTTAGACAAGGTTTTCCAAGTATAAACTGCAGCTGGTTATATCACAAATTTCCTGTCTCCTCTGCCTGCAGAGAAAAAAGAAATGGCAGGCCTGGCTATTGGTATTTCCAGCATGAAAGCTGGTGAGCGGGCACTTTTCCGCGTTGGTTGGGAACTTGGGTATGGAAAAGAAGGTAGCTTTTCTTTTCCAAATGTTCCTCCTATGGCAGATATTTTGTATGAAGTTGAACTTATTGGATTTGATGAAACAAAAGAGGTAAAAGTTGTTTCTTAGAATTTAATAACAATACTTTGTCAATGTGATTGGGACTACTAGCGAATTTCAACTTTTTATCAATCCTTGAACACAGGGTAAACCTCGGAGTGACATGACTGTAGAGGAAAGAATTGGAGCAGCAGATAGAAGAAAAATGGATGGAAATAATTTATTTAAGGATGATAAATTGGAAGAGGCCATGCTACAATATGAAATGGTATTTATGAATATTCTTTTACTAGTGTTGTTCTCTGACCATGAAGTTTTATATTTCTGATGTCATTTTCCATGGTTCTAAATGCCTCAGGCAATAGCATATATGGGAGATGATTTCATGTTTCAGTTATTTGGAAAGTACCGAGACATGGCTTTGGCAGTAAAGAATCCTTGCCATCTTAATATTGCTGCTTGTCTGATAAAGCTCAAACGCTATGATGAAGCTATTGGACATTGTAGCATTGTATGTCTCGTAGGCAATTTCTTACTTTTTCATAGATTTTTACATATCTTCAGCATTTATCTATAACATGATTGGATTTGGAGGTATGTCTTCTTTAAAGCCTGAGTAGGAAATGATTTCTTGTCTGATCTATACTGAATCTTGGTCTAAACATAAAGTTAGAAACAGATTTGATAATAACCCTTATGCAACGTTAGGAATTTCATGCTGTCTGTCTTACTTGATTGTGTAATGGATTTTTAGGTATTGTCAGAGGATGAAAACAATGTCAAAGCATTATTCCGAAGAGGAAAAGCCAGAGCAGAACTTGGGCAGACAGATGCTGCTAGAGAAGACTATCTTAAGGCTCGTAAATTTGCTCCTGAAGATAAAGCAATTACAAGAGAGTTACGGCAACTTGCAGAGCATGACAAGGCTGTTTATCAGAAACAGAAAGAGCTCTACAAAGGGTTATTCCGAAAAAGACTAGAGACAAAACCCGAGAGTAAGAATCGGTTGCTTGTAATCTGGCAATGGCTTTTGTCACTGTTTCATCGCCTTTTCAGGAGGGAAAAGCTCAAGGCTAATTGAACTGACCTTTTGGCACTATGCAGATCTTTTTGTTAAGATGAAACATATATTTTAGGTAAGAAACATTAATATGTTGTCTCAAGAAGTCTGCTTACTGGCCGTTTTTACACGCTGTAATCTGTGGTACTCTACAAAATACTATTTATAGTTCTGATCTTGGTTCTTCTAATATTGTATTGAAGAAGAGCATGTAATTTCCAAACAGATATCAGCGATAGGGGTAAAATCCTTTACACACTGTCTCAACTCTTTTGCTTGATTTTTTGCACGAGGTATCTTAGATGGGTTTTAATTTTCGTTGAGTTGGATGATTCCTTATGGGAAGAATTATCACTTGCATATGTGCAAATTTGAACTTGCAATCTCATTTAAGGCAGGAACACGTCTGAACCAGACTAATTATTGTTCAAGTCGTATTGATTCCTTACATTGAAGAAGCTAACAGCTGCATCTGTGAGTGCGGATTCGAACCATCCTACCATCTCACTTAATTCAGGAGCACATTCATATTAATTGTCGTTTGAATCTAGGTTAATCTCTTACAAATATTAATTATCGTTTGAATCTAGGTTAATCTCTTACAAAAAGAAGCCAACATCTGCGTACATAAATACCAATAATCTACAACCTCAAATTAGGAGAACTTTTTATAAGTTCATCTTACCTTGAGTTATAAAACAAATTATATTATGATTAAAGTTTTGAATATGGTTTAATTACATAAATTTGGATCGGTGCATATAATCTAAACACCCCTAAAACCAAATTAATTATAACTATACAAGAACTTTAAAAGGGAAAATATAATTGAAAAATCACAAAGCTAAAGGCAAAAAAAAAATGATTTTCTACATGGCTTGATCCAAGATGGACATCCAAGCACAATAAGCACAAACAAGCTTTTGAGATATATAAACATAAACAGCAAATGATAGACTCATCAAAGTCAAGTCCTTCCAATCCCCTTTCTGCTTTGGACTCAAACTATCTTTCATTCCCTTACCCATCTTCTGAACACTCTGAAAAATCTGCTGCAAAAAAAATACTCTCTCCTGAACTTCCTTCTTTATTTTTGGATTGAAATGATGATTTACAGATTCGCGGTTTTGGCAAGATATTGAAAAGGGATTTCTCACATCATAATTTCTTCCATTGATTTCTTCTATACAGAAACTGTTTTTCTTGCCGAGGAAAGAACAACTACCACTTCCAAGTGCAGCCATGGTGATGGGGCAAAACAGGGCTTTATTTACAAATTATGTAAGATGATGATGAACAGAAGTTTATAACATTATATATATATGTATATCTGATCTTATGGTGTAATGGAATGAAGGTGATAGTTTTTGACCCTTTATTTTATTCAGATAAGATAAGTGTCAAACTCAAAGTATAATGCAAGAGAGAGAGAAGAAAATATCTCATGCCTTGTTCTTTATTGAGTTTTTCTATTGCTTATAGAGGAAATGGGCATAATAGATAAGGTATGTATGGGCCTCCTTTGTTTCAAATAACTGTTGTTTCTTCTCAAACTATCCCAAGTGATTCTTCAATTTTATTACTTCACTCAACTTATACATTTGCTATCAACAACCTAAGTTTTGTTTTTGTTAAGTAAGGTTTGTTTAAAGTTTCGAGTTCAAATCTTGTATATAGAGAAATAAGTGTTGGAAGAACTTCCTCGAAAAAGATTTGATACAATTCAATTTTGAATTAGTCGAAACTCAGTGATTATTTACCATGAGGTTAAACCCAAAAAAGGAAACTTTTGCATTTACTACTAACAACTTGTTAGTCCAAGTGTAAAAAACTTGGTTTCCTTCAAGTAAGATTTTAAATTCGAACCTTGTGTACAAAAACAGGTATTGAGAATTGATAGAGAGATTCTCCTTTAAAATAATTTGATGCGGCTTAATTTTGGATTAGTTAGAGTCCAAAATAACTATCCAAATATAAAAAAAGAAAAAGCTTTTGCATTTGTTACCACCAACGAATTGATCTATGTCCTTAAATAGCAACTAGTTGGTCTACGTAGAATGAACGCAAGATTTCGAATTTTTTTTTTGTAGGAATGGTAAATAAGTGTTAGTGATGGGTAAAGGGATTGGAAGGCTAAAACTTAAAACCACAAAACTATTGCATTTTGCTTGTTTCTTCGTTTAATACACTTTCTTTACCATGTTGACTGGCAATTAGATTTGGTTGACTAACATACTTAATTTTGATAAACAATATTACCTTCACAACTAAATATGATTTGTCCTCACTATATTTTTCAGTATAGAAATTCTCTCTTAAGACTCCAAATAATATTATTAAAATTATACTAAATGTATAAAACTTATCTAAAAATGTAATAATTATTTTGACATTCATAATTTACATTTTTTTTTTGTAGAAAAAATGTTTTAAATTAATACTTCATAAGAGATATTAAAAATTCATTAAAGTATTAAATTCTTTTCTAATTGCTCATGTATTATTTTACTAAATATTATTAACAATGTTGTCAATCATAAAGTATTAATTTTCTATTTTATTGCAAAATTGCTCTTATATTTATTTCTTATTGTATAATTGTACTTATATTTATTTATTATTATGTAAATACCCCTACGTTTTTGTTATAGCATAAATGCCTTTATATTTCTTTATTATTGTATAATTGACCTTATGTTTCTTTGTTATTACATAAATGCTCCAATACCTTTTTGTTATTGCATGATTACCCTTATATTTCTATTAAATATTTGCATTAACTACTCTGTCAATTAAATAGTTACAACTACCCAAGAAAGCTAATTAGTATTGCATTAAAGTGGATAATTCGCCCTTTCTGTCCCAAACCAAAGTAAATATATTAGATTAAGAAAAATCAAGTAACCTATCAAATGAATATATATATATATATATAATTAATGCTTTTACATAATTGTTCAAATACAATATTAATACAATTTTTTCTGGTAATTAATTTGTATCTGATAGCCACTTTTGGCATTAATTAAATTGGATTCAAGTCGCGTCGGACTCTTATGGGGAAGCTCTCCCAGAAGGATCCAACTTTTGTAAAAGAGAAAATATTATTATCAGCAATAATATTACATAAGGTTGAAGTTTCGACATTCATTATTAGCACTATGTAGAGTCGATTGGGATGGTTTGATTAAAAAATTATTTAATTTTTTTTTGTGAAAATATTGAAAGTATTTTTTCATATTGTAAAATGACACGTGTTCGAGCATTACACTGTTTTAGTCAATATTTTTTAATTGTGGGAAGAGTGATGTTGTAACCATCATAAAACAAGTAAAAAATGACCGCAGAATATACGAAACAAATGAAAAAGTAGTGTACTGCTTACTGGTCAATAAAAAACATGCAAAACCAACCTCTCCAAATTGTTCCAATCACAACGTGTAATGCACAAACAAACTATTCCATTGCAAGTTTTATTGCTCAATTTATAAGTGAATTTTTATTCAAATAAAATATTGCATAAATAATTAATTAAAGACATTCATGATAATACAACAATATAAGTTTGGTCTTCAAGCTGCCAGTTACAAATCAAAATATAAAAAAAAGAAAATAGATAGAAATTAATTATTATAAAAAATATATATAAATACATACAGAATCTAATATAATAAGAAGAATAATAATAACTTCCTATTTTCCGAATTGTAATAAGTATATTTTTTTTACTTTTGATTGTGAAAATTAAATGTATATTATTAAAAAAAAAAAAAGTTCATAGTTTTTAAATTTTATGTTTTTGTCAACTTTTACCTTAATATTATTATTTTTTCTTTTCAAATTTTATTGTATCTTTATTTGCTTTTAGCTAAAATAATAAAAATATTGTTCAAGTTATCATTCACTTATTTACTATTTTAATAATAAAAAGAAAATTTATAAATAAAGAAGTATTATTTACCAATAAGATAATGGCACATCAACTATAAAAAAAAGTTCAAGATTAATAAATTTATTATTTAGATTATCTTTTTATCTATAAATAAAAAAAAAAAAAAAAAGTATCTAGAAATGTACTAAATAAAAATTTCAAAAGACCTTAAACTTTGAACTAAAATACAAATTCTCATTAATTTTTGTACTAAAAAAATAAATATTTAATTTTTAAAACAATTTTTTTTGATAAGATATTTTACTTTAATTATGAAAAGAAGAAAACGTCAAAAAAGATGTTAAAAGAACAAACGTCAAAAAAGGAATAATAAGAAACGTCAAAGGCGTTTCAAAGAGTCAAACCTTCTCACCTTTTGATTGGACCACCACATGCCTACCAACTCCAACTATTACGTCACCTTCCCTGTGGGCCCGGCCCGACTTATTTTGTTTACCTCCTTCCTTTCACTATTTATTTCAACAGTCATTTCTTGAAATATTTTTTATTCTAACTTAAATTAAAATTTTGGTTGTATTTAAAAATAAGTTTAATACATGTCATATTTAATTTGTTATTAATTATTTTCAAATCTTTTGGTTTCTAAAAAAACAAAATTTTAAATATAAATTTTATATTTTAGTGTGTATTGTATAAATAACTTCTTTCACATTTATATATATATATATATATATATATATATATTATTCAATAACTCAATAATTATATTATCATATTTATATTTTTTATTAAAAATAAAATTTTCTCCAAATAAATATTAATCAAATAATTTTTTTTTTACAAAAATATTTTATCTCACAATGTCTTAAAATAAGACCTAACATCTATAATCATAGCAAAATATACAGAGTTGATTCACAAATAAGCAAAATTCAAACAAAATTGATATCTAAAGTTTCAAATAAACATAAATGTGTCAAACATAAATTCATACATGTATGACCAATCATCTGTTATACAAGGACTTTGTGACTACTCCGATAACATGGCTTATAAATGTCTTGGGAGGTAGTCCTTTAGTCAACGAATCCACATATATCATTGGTGCCAATGTACACTATTTGAACTCTTTAATTTTGCACCTCTTCTTTGACAAACATATACTTTAAATTTGTATGTTTTGCACCTTTGGAGTATCTATCTTTCTTAGAGAATAACACATGTCATATTATCACAATAAATCCTCATTGGTTTAGCAATAGTACCAATGATGCCTAAACCATCAATAAAATTGTGCAGTCACAACGATTGAATTGTAGTTTCAAACTACAATTCAACCTCCGTAGTGGAAGTAGCAATGACAAACTACTTGTCACTCTTCCATGAGATAACTCCATCAGCTAAAATGAACAAATAACCAAATGTGAACTTTCGAGTATCTTTACATTCGGAATAGTCTAAGTCCAAGTAACCAACAACCTCAAGGCTACTAATTCTTCTACATGTGAGCATGTGATCCTTAGTGTCTTGCAAGTAGCTTAAAACTTTCTTTGCAGCTCTCCAATGAAATAGTCTAGGATTTGATTAATAACGACCTAACATACTGACCGCATAGCTTATATCCGGTCTAGTACATGTCTAAGCATACATCAAACTCCCGACTAAGGAAGTATAAAAGATATGATCCATTTCTTTACGCTTCATATCATTCTTGAGACATTGGACCTTTCTGGATGAGAACTAGACTAAGTGTACATGATTCCATTTTAAGTCTTTCTAAAACTTTGTTGATGTAAGCCTTATTAGACCTTATGATCTATCTCGAAATATTTATATTCCGATCACATATAAAGCTTCACCTTAATACTTAAATTAATGAATCATTAAACTAATACATTTATATAAAAGTATGTTCTTAAATACTTGTTTAAAACTCTTTTATTGATCTTTTATCTTAAATCATTATTGTCAACATGCATAAGTGGTCTAGTGGTAGACTATTACTCTGCCACTACACATACCTTGTTTTGAACCCTGGTTGGTGCATCTGCCACAGTTCCATGAGACGCAGCATTCAATCATAAAGATAAACAATATAACAACTTTGCTCCCATCAAATTACCAAAGAAATTAAAGATTCCATTATCAAGAACCCAAAACTTTAACCCAATCAAGAAATATTCTAAACAAAATACATGTTAAAGTAAACCTTAAAAATACATCAAGAATCAAAAACAAGATTCCAAGTATCAAGAATTTTCAAGGTCAAGAACTCGAGAGAAGGACAAACTGAAATCGGGAGAGATTAGGTTACCCACAATTAATTAAGCCATAAATAATTAATTTACAACATCAATTATAATAAATTAATTTCAATTGAGAAAATACCCAAATCCTCATAAACCCTAAATTGGAAATTTAATTCCTATTTGATCATACTCTAATACCAAATGTTAATAATGCAAATAATCTTAAATGAGGAAACAATTAATTCACAATGATCCTAATAGAATAACTAAATCAATCAAATAATACTATATAGAAAATACTAACTAGAAAATTTCATCGCCTTCTTGTTGTTCTTCAATCAATCACAAATTATTTTTCTATGTCAAATTCGTAATACTTCAATTCACCTTTAATGATATAAGAACTTTTTAAATTCAATTTCAATGTTTGAATCTTTAATCCTTATAGGAGAGTTTTTCCAGAAAAGAATATGAAAACAATAATAATAATTAGGGTTAAGTAAATTAGAAGTTGCCTTTATAATGGTTCACCTTCTAAAACCCTAAATCCAACAACACTTTTTAATCACATATGCCATATTTTCTCCAATTATAAAAAAAAAAACTCTTTAACTCTTAAATTTTAATGAATTGGTACAAAGAGATTTACCTCAATAATTATCTTTTTAATATTACACTAATAATTACCGTATTTAAAATAATAATAATTATCCATTACTTAAATTATGTGAATAAATATATTAGAAACTAAAAGTAATCACCTCCAATAGTAGCCTCAACTTCATCACTCACTTCAACTCTAAAACTGACACAAAAATTAGTAGCTGAAATAACTGACACAAAAATTTTATATTTAGTAAAAAAATTTCTAATATATATTTATTATAACATTTTATATTAACTTTTCTATTAATTTGAATTAAATTAATAAAGAAAATCTCACAATCCAAATATATATATATTTTTATATATATATATATATATTCATGAAGAGAAATGGAAAGAAGAGCGTGATTAACTGATGAAGACACAAACCAACGTGTAAAGGTCTGAGCGCTGTACTTTTTGAGGTATAACATTCAAACCATAGTTGACTAATTGACCATTTTTGCTAACATACGCCTCCCTCCCACTTTGCGCATTACGCACCCACCCTTTCCTCTTCCCAATGCCTCCTTGACCTATGCGCTCTACGCACTTTGCGTATTCTAGTTTTCTTTCTCTCTCTCTCTTCCCCCTCAACGCACTGTAGTAGTTAAATCTCCGTTGACTGGATTTATTTACACTAATACCTTCTCCCTCTCTCTCTCGTTTTGGGATTGATTGAATATAGCCGTCAAAGAATTCAATCGAACAAAAAAACTAAAAGAAAAAGGGGAAAAATATGCTGTATTTAGACGATTATTGTGTATTAGTGAACCAAGTTCTGTAATTTTTGAAAAACATTTTTTTCCTGCCGGGTCGGTGACGGTGAGCATTTCCGACGGACTCTTCTGGTAATTTCCAATTGGGTTTTCAAATTTGGGCTGCGGAGGTCTGTAAGTTTCAGTCTTTCTGAAAAAGGAGTGGAAGGGTGAATGGGGTTTTGGTAGTTCAGTTTTTTGGCTAAAATTCATTTATTTTAGGTGTTGATTGCTCGAATATATACACATATATATTTATTTTGTGTTGGGATCTGTGTTGGATGATGATGATGATGGTGAAAATGGAACTTCAGTTCAACTGGGAATGAGGGCTTGTTTGTTTTGAGCTCAATGTTCTTATCTTTTTCCTTTATTTTTGGGAGGATACAAAATGATTACTCGAAGTAAAAGTTTGATATTGCTGAAAATTTTGGAATAATTTTGAAGCTCTTCTATATGAATTTGATGCATTAGGCTTTGGTACAGCAGTTTTCTATGATTCTTGTTGTTGCCATTCACCTGAGCTGCTGGTAGTATTTGTTCTTTTATCTGATTATAAAAAATGGGGTTTCTGTGAAATTAGGGTTTTTTTTTTTGTTTGCTTGTTTCCTTTTCGGATATTGTTAGATGTTCTGTACTTCTACTGTGACTGGCAACATAAGAAGTTAAAGTATGAAGAGACTGAAATCAAGTGATGATCTTGACTCTTATGGTGAAAAGGCTGCGAGTAAAGATTGGGGAAGAAGGGAAGAGGAGTCAAGTTCTCAGAGGTCCTTAACACATCGAAGTTCTTATTACAAGTCAGAGAGTGGTAGGAAGGGTGTATCTTCTTCTTCCAGGTATGATAGATTAGAGGATGATCGTGATAGTTCAAGATCAGTCAGGAAGCGATCTGATTATGATGCTGACAGTTATGACAGGAGAAAGAGCTATGATAGATACAGAGAAAGTAATAATGAGAGAGGGATCTTAAGCTCTTCTCCAAGGGGTGGATATGGACCAGAAAGAATTCATAGGTCTGAAAGTTTTTCAGGTCTGAGAAGGGAATTTCCAAAGGGGTTCAGGTCAGAAAGGGATAGGTCACGGAGGGAAGGAAGTGTCTCATCTTGGCGCAAGTTTGGTGGAGGGAAAGAAAGTGATGAAGGTTTCAGGAGCAGTAGTGAATCACTTAAGATCAGTAAAGTGGATTCAGAAGATGTTGGAAAGGCAAAGTCTCCTCAGGGACTGAAGGATGCAAAATCACCGCCTTGGTCTAAGGACTCGGGAAGTGAACAGTCTAAGAGTATTGAAGTTAAAAGGGGTGAGGATTTGCCCGTGGAAAGTGCTGGAAACAACAGTGAAATGGAAGAAGGAGAGCTTGAACCTGAACCACAACCATCACATGCAAGTGAGCCTGCAACTAAAGATGCAACTTCTGATGTATTGCATCAGAAGGAGGTCGACAGCAAGCAGCCAACTGAGTCCAAACTAATGGAGGAAGATACACATGAAGAGCATAGTAAAGTTTCTGTACATGATGAGCAAGTAGAAGGTAGAGAATCTGAAGACATTCAGAATGAATTGAAGCCTGTTGATAAGTTGCCTCTTCATCAGACTACCCAAGAGATAAGTGGTGCTTGTGATGAAATTGAAACTACAGCGGATAATGGAACTTTTGATGGTAAGGAACATTCTACAAGAAATGTAATTGGTAAGGAGGAAGACAATGATGCATTTGCTGTCAAACCACAGAGGTCAAAAGAGGAACTAATGGAAGAAAAGGGTATAGATCTCGAAGTTAAAACAGATGAAAGTGATCTACCAGAAGTAAATAAAGGGCTTGTGGAGGAAACTGGAGCATCAGTAGCTGTTTCTTATAATGCATCAGAGCAAATAAAAGAACCTTCTAAGGGGAAAGGCAAAAGTGTTGCCCTTTCAGCTCCAAATTGTACTCCTCTGATAGTCGATGAGTTTAGAATTGCAAATGACTCAAGGGGTCCGATAACATGTACTGATAGTCAAATGGAAGGACCAAGTACAAGGGGATTTGAATTATTCCTAACTGGTCCAGTCAAGAAAACTGAGAAAGAAGTACCATATAACAATGACAAGATGAAGGATGACAAACTGGCTCTTGATCTCTCTCTTAGCTTACCAAATGTCCTATTGCCAATTGGTTCCCATAATACCATCAATGCTCCAGGTTCTCCTAGTCAGGCAAGGAGTGTCCAGTCCTTTCATAGTTCATTCCGCACAAATTCTGATGGGTTTACTGCATCAATGTCCTTTTCAGGCTCACAGCAATTCACCCACAATCCTAGTTGTTCCCTGACTCACAATGAAATGGATTTTGAGCAATCTGTGAAGAGTCGACCACTGTTTCAGGGGGTTGATTGGCAAGCTCTATCTGCTGAGGAACCAAAGAGCAAAGAAGTTCCTGTTGTTCAATGCAAGTTTCCAAATGGAAATGGTTTGAATCTGCAGTCTCAAGCTTCTCTAGGAAATTCTACTGGACAACCTGCGGCACAGCGGCATAGAACTGCAGAGGCTAGTTTTAGAACTGGAGTTGGACTAGAACAGCAACTCAGTCTCACTAAACAGTTCTCAGCTGTTCTTTCTCAGCACCCGAATGATATTCGATCTACCTCACAGAGTATTGGGTCTCATGAAACTGGATCAGGATATGTTAAAGATAAGAAACGCTCTATGAGAGATAAAGATGGTGATAGTCTCTGCAGGATGAACAATTCAGATGCAAAAGAGCAGATGTGGGCGATGGCATCTGACTTTCATGAATCAATTATAAACATGGTGATTTCTGAACCTATAAATGTAGTGGCTCAGAGGTTCGGTGAAATGTCTGGTCAACAAATGGCTTTTCTTAAGGAGTCTGTCCGGGACATTATTTTGCACCCTAGTAGGCAGTGGCAACGAAAATCTTTTCAGAAAACACTTGAGAAGAGATCAGATTTTACCTTGGAGATGTTGCTGAAGTCACACCGGTCTCAGTTAGAAATCTTGGTGGCTATGAAGACTGGTCTTCAAGAATTTCTTCATTTAAATCAGGAAATTTCAACTTCCCAATTGGCAGAGATCTTCTTAAACTTGAGATGTAGAAATCTTACCTGCCAGAGTCTTTTACCAGTTGATGAATGTGATTGTAAAATCTGCTCAAAAAAGAATGGTTTTTGTAGTGCTTGCATGTGTCTGGTCTGTTCAAAATTTGATATGGCATCTAATACGTGTAGTTGGGTTGGGTGTGATGTATGTCTACACTGGTGCCATGCTGATTGTGGTTTACGAGAAGCTTACATTAGAAATGGGCGTAGTGCCACTGGAGTTGAAGGTGCAACTGAGATGCAGTTTCATTGCCTTGCTTGTGGTCATCCTTCTGAGATGTTTGGCTTTGTGAAGGAAGTTTTTCAAAACTTTGCAAAGGAATGGACAAAAGAAAATCTCGCAAGGGAACTGCAATACGTGAGAAAGATCTTTTCCACTAGTGAAGATTTGAGAGGGAAAAGATTGCATGAGACAGCTGTCCGGATGCTGTTTAATTTGGAAAATAAGGTTGATCTTGAAGATGTTCAGAATCACATTATGCATTTCCTTTCAGGTAAGAGCTAGTTTGTGTTCTATATTTCAGCAATTCATTAATTTGTTACCAATGAATTTTCCTTTTCATATTTATGCATTAATTGGTTACTAATGAATTCATTAATTATTCATACTACAAATTCATTTCATTATATGCAGTCATATTATGCATTTTCCATTTTGCTGTACAGCTTTTCTTCAGTATTCAAGTCTTCTAGCATCATTGAACAGAATTGGTTACTTGTTTTTAACATGTTTAGTAGACAGGAATCACAAAGCTTTAAAGATAATAATAAGGAAAATTTTTGTGACTTTTGATAATTCACATGTTGAAACTTATAGTGTGCATGTGCATTTGGTGATGTGTGGATGTATAAATGGTAGCTGTACCAGAGCGGTTGCATGAAAACTTAGCATACATTCATGTTTAAATTTTTAGATAATGCACAATGATATATGGACCAAAGGATATGCAGCATTATGCTAAGAATTTATTTATTTATTATTATTACTTCTATTCCCAAAGTTCCATCTTAGCTTGGAAATCCATTATTTCAAAATTTACATTTGATATCCCCCTTAGGTGTGCTCAACAGAAACTATTTATACCTTGTTATTAATTTGCATATTTTTCTCTCCTATTTCCACTTTTTGCATTTGTTTGGAAAAGGGTTCTGATAAGGAGATTAATAATGTGAAGATGACAATTAGTTCATCTTGATTTTCCTAATAAGATTGATAAAATGGGACGAACATAGAATTATTTTCTTGTAGAGATTCGGATCCATCTTCAGCCTAAGATGAGTCCTACACAAAATATTAAGAAAATTGGGATCTAAAATTTCTGGGTATCTTGGGCAAGATGAATGCAACTATCCTTGTCATCCATGCAGTAATATCCTTTTACCGTTGCTACTACTACTGATACTGCAATCCTTCATTGCAAGTGTTCAGGGAAGCAGATGCTGGTTATAAATTTATTCATGTCTTCCACATGCTAATTTGCTGACTTGTTTTGGTCAGATTAATAATTGCTCCTAACGATATGATTGAAGACTGTTAATCATAAGAAAATAGCTCTTGTTGAAGTTGTAACTGTGTTGTACCTAAAGTTTATCAATTAACTGGACAGTTGCAGTAGCTTCTCTCGTAGTTGCAATATTTGATTTATTCCATCCCTTGTGATTGCAGATACTGATTCCTTCAAGTCCTGCAACATCACAACCATGCCCAGAAAGGAATTGTCACCAAAGAGCAATGAAAGGAATAATGGAATTGTTGGATCCAGCCATGAAGCTGAATGGCTAAAATCGGTTCACTTGGATAAAGCTCCTCCTCAGTATGATAAACGTGGTGGTCTCTTTGCGAATATGGATGGTAATAGGGACAAAAAACGGTCACTGAAAATAATAGATACACAAACAAGTGGTTCAAAGGAACATCATCATCATCATCATTTTGATGAACTGGAGAGCATCGTGAGAATCAAACACGCAGAGGCCAAAATGTTTCAAATGCGTTCAGACGATGCAAGAAGAGAAGCAGAAGCCCTGAAACGCGTTGCACTGTCGAAGAATGAAAGAATAGAAGAAGAATACGCGAGTCGGATCTCAAAACTGCGTCTGGCTGATGCAGAAGAAATGCGAAAACAGAAGTTGGAAGAGCTTCAAGCCCTTGAAAGAGCATATCAAGATTATTTTCACATGAAGATGAGAATGGAAAGTGATATTAAAGATCTTCTGTTGAAAATGGATGCTACTAGAAGGAACCTCTCATTGTAGTTCAAATATATATATATATATATATATATATATATATATATATATATCTTATTATGCAAATTTAGTTGATGATATATGTAGGGTTTCATGGCTAACAAGAAGAATATGTACAGCCACTTTCAATTTGCCAGTGTTAGTCTATTTAGTTCAATGACTTTATGGCGTACTATCAGTATCTTATTAGTTCAACAAAAGTAGGGATTATTTTTCATTTTGCCTTCCTTGTTATTTATTTAATGCTTAATGAGGTATTTTGCATTGGCAACTAACTGAACATTTTTTTTATTAAATTTTGTGTAAATTTTAGTTGCTAAAATTTACATTTTAAGCATTGGGTAAGTCTAGAATTTCATTAACTAATATCGCATTTTAACTATAGAATTTTAAGTGTTTGTAAGGTTAATTTTGATATTAAAAATTGATAAAATTTAATTTAAATAATTTTTTTGTTGAATCAATATAATAAAGTAGATTTAATAATTTTTTTAAAAAAAATAGGCTTAAAAAACAATTAATTGATTTTTGTTCTATTGAAAATTCTATTTTGGAGTAAAGCTAATCTTTCACGAATAACAACAGCACCTTAAAGGTGGTGGTAATGTCACCATCCATAAAGGAAGTTACATTACAAACATGCAAAAGCCATTTTTGCATATGAAGATGCGCACAATTATTATTACACCCTCTTTTAAAGGCTGTCTAAACCAGATTCAAACTCTGTTAAGAAAAAAAATTTTAAGTCAGAAATTTTGTGTCAATGGCTTCTTCGTTCTCTCTTCAATCATCATCTTCATTGAAGTCAGAGTCATCGGTAGGTTCTTGTTCACTCTCAGAGTCACTCAGGACATAGGTTTTCCTCCCACGATTACCACCACCACCACCGACCCTCTGTTGCCTGATGGTGGCTCTTGAAGCTACAAATTGAACGGTTTCCTCCTCAGTACCTCCTGAAACAGGACTGACTTGCTGCTGCTCCTCCTTTTCAGCTGAATTTTCCTCGTCATCTTCTTCTTCCTTCTGATTGATTCTCCCCAGCACAGACCCACTCTTCTTATTGAATGGTGATGGCCTCATTCTTCTGACTTTCTTCTCTGGGGAAGACGCCGGCTTCAGAACTTCTGTAATCAGTTTCTGACCAACAACAACCTGTGAAGATTTTTTAGCTGGACCTCTTTTCCTTGCTGCTGCTGCTGTTGGCTTGGCTGTTGTTGCCTTTGTATTGGCAGTAGTAGTTTTCTTCCTTCCTTTTGCTACAACTGGCTCTTCTTCTTCTTGTACCTTAAAATCTTCATCATCACTTACATCTATCTCAACATCATCATCCTCGTCATCATCAGAAATCTCTGTGACAGTTAACAAGGGCTTCTTCTTATTGGCAGCAGCCCTCTTGCTAGGCTCTTTCTTCTTTTGAACTTGTTGTACATCGATGACATCACTATCCATGGCTGTCAACCATGGATGGAGAAAAAAATTAATAAATATAACAAGCAACTATTATGTGCGCAGCCATTTTTGTTTTTTGCAAATAGTAAAGATTGATCAAATTACCTTCTGAATGATCTGGGGATGAATCAAGGTTATATGCAGCAAGTCTATCTTTTAGCGCAAGCACCTCATCATCTTCGTCATCTTCTTTTTCTTCTCTCAATGTAGAAGTAGATTTTCCCTGCTGATACAAGATTTATGAGGATGTAAAAAAACAAAACATTTGCTCGGACGTTTGTCAAAAGAGTGTACCATCATCCCTACTGAAAACGAAAAAAAAGGTTGGACTTACGAACCTTTCTTGCTGGAGCTTTCTTGGGTCCTGTTTTACCTTTTGGCTTTGGTACTACTACCTCTGGAACATGGTCTGAAAACACATAAGGAAACTCTCAAACACCAAGTGACAGTGGTATGCTATATATATATATTATATATATATATATATATATATATATATATATTCAGATTTTCTAGTTGGAAGTCTGGAGGAAAAAAAGTTGAACTCACTGGTTTCCATGGCACTTTCAGATATTTCCATTGGCTCAGCAGTAACCTCTTCATTACTGGCCTTTTTGTTATTCTTCCGCGGATTCTTTGCTGGTTGGCGGGATACTGCCTTTGGACCAGCTTCTCTTTTCATCAACTTGTTGTTTATTTTCTTTCTTGTTTCCTCTGCCTGGGCATCTGCATTATCTTGTTCCTGAATTACAGGCACGATTATCAGTGAAGAAAAGATGGAATGGAGCACTCAAAATAATAAAAATGGAGTTATGTTTTCTGTACATACATCAAGTTGGCTCTCAAGAGCATCAAGATCCCTTGACCACAGTGACGTTGGAGTTGCTTTCCTTAGATCGTCAACCTCATTGTTGAGCTTATCCCTATTAGCACACAGCTCCTGAACTTTCTCCAGGGTCAAGGTTCCAATTGCCATGGAGAGCAAGTAGTCATAATCACTTGCCCGAACTACTCCTTTGCTTGTAGCTATTTCAGAATTTTCTTCAGTTTCTTCAGCAGCAGGATCAGCTGACCCAGCAACAACTGCTTCTATGCTTTTCTTTGTTGGGAATGGAGTGAAACCCTTTTCTTTCAGTTCTAGGAACAAGTCTGCTCTTTTTCTGTTGCTAACAATTATTGAGCCTTCCACAACACCTAAGATAAACCTGACCCTGTTATCAAGCTTCAGCAGCTCCAGTTGAAGATTGTCCAGCAGAACTTTCTGCAAGGAATCATTAAATTACACGATCAGTGGCCTATATCCACCAACTTAGTTATCCCTAAACTTCAGAATACTTGATTCAATTTACCTTTCTTTTCTCATAAAACTCCAGCCTTAAATGATAGAAGTCCTCCAGAACTGCAAAAAGAAAAAAAAAAATCAAAATGGTTAACAAAGTGAATAACATAAAAAAAACAACACAATCAATAGTTTAATATTATTGTATATGCCTACTTTGCTCTGGGGTGTCATATTTCTTGATAACACCTTTAGGGTCAAAGAGGTGCATGTTACTTGTGCTAATTGTAGTGGTTAACTTAAATTTCTTCAGAAGACCCTCTTGCTTGGCCATCAATAGACTCTCCTCAGATAGGATTATTTCCAAGTACACAGTAGTGTCATCAGTGTGATCCCTGAATTCCTGTACAAGAAAGCTCCTCTCAGATTAGCAGCTTATATATATATACTGAATTCAGTTTGTAAATAACATAAAGTGAAAATATGCAGCAGACCTTTATGAACGGATCCTTGACTTTTTCATTGCCAGTCATAATTGATTCTAGAAACTCCTTGTAATCCTGAGTCCATCTGCGGACTGGAAGCTCTGTTATCCGCAGTGTTGTCTCATCTACTTCCTCTATTATTCCACTGATGGTGTAGGTAACTCCAGCTTCCTTTGTGGCTGTTTTTTCGATAGTTCCTCGGAACCCCCTATACCAAGGATCCATAGGCACCATTGCCTCGTTATTCATCATACGCCTAACGTTTGCAATAATATCCCTTGGGTTGTAATTTGGGATGTAAGAGCTCCATCCTGTTCCAATTCCTTCACTCCCATTAACTAGAACAGAAGGAATAATGGGCACGTACCTACATCACAAAGGGATCATCTCCTCATTGGTTAACAAAACATCCCATTTTATATGATGACAGTTTTTGCATGTCTAATCAAATACCAAAACATACCAAAAAGGTTCAATGGATTGGCCATCCTCATTCAAGTAATCCAGGAGACCGTCATCATCCTTCGGGAACAGGTATCTTGTAATAGGCGAAAGTTTAGTGTATATGTACCTAGCACTTGCATGATCTTTTCCTCCCTGTATGTAAAAATCCTTCAAGTATCAGCCACATGTTGATAATTTTTAGGAGTTAATAAGGAAATAGAAAAGGCGACAATCTGAAAGAGAATTTGTGCCTGACCTGGTTTCTGGTACCAAACTGACCATTTGGTTGAAGAAGATTGATGTTGTTACTGCCAACAAAATCCTGTGCCATACCAATTATGGTGCTAGCAAGACTCTGCTCACCATGATGGTAAGCTGAGTGCTCAGAGACATAACCAGAGAACTGAGCTATTTTTGCTTCCTTGACAAAATTTCTCTTGAAAGAACAGAAAAGAATCTTTCTTTGACCTGGCTTCAGGCCATCAACCATCGATGGGATGGACCTCTGGAGATCCGCCATTGAAAACAGTATGAGTTCCTTATTAACAAAGTCACTGTACTTGATGAGTTTCTCTTTCTGATCCAAGTAGGTACCAGGCTGCAGGCAAAAAATACAGGAAATTACAAAAAAAAAATTTGATTATTTCAATTTTCAAACCAGCAAAACGAGAGATTTTAAGACCTCAAATTGCCGGAGCCAGTTCTTCCTTCCTTCAATTCGTTTCTTGCTGAAGGCAAGCTCTATTGCATCCCCATCTTGCTCATCCACCCAAATGAAATCCTTTTTGTGCTTATCAAGATCTTGGAAGTACTCCTTCCCTTCCTTAGATGTGCTTGTTCCCAACCCCTGCCAAGATATGGAAGATTGTAAAGCACTTGAATTTTGTATACCTACATCTGTATACCATAATGATTTTAGTGGACAAACCTTATAGTACTTAATAGACCAACCATTAGCATTGTTACCCAAACTTTCCTTCCATGCCTCATACTCCGGCATGGTATAAAATGCCAAAACTCGGCCATTTTTATGAGTAGCCTGAGGAAAACAAGGCAAAAAAAAACTTCAATATGCTTTGAGGACATCTAGGCCTGAATATTGAAATAGAAATGCTAAATCAAACAGAAGCAAAGTGATAAGTGGACCTTCACAATAGGTGTTATGAATTCCACCAAGAAAGATGGAATTTTGAGTAGTGATGGCCAGAATGAGTGGATGAAGTTAATCAGTAGTCCCTTGATGTGTGAACCATCATGATCCTGGTTAATAACAGAATTTAAAAAATTGGTCAAGGAGAAGAAAAAGTGATTTTAATCTGTAGAAGAGGAAAAAGGATGTTGGATAGAATTAACAGAAATGAGAAGCCACCTGATCAGTCATAATCATCAAGTGTCCATATCTCAGAGATTTAACACTGTCATATACTTTCCCATGCTGAAGACCAAGAATTTGTTTTATATTTTGAATTTCAGCATTATCCATGATCTGTTTATGGCTTGCTTCCCTTACATTCAGCAATTTACCTCTCAGAGGGAAAACACCATAGTAATTTCTCCCAACAACTGAAATACCAGCCATCTGAAGATTGTGATTTATCATCGTCAGTCTCAAGGGAAATTAGGAAGAAAGTAAGTTCAAAAGAAAAGAGTTTACAACTTACAGCAAGAGCCTTAGCCGAATCTCCTTCAGTCAAAATCAAGGTGCACTTTTCAGACTGTCTCCCTCCAGCATCATTAGCGTCTTCTAGCTTAGTAATGCCTGTAATCCTCTGTCTTTTGGTTCCATCGGTCTTCTTAAGATCTTTACTTTGCTTAAAGTCAGCCCATGACAGCAGGTTTTCTACTACACCAGATTTTGCCACTGCCAAAAATTTGACCAACAATGATTACAACACCACTAGACCCCATCCTTACCCCAAAAAGGAATTCACATGATTCAGAGAATTGCACTGGTGGAGAGGAACAAACCTTTCTTAAGAAACTCTAGTGAGAGTTCACATTTGGAGCCAAAACTGCTTTGTCTAAGTGTCAAAGTTTCCTTTGTTTGGGAATCAAAAGCGGGGTTATCAATCAGAGCATTGACAAATACCCACAAGTGACTTTTTACTTGATGGGGTTTCAGATTAGCATTCTTGTTCTTCTTGTTCACAATACTAATAACATGATTAGTTATCTGGTTGGTAACATAATCAACGTGAGTCCCACCCTTGATTGTTGCAATTGAATTTACAAAGCTAACCTGACATAACAAATGACAAATTTTGTCAAAAGAGGTTTATTCATGTCCATTTTTATCAAAGAACAGTTCAGAAAATCCTCCTACAATTCATTTATATTACCTGCTGAAATTGTCCCTCACTGAGACTCACACAAATCTCCCACCTATCATTAACCTTCTCTGAAATCCTGTAAAATAAGGAAACCAGAATTTGCATTAGTTTTTAAGACTACGGAAATGTGGAAATCAGCCACAAGAAAATTTCTAAAAATAATAATAAAACCTTGGAAGAGGATCTGGTTTGTCCTTCGAGGCAGATTGCAAATAAAGGTTACAATAATCAGAAAATGATTTAACAGGAACCCTCTGTCCATTTAATTCAACCTTTACAGTCTTCCCCAGGCATCCAGCTATGTCAACCACTCGCTTTTTCATCAAAGCAACAACATCATCTTCAAGATGAGTCATGTTAAACTTTGCCAGATCAGGCTTGAATGTGACCTTAGTCCAATTCTCACCCTCTTTGCACTTCGAAATAGCTGGTTGAGTTTTTTTGCCCATATTATCAGAGAACACCTGGAGAACAGAAAAATGTACACAGATTAGTCCTCATGATGAGCAACAATGATGATGAAATTTTTTTTTCTACTATCCAGTAGTGCAGAATAGAAAAGAGAGAAAAAAATTCAAATACTAAGGGCCTTTGATAGAACACTATAGAGTGCACTGAACACAAAACTTCAAGGCTATAATAACAAAATAGTGTAGCAACTGCATAATACGATTACTTTCAATCATCCATGATACTAGCAAATAACTTCAGACCCCAAATCAATAATTTCCTTTTGAATATCCCAAATACTTGTACCCAAAACAAAAATTTTACTTTGAAAACAAAGAAATCAGGAAAAAAAAATGGTCGTGAACATTGAGAATGCTTCTCAATTTCATACATTAAGAACTTATTTATGCACTGAATAGTCCAACTTTTCTGCATAAACAGTGACCAGCAAAACAGTTTGCCAAAATTATTCCAAAAACATTAAAGTACAAAATAATAAAAAAATAAAAACCTCAAAAAGTACTCAAAACATTCAAAATCTATGCTATCCATTTGAACTATAAACCGTGAACTGCTCAAGAAAACCCTAGAGCTCATTCCAGGAAACAAATCGACACCAGTATCAAGAGACCTTAACGCAAAAGGTCATAGACATTTAACTACGCTTGGTAAAACCTTGAAATCCAGATAATAGAAACGAAATATACCTGCTTGTACTTCTTCTGCCTCTTTCCATCAGCAGTCTCAATGACAAACTCTGTAGAAAAAATATTGGAAAGCTTCGCGCCGTACCCATTTCTTCCACCAGTGGTTTTCTTAACCGTATCATCGTAGTTGCTACTCGTCAACAAATGCCCAAAAATCAACTCCGGGACATAAACACCTTCCTCTTGATGAATCTCCACAGGAACACCATCCCCACTGTTATACACACTAATAAAATTTTTCTCCACATCAATTACAACTTTAACCGTGTCCATTTTCGGATCCCTCTGTTTATTATCAGCCGCATTGACAAGGATCTCATCGAAGATCTTGTAAAGGCCAGGAACATACGAAATCGGACGGTAAACCATAGAATCGTTCTCGAAAACCCAGAGAGACTGTGTGTGCTTCTCGATAGATCCGATGTAGGTATCGGGACGGAGAAGGATGTGCTCGAGTTGGGTCTTTTTCTGGTAAGTTTCTTCGATGGTTTTGCCTGTGGCTGTGATGTTGGCATTGTTACTTGACTGTAAGGGAAGTTTTGCAGAAGCTTTGGCAGCCATTGTTTGTTGTCTCGGGAGGAAGAGAAGAGAGAGAGAGAGAGAGAAAGAGCGGAAGAGACACAGAGATGGTGTCTTTTGGGGGAAGCGGAAGAGAGAAATGAGAAGTTTTGAATATAAAGGTCCGGAGAAGGGTTTAAAATTTACTTTTAACGGTCAACTTTAGCAGATTTGAATTTGAAATTTAAATTCAAAGTTAGAAATGGGAGGGAGGAGCGTGATTAAAACGGGTCGGATCCTCAGATCGGTTATGTTTTTAATAAATCGATTTTTGTACAGTGTACTTTTTAGAAATATCTAGAGAAAATAAAAAATTGGAATTTTTTTTTTAATAAAAAATTTTATTGTTTTTAAGAAATCGATTATTTTATTTTATTTTCTTAAAATTTTATTTTAAAGAAAACAAGAGGAAATTGTTGTAAATTTTGTTGGAATAAGAATAGAAGAAATAAAATAAATAGCAAGGAAAAAAAAACAATGCTATTAATATTATTATTATTATTTTAAAATATTAATTTCTATCATGTCTCGAATTCATGACTCGATAGTTTCATGATCGGTACTACCAAGTTACGCATTATTGATATATATATATATTTGATAAATAAAATATTACACATCACAAAAAGTGGGGGAAAAAATCCATCACAAACTATAATTACTAGAAAAATGTTTTGAAACATGATTGAAATTATAATTTAACAATAGCTAATCCATCACAATTAGCTATAAATTAGCAAAAATCCTACTATAGTGGTTGCTAATTATGTTTGACAGACTATGACTGAATTGAGTGTCGAACACCCAACTTTTAGGTTGGGAGCATGAGTGTTGATCACTCGGCCACAACCCATTTGATTGGTTGCTAATTATGTTAATTACTCATTACTAACGCTTTATTTTTTTACTTGTTATATTATGAAATTATGTATATTTATAGATATTTTCCATTAAATTCATATAATTAATGTTTTCTCACTCATACTCATTAATTATTTTTATTAAAAAAATAAAATCAAATGATATTTAATATTTTCAATCAAAAGATAATTTTTTTTTTTATTTGTCAAAGTTGAGAGAATACGATATTTTTTTTTTTACTTGTCAATTGTCAAGTTAGAAAAATCAAATTGCACTCCTACATATCCCTTAATTAATATTTTACTAATCAGATTTATTTATTACTCTTATTTTTTTAAAAAATAAAGTCAAAGAATATGTAAAAGATGTATCAATTTTATATTTTTTTAAAGATTTGTGTTTTATTATTGTAGATATATAAATTTTATTTATATATTTAAATATATAATTAAATATTATTTATATATTTTAAATATATATTTATATTTATATATTAAAATATTAAAAATTCACCCTTTAGATGAGTGACACGTGGCAACATCATAGCCACTGATTCTCACTCACTCCATCTATAAATAGAGGGCAAACTCCCTCAAGAAATAGTGACCACACTCACTCACTCAAGAAGTCGAGAAAGTTGAGAGATATTCCAAGGATTCCGAACCTCTGTAGAAGTCGACCCTTCCTCTCAAAAGCCCAAATCCATTTCGAGACAAAGTCCCGAAGCCCTCGGAAGAAGAAAATCAAATTGTTCGATAGATCGAGATCAAGCCCAAAAGCCCTCGACATCGAATTCATTCCGAGATCCAGCCCCAAAACGCCCCTCGGAAGAAATCAAAACAATTGGATCGAGACAAGCCCAAAACGCCTCTCGAATCCACGACGGATTGAATCAACGGATCCATAGAGATTGGATCATGTAAATTTATTATAATATAATTGTTGTATTCAATTACCATATTTCTTGAAATTCCGATTTTACAGGAAATAAAGAAATTTTATTGTCTACAAATTTGGCACGCCCAGTGGGACCATCTCTACCGTTCATCTCTTTCCGTCAATACCATAGAAATGGAGTCCAAGAATGATGTCAACAAAGCTGATTCAAACGACGTTGCTGCGGAGGTAAGTGTTGGTGTTTTGACGTCTGCGACCTATGTCGGTCCTACCACGCGAAGCAAAGGAAAGGTGATTGCTGATTTGCAGAAAAGACCAATTGGCGACGCCTCCCACAAATTCATCAATCCTTGTTTTGACGTTGCTGCAACGCAGAACCAACCACGAGGCGTTGTAGGTGGAATGGTTCAAAAGACACTTGCAATGCTGGAGAACAAGTACGGTGCAAACAAGGTAGAATCGGAAGATAAAGATTCCTTTGTTGATTACATAGGTGTTATCCAAGAAGATCAAACGAGCAACAATGATGACCTTGAAAATACCTCTGCAAATACATTTGTCATGCCTGTTATGATGGTGGACGCGTCAACGATAGAAGAACAATTGGCAAACTTGACAAAGTTGGTGGCGGACCTCACATCACAATTGGCGAAGCAAGATCGCATCATTGCGCAATTGGTGAGCATCAATGGTAAGTCTACTCCGACAATGCAAAGGTACATTGAGACTGCACGAAACGATGTTAACTCAAAGCGAAAAGAAGAACCAAATGATTTTGGGGCAGTCAATATTGCTGAAAAACAATCTCAAGTGGTTGATGGATCCAAAACAAATGAAGAAGAACGAGCAATTCATGTTTCTGCTGATGGACTCATTCCGACAAATGAATTAAGGAATTTCATTACAGGTATGATAACCGATAAATATGCAGGAAAATCAAAATCATCTTTTGCGTATTCAAAGCCATATTCGAGGAGGATTGCTTTGGTTTGAAGATGCCTGAAGGATATCTTCCTCCAAAATTGCAACAGTTTGATGGAAGAGGCAATCCCAAGCAACATATTGCTCACTTTATCGAAACATGTAACAGCGCTGGCACAAAAGGAGATCTTCTAGTCAAACAGTTCGTTCGATCCCTCAAAGAAAGTGCATTCGACTGGTATACTAACTTACCCTCTGCATCAATCGACAGTTGGAACCAACTTGAAGTTGAGTTTTTGAATCGCTTCTACAACACTCGACGAACTGTAAGTATGTTGGAGTTAAGTCACACCAAGCAATGGAAAGACGAGCTTGTCGTCGACTACATCAATAGATGGAGAAGTTTGAATCCGAATTGCAGAGATCAATTATGTCAAAAATCTGCGATCGAGATGTGCATCCAAGGAATGCAATGGAACCTTCAATACATTTTGAAAGGAATTCAACCAAAAACATTTGAAGAATTAGCTACACGCGGACGAGATATGAAGCTAAGTATTATCGTCAATCAAAAGTTTGAAATTCATGTTGAACAACAACAACATCAAAATAGGGGCCGCGTTTCCCCGAATGAATCTCGAAGATGAAGAGTCAACTTCAAATGTTGACGATGCTTGAATCAAATCATCAACGCTCCTCCTTGACGTACGAGGTTAAACCGCAAGTTACTCATTGATAAGAGTATAAACTATCTACATGATGATGATGTGAAGGCTCCTTAGCACGAGTATAAACTGTTCATATGTTGATACAAAAATCCTCCTTGACGTACGAGGTTAAACTGCAAGTTACTCCTTGACAAGAGTATAAATTGTCTACATGTTCGAACAAAGCTCCTTGATACGAGCGTAAACTATCTACAAATTTGAAGAAGGCTCCTTGACACGAGTGTAAACTGTTTACAAATTTGAAGAAAGCTCCTTGATACGAGCGTAAACTGTCTACAAATTTGAAGAAGGCTCCTTGACACGAGTGTAAACTGTTTACAAATTTGAAGAAAGCTCCTTGATACGAGTGTAAACTGTCTACCATTGACGAAGACTCCTTGATATGAGTCTAAACTATCTACAAATTCGAAGAAGACTCCTTGATACGAGTGTAAACTGTCTGCAAAGTTGAAGAAGACTCCTTGACACGAGTGTAATCTGTCTGTAAAACTGTTTACAAGCATGATGTACTGCTCCTCCTTGACGTACGAGGTTAAACCGCACGTTACTCCTTGATATGAGTTAAAACTATTTGCAAAGTTGAAGAAGACTCCTTGATACGAGTGTAAACTATCTGCAAAGTTAAAGAAGACTCCTTGACATGAGTGTAAACTGTCTACAAAGTTAAAGTAGACTCCTTGATACGAGTGTAAACTGTCTACAAGTTCATATGTTGATGCAAAAATGCTCCTTGACGCACGAGTTAAAACCGCATGTTACTCCTTTGATGTATGAGTTTAAACTGCAACTTTGAACTACATTCGGCTTGATTCCTTTACGGGATACGTAGGCAGCTTAGAAAAAAAATTCTAAGTTCAGCCCTAACATAAAAAAAAAAAAAAAAGTCCTCATAGCAAAAAAAAAAAATGGTTGCGGTGAAATAAAAAAAAACAGAAGGGTAAAAAGAAAAATTGCATTACTAAAATAAAAAAAAAAAAAAACCCTAAAAAAAAAAAAAAAAAAAAAAAAAAAAAAAAAAAAAAAAAAAAAAAAAAAAAAAAAAAAAAAAAAAAAAAAAAAAAAAAAAAAAAAAAAAAAAAAAAAAAAAAAAAAAAAAAAAAAAAAAAAAAAAAAAAAAAAAAAAAAAAAAAAAAAAAAAAAAAAAAAAAAAAAAAAAAAGAAAAAAAAAAAAAAAAAAAAAAAAAAGCCAAGACAAAGTTGTGAAAAAAGAGAAATTTTATTGATTTCAATTCCTTTAAACAATATATGTTTACAAGATTAATAAACAATAAGGGGCATGAAATTAATCTATCTACAGAGTTGTCTAATCGCCAAAAAGTCCAGGAATTGATTGAAGTTGATGAAGATTGAGCGTTGAAGTAGACGATTATAATTTATTCAAAGCGACGAAGGTGCAAGATTTTTTTAAATCAATGTTGACAAAGTTGATGATGACTCCTTCAAATAGACATTTGAAAAGTTGAAAATCATTCTTCAAGTTGATATCCGCAACGTTGTTGATGACGAAGCCGCAATGTCGTGGATGATGATGGTAAACCGCAAAGTTGTGGACGACGTTGGTAAACCGCAAAGTTGTGGACGACGCGGTAAAAAACGCAAGCGACGATGATGGTAAGCCGCAAAGCTGCAAAGTTGTTGACGACAATGTAGAGGTCGCCAAAGTTGTTGACGACAATAGTAAGATGTAAAGTTGCTGACGACACGACGATGGTAAGCCGCAAAGTTGCCGACGACGATGGTAAGCCGCAAAGTTGCCGACGATGGTAAGCTACAAAGTTGCTCAAGATGGTAAGCCGCAAAGTTGCCGACGACGATGGTAAGCCGCAAAGTTGCTGACGACAATGGTAAGCCGCAAAGTTGTTGACGACGATGGTAAGCTGCAAAGTTGTTGACGAAGATGGTAAACCACAATGTTGAGGCAATAGACAACAATGTTGATGGCGGTGATACACAACAATTTTGTTGACGGTGATACACAACAACTTTGCTTGCGAGGATAAACAACAACTTTGCTTGCGAGGATAAACAACAACTTTGCTTGCGCGGATAAACAGTAACTTTGCTTGCGAGGATAAACAACAACTTTCCTTGTGAGGATAACCAACAACTTTGTTTGCGACGATGAACAATAATGTTGATGACGACGATAAACAGCAATGTTGATGGCGACGATAAGCAACAATGTTGATGGTGACGATGAACAACAACGTTGATGGCGGCGATGAACAATAGCGTTGATGACAATGAACTTACCGTCGAAGATGATGATGGAGGATAAATGTTGCAAGTCATAGTAAAGGAATCCTTGTGTATACAATGGTAGTCCATAAATCTTCATCTCCATGTTGTTGAAGGAAAATTCTTGTGAGCATTCTTGTGAACATTCTTAATGTGAAGATGAGGACAAGGAACGAATGTTGCGAGTCGCAGTAGAAGACCATTCAACAACATCGTGGTAATTCATAGATCCGCGAAACAAAGGGGTATACGGGCCAAACACAGCTTCATGTACTCTTAAGTTTAATGACTTGACACGAGACCCGCTGCGACGATCATGAATAGCAATATGTGGAAAAGGTGAATCGACATCTCCGATATCCATCAGTTCTTAAAAAAAAAAAAAAAAACAAAAATCTTCTTTTTGAGACTGCTGAGACAGAAAGAAAAAGAAAAATAAAAAAATAATAAAAAAAATTCTGAAACAGTAGAAGAGACAAAAATAAAAAAAAAAATAAAAATGAGGGTCCTCTTGAAAAAAAAAACCGAGAGAAAAAAAAAAAAAAAAAAAGTTTTCTGGAAACACGTGAGAAAGGAAAAAATTGGTTAAAATAATAAGATTTTTGTTAAAAATAAAAAAAAAAAAGTATAAGAATTTTCTTGGAGTTCTTGGAGAATTTTATAAGAAGAATCTACACAAGTTCTGAAAAATATTTCTGATGGAGTCACCGTTTTATAGAATAAAAAAGTCTAGCTAAATTTGAATCATATTTATATTGAGTTAAATTCAAATAAACTCAAATAATTGATTCAAGATTTATATGTATCTATATCCAAAATTGATATGATATATATATCTCCAATATTTTTGGAACTTATTCCCGATACAAATTTTTCAATCTCGGGAACAAGTCCCAAAAGGGGCAATTTGTAGATATATAAATTTTATTTATATATTTAAATATATAATTAAATATTATTTATATATTTTAAATATATAATTTATATTTATATATTAAAATATTAAAAATTCACCCTTTGTGATGAGTGACACGTGGCAACATCATAGCCACCGATTCTCACTCACTCCATCTATAAATAGAGGGCAAACTCCCTCAAGAAATAGTGACCACACTCACTCACTCAAGAAGCGAGAAAGTTGAGAGATATTCGAAGGATTCCGAACCTCTGTAGAAGTCGACCCTTCCTCTCAAAAGCCCAAATCCATTCCGAGACAAAGTCCTGAAGCCCTCGGAAGAAGAAAATCAAATTGTTCGATAGATCGAGATCAAGCCCAAAAGCCCTCGACATCGAATTCATTCCGAGATCCAGCCCAAAACGCCCCTCGGAAGAAATCAAAACAATTGGATCGAGACAAGCCCAAAACGCCTCTCGAATCCACGACGGATTGAATCAACGGATCCATAGAGATTGGATCATGTAAATTTATTATAATATAATTGTTGTATTCAATTACCATATTTCTTGTAATTCCGATTTTACAGGAAATAAAGAAATTTTATTGTCTACAATTATATGAGACAAATAAGAAAACTAATAAGTATAAATTAATTTAAGTTTAATGTATGTGAACTGGTAAAAAACTTTCTTTATTTAAGAGTAAGTTTAAGAGATTAATTCGACTCGAATGAGATTAATCAATTTACTTAAAGGTGATATCTTGTGTCAAAGTAATAATTTTTTTTTTTTTGTATCAGCCAAAGTAATAATTTAATTTTAATAAAAAAAATAGAGTTTTTCTCAAATTTTCAACCAAAATAATAATAATAATAATAATAAATTGTGCCCTAAACAGTCCCAAACCATCGTGCAATCACAAGCAGTTCACGTGTCACGTATAGGATGATCAAAGGAAACTCCCAAACATTTTTTATCCTCACAAGTCACAACCATATAAACTGGATGATAAAATGTTTTTTCTCTCTGTCATATATATATATATATATATATATATCCCAACAAAAGCTTCACAAATGTATTTAAACCACAAATTCAGCATAAAAATATCCAAGAAAGAATTTCTCAAGAAAGGAAATTGAACGCCAAAGTTACGATGGGTTCTTCATCTCTCTTTGCTTCATCAATCCTCAATGTTCCTAATTCCAGAACCCCTTCTCTGATAATCCCATCACCCAATATCTCATCTTTAGACAACCCTTTTCCCAAGATCAAAATCCCAGCAAGAAAAAGCAGAATTTATGGTGTTTCTTTGCAGCCTGTAAAATCCTCGGCTGATTCCGCAATGATTGTGGAGGATAATATCCCTGCACAAACTTTATCGAATTCCGGTGGGGTTTATGATGAAGAGGATGCAAAAGCAGCAGAGGCGGAAAGGAAACTTGGGGCGAAAGTTAGAGTCAAGGTTCCTTTAAAAGTTTACCATGTTCCCAAAGTTCCGGAGTTCGAGTTGAACGGGACAATCGGAACCTTGAAGCAGTATGTTGGGTTTCATAAAGGGAAGAGGATTTCTGCTAATTTGCCTTACAAAGTGGAATTTGTGGTGGATAATATTGATGGGCGAAAAGGGCCTCTGAAGTTCTTGGCCCATTTGAAAGAGGATGAGTTTGAGTATCTTGACTGATTATATTGTTGAGTTTTGGTACTCTATTCACCTAAAGTTTTTTGTTGAAGTGAAATTCTACTTCTTTATATGTAGAAATAATTTTGTTGTACAACTACCGTTTGATGTATGACTGTAGATAAATTTGTCCTTTTTGAGCTTTGACTTATGCTTATGGTTTCTAGTTAGAAGAATTTCCTGAGTTGAAAGAATTTAGTTCATTGGAGAATTAAGTTAGAAGATTGGGTAGCTTCATTGAAGTTTGCTTTATTTATAATTCTTTCATACATGGAAGTGGCATTTATTACATCTATTTTCAGGGGGAAAAATCTGATTTTATTGCTCACTCAGGTTTTTTTTTGTTTTTTTTCCTTCTTTTCTTTTTCGAAGTGAGACTGGATGGTTTAGTTATATTAATAATTTCCTTGTAATTTAGTAACTACAAATTGAAATGGATAATATATTCACTGGAAATGAGAAGATCTCACAGTAGAGAGGGTTATTTTATCTGTAGAGTGGCAGTTTACAGAACCCTTTCCACTTTTTATTTTTTGGTACAATAATGTTCTTTTATGTTTCTAGCAGATGACTTCTTTGAGTCAAATCATAGCTTTATATCTGTATGGAAGAATGGAGTGAAATGCTTCCTGGACTTCATCCATTAGAGTGGAATTAATAAGTCATAAAGACCAAAAAGTAGCACTTGTACATTATTCTAACACCATTACTGGTTAATGCTAGCAGTCTTAGCAGAGCAGACCTAACTGTAAAAATTTCTTTATTTCATTCAGAAGCTATATTAACTCATTATTTCAGGGCTTACCTTTGATCCTGGTTCTTTTGACTGTTAACTTCTGGTGTTCGTATTTGTATACTCATATGTTACTGCAAACTTTTCTTCGGTTTTAAAATGTGAAGAGCCTAGCCACAAACTGGGAACCACAAAGAGGGAAGGGCAAACGGCTTGTATTAGTTTTTTAAGGTTGAAACTGGATCATGTTCAATCTATCTACTCCTTAATTCTGCAAATTTTGTTATTGTCAGAAAGTTTTAAATTTTATACAGTGGAAGTGGATATATTTTTCTTCTAAATTATAGTTTTAAACTATTTTGTATAATACTTGATTCAGGTGTAATTGAAATTTGGACCACAAGAGAGCAAATTCTCTCTGTGCTTTGAAGTGCATCAAGGATTTAATATGATACTCATTAAGATTGGATCTTCTTATTAAATTATTTCTTTTGTTTTACATAGAAAATACTTTATTTGTTGCTCTGAACATTTAACCTGGCCTGTATTTCATTCACTGCATCTCTATTGCAACTTCCTTTCTTTTTCCTTTTTTTTCCATTTTTCCCCACTTCTCTGAGGTTAACAAAACCAAAATTTTAACCTTGAACATGTTCTGATGGAAACTAGAATTAACATCATTCTAAGAATGGCAATAATGACTATAGATGTTAACAGTTTCCAGGAAATGTTGAAAATGCAACCATTGCTATCTTTTTTTTTAACTCATATTTTTGGCATCATTGTTGATGTAAACTGAATTTGTTGATATTATGCTTAAATTTTGGTTATATTGCTTGTGATTTTCGTGAGATATTATTCAAGGTAAAAGCCATGGGTTTGTATTCTTAAATCAAATATTTTAATACCTTGGGTTCAGTACTCTAATATTTCTTCATTGCAGACTTCTCTTAGAATTAATGGAATTAGAGGAATAGCTTCGGAATATTGAGGTAGAGGAACACCTTCTGCAAAGGGGTTTCTTTATATGAAATATAAATGGAGAATAAATTAATAAGAAGTGTAGGAACAAAAGAAAAAGTGGTTGGCAGAAAGGGCTGTTAATGATTGTATCTTTTGTTTTGAGTTGAGGCAATTTCCTTTAGGATTTGATGCATATCTTGACACTTTAATCATCTTTTAGTTCCTTTTATAAATTTCTTTACTAAGTGTGCACCTCCATTTTGAAATATTAATGGAAAGATTTTCACTTACATGAGTTGTGTTTGTGGACTTTCTGTTTGTGATATTTTATACATACAGGTTTACATGCATATAACTCTACAAGAGATTGTAAAAGGTTTATTACTTTAGATTGTTGATAAATCTAGCACATGGATATTTATAGGAATTATCATGGCAATGGAATTCAATGTTCTATTTCAAGCTTTGTGTAGGATTGAGAGGTCAAAATGTTAGAATACTAGGGGTTAGCTGCAGTTGTTAATTTAGAGGTACTTTAGTACATCCTGATATTATATTATTTTTGCTGACTTAGTTTGTTGCTTTCTTCTTTATATTATAAATAAGGTCATTGCCCATTTTGTGTGCTCTTTACTTGCATGAATGTTACAACTTGAAATGCAGTCCTCAAGTTAGACGCCTCAGACAACTGCTGGGGACAAAAGGGAAGTTGGAATTATATTGAATAGTTACTAAGCAGCACTGTGAAAAACAATTTTATTCAACTATTCTACTCCTACTTCATTGACTTATTGACAATGAAGCAAGAAGGCTCTGAGCTGTCTGTTATTGAATTTCATGAGAAATGAAATTTATTTCTGTCTTATTGTCTAAATCTTGTTTCTTACTCTCTTGGAAGTAAGTGTTGGCTCTGAAAATCTCTAAAAAGAAAAGAAAAAATGTACAATCATGAGCTGGAAGGAAGGGAGAAGAGGAAGGGCTGCTGCCCGGTGCTAGAAGGTTAGGAGGATAAGTGTTATATTCAACTAACTAATAAACTTCTGCAGGATGTCCAGAAGATTATTCCACAGTCCCGAACCTGATTTGGTGACTGAAAATAAAATTTTGAGACTCGTCCTGAAATCAGCACAAGGGAGATTATACTGAATTAATGAAACACATGGACTAATAAGTCAACTTAGTATGGATTTGGAGAAAGGGTACCATTATTTGCTCTTGGCATGCTATCTTTGTGATGAAAATAGTCATCATGACATTTAGGCCTGGACTTTGGTTCTTGTCCTTCCCTGTGAGTCCTAAATCTACACAAGCATTATCTTATATCCTGCTATTTGGTTTTCTGTTCATTGTTTTCTTAATTAAATCTAACTTAATGTCTGATTAATTTGAAATCCACTTTAAAGATTTCAGTGTGTTTTAGTATCCAACTTTAATTGTCACTCTAACACCAAAATATATATTATAATATTTTTCTCAAAATCTTTCTCCTCTTCAAAGTTACACCTGTTCTTAAGCAAGCTTGAGCATTCTGTCAATATTCGGAGATTTTGTACATGTAGCAATACTATGAGATGTTTAAATTACTTGTGTCTGTCTTGATTATTATTGTTAATAATTTGTCTACTATTTCCGGTATATTGCTGGTCTAGTTTTTTGTTTTTTGTTTGTAAGAGATAAATATTCATTTTATCCTTGTATGAGTTCATAACATATTGATCAGCTTTCTCTTAATTTCTGCAATCTAGTAGGGTCTTGGTATTGCACACTTGTTATGTTGCATGCATACCTATTGTCTTAATGTTTTGGGGGTATTAGATTTTTGGGATCTTGCAGTTCTAATGCCCAGATACCTATGTTCTAAGATTAGTTGTTTAAAAAAAAATATCTAAGAAAAACAAGACTTTAACTTTCTAAAAGACGGAAAAAATTTCTAAACTTCTTAAACATGGGTATGAAAACTATAATACTTCCCACATATCAACTATCTTGCTTATGGAAATTAGGTAGAAATATTAGTTATTCATATAGCTATACTATTTTTTTTGGGCTATGTACCATTTTACAGGGAGCCTCTTGGACCATAATTGTAAATGGTACTGTAAATAAACTTTTTGCCAGGTAGTGGACATTCTAGTTTTGAAGCTAAAATTTCATTTCCTTTTTTGTTTGTCTAAGGATATTAAAAATAAGTGATATACTCAGCCTCCCTAATTCTTCTCTTATAAAGCAGGGCATTTGTTGCAAGCCTTTTTTTTTTTTGTTCATGTGTGGCCTGCTCTCTGATTATTCCTCTAGAGAGCTTTTTCCCACTTACACCGATATTTGAATGACCAGAAATCATGTCTGTTGTAGAAGGCTATTTTTTATTTATTTTTATTAATGCATGGTTTCTGCGGGTCTGTTTGTTGCTGCCCCTTAGTTCTGTAGTTCTTACCATCTTCTTTCATTTGTTCTTTGAAATTTGTTTTATAAATATGCATGTGAAGTACTTTTCTTGAAAGGTGAAATGGTTAAGGAATAAATCTGATCTCATGTTGTTATGTAGCCCTTTTTGTTGGTCATTTGGTTGTGATGAGAAGGGGACACAAAATTGAATCTATTTATACTGACTTCCTGTTCTCTTCATCCTTCTTCTATTATCTAGAAGGAAAAGTTTTTTCCATGATCTACTATCCCTCCTTTCTATCCTATTCTACATTTTTCTTTCATGAGAAGTATGCAACTACATTAATGAAGCAACAGATCTGAGATTGCCAGTTTTCATTTGGGTTTGTCATTTCTTTTCTGTTATTTGGACACAAAATTAGACCCATAGTTGATTTTGGTTCTGAGATATTTTGACTTTATTCTGTTATTCTTGGGTGTGGATTCTATTATCGAAAGTGTTGATCTGCATTACAAAACCTCTTAGTTTGTTAACCATATCTTAACCTGGTCTGTTTGATGGTATTTCAAATAGGTTTCTTGTATTTTTCTGCTAGTGTAGAATCCTTCTACTCAGTTTGGCAGGGGAAGGGGGGAGCATTTCTACATCTGAGATCAAATTTGAAAACTTAGTCCTTTTGTGACCTTCCAGGACCTATTTCATATTTTCTACTGTGCTTACTGGAATCTGAATCATTATTGCCCTATTCAAGATTGTAATATAACTTTCCACCTACTGATGGCATAAATGTGGCACTTTACTTCCTTGAACTGCCTTGTATAGAGATACATATAGTGTTGAAACAGTATTTTGGAAGATAGGATATTGGTTTTTTTTTAATCTCCAGCTATTCATTCTGAAATTTATCTTTCCTGCAACAAAAGCTGCAGCTTCTGTTCTCATTTTTTGGCTGTGAAAAGCGGTCTTGCCCTGCCATCTGGAATTTGATAGAATTTAACCATTTAAGACAAGGGGGAAGTGGCTGGCCACTGGGAATCCTTGGTCAACTCCTTTAAGTGGTCAACCTCACCTTCTGTTTTAGGTTCTTTGTGGCAGAGCATGGCGGATTGTTGGGGGGTGGGAGTTTGACTTTTAATATATATAAAAGTTTTTTTCTTATGACACATATGTGATGGATAAATTTTACTGTTTGATGAGTTTTAAGTAGTATTAACTTTTAAACTATTTTAGGTTGGAGAGTCTGGTAAATTCTTTGTAAGATTTTCTGGTAAGAAATAAGTTCACAGTTGATTTGACTTTTAATTGATTAAGACCAAAAAAAAAAAATCCTTAACATTTATTTAAATACATTCTCATAACCAAAATATTAGAATAGGAAAGCTATTATCTAATGCCAATTAATTGAGGACCTCCCTACATCTATAATCAAGTTAGGAGATTTGACAAATCCCTTCAACTATAATCAGAGAAATTTTTTTAAAATATATATTTTTTTTTTTGCTTTAAGTATCCGGTATCTGAACCCACACGGACCGACTAATTCGGATTCGGCTTGGGGCTAACCACCTCAGGGGATTCGAACTTTTGACCATCCGCCCGAGAAGAAGCATTAGGAGTTCGTTTACCAATTCCTCTAAACTACTGAGTTTAAAATATATTTTTTATTTTATCTTGAACGTATTATATTTCAAATCATAAATAAAACTTTTATTGTTAAATAAGTTACATATTTTTAACCAAAATGTTGGATAAATGAGATAGAAAGAGGTGGATGTTGACTTGCAACCCAAATTGTGTTAAATCATCTCCTTCATTTTGTTTGGCATGTTACCTTTGATCATTGATGCTTCCTGCTTGATTGCTCCTTTTTTATTTTTTCCTGTTTTGAGCCAAAGTAGCTGTTAAGGCACTCTAGGAATATTCCCAATCCCTCTCTCTCTCTCACAAAACTTCTACTATTCAATAACTACTTGATACTTTAAATAATTCAAAATCAAGTCAAATTAGAAATTTTTCAAGACAAGTTCTTAATTCAACAAGTGAAAAAAAAAATGATAATTTGGTAGATTATTATTCGTGTTTTAATATGCATTCAAGAAAATGTTAGAATATTGTTAACATTCTCCTATTAGGCATGATATTCTCATTGAAGAACTCACTTCATGATTCAATGAGAGAAAAAAGTTCTTAGCAATGCTAGATTTGATCTTTTGATTAATGAGATGATATAAAGTCTATTGTTCAATAGACTTCAAAACTTTCAATAACATGTTACTACGATAATTTTGTTACACGATAATGAAATTATACCTTCAATATTGCAGACAAAAATATTTTTCTTACTAAAGTTGAATGATAATTATATTTTTAATGAGAAGAATTTAATATATTCCCTACTCAACCAATGTCATTAAAATTGATTCTAAACAAAAAATTTGAATCAAATTTGGTTTTATTTGAAAAATAATTCTCACTTTGATTCTTGTAAATCAAAGAGATAAGATATTAACCCAGCAGCTTAGGGAGTTGGTAAGTGAACTTCTAAAGTTTCTTCTCGGGGTGGATGATCGAAGGTTCGAATCTCCCGAAGTGGTTAACGCCACGTTATAAAGCTCTGCGAGCGCATCGAATCTGAATTAGTCGGCTCGTGTGAGTTCGGATAACGGATGCTTAAGCAAAAAAAAAAGATAAGATATTATAAGTTTGTCTAAAAAAACATTAATATTATTTTCCTCCTCTTAAAAAAAGTATTATTTTCCATTTTATGGGAAAGAAGTAATAATACCCCGTAACGTACTCCATAAAGAAAAAACTGTGGACATATATCAGCAGAACACAGTTTTGTCAAAAGCGAAGACAGAACAGTACATTTGTTTGTTATTGTAATTCCACTAAGAAAAAGTTGTTGCTGGGATACCACCAGTCCAGATAGGGTATGGTGGAATTACATTAGAAACAAAGAAAAGAGGTTGATCTCTTCATATCTTTTACCCCTTACCTTCTTCAAACTTACATCTCAAGAGAGAGAAAAAGAAAAAACAATTTTAACCCATTGGTTTTTATTCAAGTTGTTTCTTGGGTTTTGACCCTTATTAGTCCTCTGATTGCTGTGTCGCATAAAGGAGGTATCTTTGTCTTTGCTGCTAATCATCTCTCTTTTTTTTTTTTTTTCGTTTCTTGGAAAATTTTCTACCTAGGGTTATTGGGTTTGTGATTGAATTGTGTTGGTTTTTTTAGTTCAAGGCCCTTGTTTATTCGTGGCCGTGTAATAAGACCTGTGATTTTGAGTTTAGGGCCTTTTTTTTTTTTTTAATGAATGTATATTATTCTTGATCATGTAGTTGAAGGATTCCCAAAAAAAAAAAAAAAAAAAAAAAAAGGGTTTTTTGTGGCAATGTTTCTATATGGGTGGAATTTAATTGAATTTGGAATTGATAAATTTTGTTGAGAGTGCTGCTTACTCCCTTTGGATATAGGCATACTTCTCATTTATGCGGGGACGATTGGTCAGTTATTAGTTATTTACAATTCTCAACAGATCAATTTCTGGAGATTAACTTCTTGCTAATACATGAGTGATTTCTTTCAATTAATTTCAGTCAGATCAAATTCACTATGTATAGATGGAGGAATTTCAGTAGTGATTTCTCTTCTATCGCTGTACTATTTGGACTATGTATCCATTTAATTTGCTTTAATATTTAAAGCTGTTTCACAAAAATTCCTTTTTTATCTCAGAAGTTTCTTTTTTTTTTTTTTTTTTCCTTTTTCCTAATTTTTTGGTTTTGTGGTTTTTAGTTGAGCATTCTGAAATGTTTTGGTCATGACCCTAATGATATGCCTTTTTCTCTTAATTTCTGAATTGGAGAGTATTTCTTATGTGTTTTTTTTTCCTTCCAATTCTATTTCTTCTTCCTGCAAAAGTTTTTCAATGGTAGGAATGGTGAATACTCCATCTCTACTACTTTGCTAATATTGTCCCTCCTCCTGAATAAACTGATAAATAGTGAGCATCAAGTATCTGCAACCCCACCTCACAGTTAGTGAAGTTACCTCCTCTCTAAGTAAAGCTATCTTTTAGTATTTACCTTGTGTCGAATTCTGGTGCTTAATTAGTCTTTTTGTTTGATACCACATAAATACTTCATCATAGACTACTTTGTAATGTGGTGTTATATTGTATTGCAGGAAGGTTTTCTATGTGCTTTCTACTGTTAGCTTATATGCCAAAGTTGTATGCTTAGCTCAACTCACTTTCTACAAGCGTTATAACCCATAATATGCTGTTCATCTGAGGAATTATGTATGCTTCTGTCCAGACCCCTGTCGATTACAGAATACTTGCTATTATGGTATCAAAAACATACAAGCAATAACAGTCTGGTGATTTTCCATGAATCAAGTGCAAGCCTGAGATTTTTTTTTTTTGCTGGAATGAAATTGTAGTTGAACATAATTAAAATGGCTTTGAGATTCCAACATCTCCTACTACTTCTGCTGTTGGCTCTTTTTGGTAGTTTTGTTACAGTAGATTCTCAAGAAGAAATGGCTCAGAGTATAAGAACTGCTCCATTGAGGAATAAGGATAGTACTGTCATTGATGGGTCAGGCACAGAGCACTTTGTGGGTTCTGTTATGCCTAAAATTGGAACAGGGGAGTGGAGGGCCGGCAACAATAAAGTTTCTGTTACAACAGTTGCAATTCTCACTTTGGCAATGGCTGCTGCTACTGGCTTAGGTGCTCTACCCTTCTTCTTTGTGGAGCTCGATTCTCAGTGGTCGGGGATATGTAACGGGATGGCAGCTGGAGTGATGTTAGCTGCAAGTTTTGACCTAATTCAAGAAGGACAGGAGCATGGAAGTGGTAGTTGGGTTGTGTTTGGAATTTTGGCTGGTGGGATTTTCATTTGGCTTTGTAAGCAGGTAATAAGTTTTGCTTATCTTACTTTTTGTACTGGGGAAGTGTGAAATTTCTGCTTATATTTGAAGGGAACTTTGAATAGTTGTTCAAGCATTAAATACTCATGATAACTGCCCATGTAATTGATTCTACTTGACATCTAATTTCATTGGTATTTCATCAGTCTTTGATCTTTGAAGCACAATTGCATTGGGTGGTCCTTCTTTCTCTATTTCTGTATCTCTGATATGCCCTATCCTTTTTTTTTCATTTTTTTTTTTTCAATGGTTGAGGTACATCAGACAGTTATTGACTTTTATTAATTTATTTGGGGTTATAAGATCCGAACACCCAAAATAGGAAACATAATGTTGTAGTGAAACCAGATTTTGTCCATGCAATTCAATTCCCTGATCTTCTGTTCTTTAGGACTTCATCTTGAAACTTTGTAAATTTATTTTGATTTGTGACCTAGGACATGGGATCTAATTCATATTTTACTTTCACTATCAATCAATCACATTAAGATAAATTTACGAGATGCACACTTATATGTCTGCTTCAAAAGTATTGTTTGTAATCATGTAGCTAGTAGGACGAATTTTTGTTATAATCACTTCATTGTGTCTTTTTAGTGGCATGCCCTTGCTCTAATATTTCTTATGATGATCAGTTTCTTGAGCAATATGGTGAAGTGAGTATGCTGGACATCAAAGGAGCAGATGCAGCCAAAGTGATTCTTGTTATTGGAATTATGACTCTTCATTCTTTTGGGGAAGGTTCTGGTGTCGGAGTATCCTTTGCTGGATCCAAAGGACTATCTCAGGGAATTTTGGTAACTTTGGCCATCGCTGTGCACAATATTCCAGAAGGATTAGCTGTGAGTATGGTGCTTGCGTCAAGAGGAGTCTCTCCACAAAATGCTATGCTGTGGAGTATTATTACATCATTGCCACAGGTCACTAACTGTTCGCAGAATTACTTTTTGGTGTTCTTATTCTGTTACTAGTGAATGCCGAGTAACTTAATGATGTAATTTGAGATTACTGAATTAGGAATTTCGTATTAGTCTCCTTTTTCTCTTAGTTTTTTGTTATGTTTTGATACAGCCCATTGTTGCGGTGCCATCATTCATATGTGCTGATGCATTTAACAAGTTCTTGCCATTTGCCACTGGCTTTGCTGCTGGGTGTATGATCTGGATGGTTGTTGCGGAGGTTTTACCAGACGCATTCAAGGTAATTTGTCAGACAGGATATTTTAAAAGAAGGAAAAGTTTAAAGCTTGGCTTCTTGTTAGTTTCTAGCCTTTTGTATGTTAAATTTATTTCCTCGTGGCCCGTCAGCCACCTTCACAATGTTGACAGGCAATGGCTTGTTAAAACATTAATATATAATAAATTCCTCCTGGATTAAGTTCCCTGAGATCTTTGAGTACATGATTGTTCAAGGTCCTTATTTATTCAGCCATAATTTCTGTCCTCTGTTTCACGAGCTTTTTCCTTAAACCGATATCAAGATTGGTTTCACTTGTCTTTATTTTGTTCGTCTATAATGGCATCTCTGATTATTTGTGGCTATAAACGATTATATGTTTCCTTGTTTTGTATATTAGGAGTCCTCTTCAACCCAGGTTGCATCAGCAGCTACTCTTTCTGTTGCTTTTATGGAAGCTCTCAGCACCATATTTCAGAATTTCACTGAAAGCTATAGGTAACCTGAGCTTGCTCTCTCTTTTTGACTTTGTATTTGATGCTTATAATTATATCTGCACTAATATATGAGAGATAACTGAACCATTGAAATATTGATCAGTCATGGTTTAACCAGGTTCTGTATTGATCAGTCATGGATTCGATCTTTTTATTTATTTATTTCTATTAATATTTTCATTTGAAAGATTCAATAAGCAAAAGTATTTTTGATGGGGGAAACTTTTGTCTTACTTTTCAAAGTTACATTTTTCCTTCAGCTTTTAGAGTTAAATATGTGGTAGGAAAAGAAACTGGAGACAACTCAAATTATTAGTGCTGAATCCATGGGTAGAGTTAAAGAGTAGGAACACCTAACACATTGGAGGATTGGACTTAGCCTAATTGGGCTCATTTATTTTTACTTCTCATCATCAACCAATCATTCTCTTTCTTATAGCATATCTTGAATTCACCACAGACTGCCTCTCCATTTCCTATTGACATTAAGAGAAGTTTGACAAGTCCTTCACTCTAGATTTCTAGTCAGAAAGACCTGGTGGCTCTTATAGTGAAGACAAAGCAACTGGACCACCACAGGCCACTGGATTTTAGAGGGAGAGGCCGGCTAGAACCACCAGTTTATAGGATTAGGATTTTTAGCCAAGATTTCAACTCTCCCGCAGGGAACAAAAGAGGCAATAAAACTAGAGGTCCTTAACTTAAGCCGCGGGATCCCTGCTACTATTGACAAAGAGTTTGACACTTTCTTTTGGAACATTTAGAAACGACTATGTTGGTTCCATTGCTTTGTATACTAATATAGCTTTAGTCTTGCTTGACCGAGAACAGTTCAGTTACCTTAGTGATATTGATTTATGTGATTTCAGAACTCAATGTTGAATTGAAGTATTTTTTATTAACTGATTTTGAAGTGTGAAAAAGTTTGTACTCCTAGTCATTTGACAACCAAGTATCTAGTGTACAATTAGACGCTCATTTAACAAATCATTAAACTGATTTAGAGGTATCAAATGAAATATACAATGACTAAATGCCCTTTGATGCTATAGGAATAGCATATGTTTCTTTTTTCTTTATCATTTTTAGGAAAGTCATTTTGAGGAAAACATAATATTAGAAACATATAGAAATCTTAATTCTAAAATTAAGATTAGATTTGTGGTGTGATTCACATTTACTGATGTATATCCTAAAATTAAGAGGTTACTAGAGAGACAAGCAAAAGTGTAGCAACTTCATCTATGTACGTAAAAAGGGTCATGGGATTAAGTCGTGTTTGCCTCGGGATTAAAAATAATATTTACCTCATAAAAAAGAATAAAGAAGAGGTTACTAGAGAAATTCTACTTAGAGAATCTATTTATTGTAGGGAATTAAACATTTGTTTGGTAAATGTGGAAAACGGAAACCGGAAGGAGGGATATTAAGATTAGAGTTCTGCTGATTCATATGTTAATATATTTTATAAGAACACTAAATGTGTGGAGTGATTTTCTGGGGTAGTTAAATATTATGAGTTAAAACAGTGATTGGAGAATTTGATTTCAGTAAAATTTCATATGTTGAACGTTTTCAATTTATCAACCAGTGTGATCACACGGTCATACCTCGTTGGTTTTGGTTTCTAATGTTGCGATTTCAATTTATTTATTCCGCAGTTCTGAGGATGCCTCGGGGTTCTTTGTCTCGCTGCTTTTTGGTCTTGGGCCATTGCTTGGTGGCATTGCACTTTTAGCATTTGCTGTTACTTTTCATCTTCAGCATGCTTTCCTCACTGGGGTAGCCGCTGGTGTTGCCTTTGTCCTTGGCGCTTGGCGGCCACTTCAACTATTACTCTCTTCAAAGATGGAGTTTTTCCCCCTTGTGTTTCTGCTTCTGATGGGATTTGCTTGCGCCCATGTTTCTAATTCCAATGCTTTAAAGCTTGGAAGTCGTAAACGCACTTCAGCAGACATTTTAGCCTCCGTATCCAGCTTTCAGTTAAGTTCTCTTACTCTCCAGTCGATCTTCTGTTGCATAGCTATTGCCCTCCATGCTGTATCCGAGGGCCTTGCATTAGGAGTTGCTGCACCAAAAGCCTATGGACTTGGTCGACACATGGTCCTTCCAGTGTCCCTACACGGTCTCCCTCGTGGTGCAGCTGTTGCTAGCTGCATTTTCGGGGCTACTGACAGTTGGCATGGCTCCCTACTGGCTTCTGCACTTATCGGGTTTGTAGGTCCGTTGTCAGCAATAGCAGCGATACTTGCAGGAATCGACTATAGTGGGTTGGATCACTTGATGGTGTTTGCATGTGGGGGATTGTTGCCGTGTTTCGGGAGCATTATAAAAAGAGCAGTGAAATTAGATAAGAGGAAGAGCATTTCTGGGATGGTAGTTGGGATAGGGTTTGCAAGCATATGCTTAACTTTCACAAAACTGGTATGTATGCACACACCTTACTGCAATTCTGCACCAGAGGCTGTGAGATGATGATAATGCTGAAACTATTGTTATGTATATATACATGTTTAGTCTTTTGCACTGATTTCAGACAGTTTTACAAGCCATACATAGATGATATTCATCCATACATGGGTTCTCTCTCAGTAGATATTTTTTTTGTTGCTCACAGTGACGTGCGCCTCCAATCTCTAAATACCTTAATCGCGATCTCCGGAATCTTCGCTTTCCAAAAAAAAAAAAGACCAAGGGAGATCTCTCCCCCCCCCCCCCCGCTCCTAAAAACAAAAAAAAAAAAAAAAAAAAAAAAAAAAAGAAAGAAAAAAAGTAGAGATTCCCTTTTTAAAGAAGAATTCCACTTACCTTCTCTTTGTGGCTTTGTATTTATAATAAAATATAATTTTCTAATCAGAATAGATTCTGATTGAGTAAAGAATTATTAAATGATATATTTAAATATAAAAGATAAATATTAAGATAGATATTATGATATCTATCACACAGCTTGCTTATAACACACATCCGTGCACACACTTGATCTGTGTATATATATATATATATATATATATAATATATTTAGGTGTCTTTGTATCTTTAATATAAAATGCACATTCGACATGTATCTTTAATCAAAAATATTATTCTTTGAGGGATAATGACTAATTTCAATAATAATAATAAAAATAAATTAAACTAATGTAAATAAGTATCTTAAAATTTTAAATATTTAAAGGATAAATTATGCAATTATTTAATTACTGTATATTTCACTTTTTAATTTTTTTTTTTGTCTAAAGTAGTTTTTCATGGATTCCGTAAAATTGTTTTAATAATGATAATGTAGTTTAGTAAATAAATTAAATGGTAATTAAGTCAATATTTTTATATATGAGTAATTGATAAATTTAGTCCTTAAGTGTTATTATCACACATCTCAAATTTAATTAAATATATCATAAAATATAAGAATGAATTTTAATATCTATTATCAACTCAATATATCATTTTGATATAATACGAATATTGTTAAGTAATAGACTTATGAATGTCATCTGGTAGTCAAAATATGTATTTAAAATTTTAAATTGTAACAATTGATATTAAAACCATTAAAAAAAACCTAAAATATTTCCTTCACTTCACTACAATTTTCTCTCCCTCTCACATATCTCTTTTCTTCTCATATTCCAGCCAGTTAAGCAGCTCTCTTGGTTAAAAACTCTCATTTTTTTCTTTTATTTACGCTTGCATCTTCGTTTTTAATTTTCTTGTTATTATTTTATCTATTTCTTGATATTTTTATAACTTTTCACTCTCAAATGCATATCAAACTTTTTTTCTTCTTTTAAAAGAATTAACATTTATACTCGATCTCTATTTGAGTCTTTTATCTCTTTCATAGATTGTCTTTGAGATCTATGATACGTTCAAGATCGTAGAGATTGTTGTTGAAGAAGGAAGATGAACTCAAGTCCTCCTTACAGATGATATTAATGATCGGTGGTCAAAATGCTATTGATATAGATATAATAGGTTTTTTTTTTTTTTTTTATTATTTGTTGTTGTAGTTGTTTTTTACTTACCTAATTTTTTTAGGTTAGATGTTATCTTTATTACTATGAATGATAAATATTGTAATATTTTTTTTATTAATGAATTTCACTTATCCGAAGAAAAAAAAAACATTACGAGAGCTTTAAGACAGATCCGTAATGTAACCTGCACTCAAAATGTAACACTTATTGTTTGATAATATTACCTTTAAACTTTGCAAAGAGTCTCCAAAAATTAGTCCTAAATTTAAGTAATATATAATATTTCACTATATATAACTATCTAATGTTATTTTACTATACATTCAATTGTTTAATTTATTCATTTTCATACATAGTTCTTTTTTTTCTTTCTTTTTTTAACCAAATAAAATTCATTATATTGATTTAAAATAATTTTATTCTAAAAAATATATATGGTTTTTTCCCCAAATATATCCTGTTATAAAACTTGTATATTAATTTTAATAGATTGATCTACCGCATTGACTACACATAGTTTAGTCTCTTTTGTAGTTTTTATAGTTAATGCATAGATGGCAAAACTTTACTCTGAGAGTAACAAGTTCACCTATCTACAATAATACATATTTAAAGAAACTTTCATTTTTGACAAATCAAAAAATCAAAAAATAATACATATAGATATATACACATGTATACTAAATAACATATAAAATTTAATAGTAATGTCATGAATTTGAGTCACGGTTCACGAAAATAATAAAATATATATAAATAATGGTAATCAAGTCTTATTCTTTCTTCAATTTGTTGGTAATATAATAATAAAAGGGTGTTAAATTAGTGAAGAATTCAATTCCTCAACCACCATTGTCAATGGTTGGCAGCAACCATTGTTGAATTATTGTATCCAGTTCCCATTGTCAATGGTTGGTAACAACCATTGTTAAAAAGAAAAGGAGCCATCAATGGTGAATTATAGAGATTTTGTTCACACACCATTTTGGTCCTATAAATAGAGAGGCTTCTCAAGCTTTTCTATCATTATAAACACAATCAAGAAAGAGTTGTGTAATATCCTAGAGTGATATGTATGTGAGTTTTTTGAGAGTTTTTTTTTTTAGAGCTTGTATAGTCTCTTCCTTTTATTCTTGAAAGTAATAGAAATATTTTTCTCTCATATTAACTCCTAAACGATCCTTTTTATTCCCAACAAGTGGTATCAGAGCCTGGTTGAGTGTTTATAATTTTTCAAAAAATTTTTTCTGAAAAAATTACACTGCTGGAATTTTTCGTATTTTTCAAGTTGCTCCAAATCAAAATCTGATTCTACAGTTGGATTCGTCTCGTCGAAAGGAGCAATCTGCAATTTTCCGGCTACCAATCGACCACCGGAAACAGCCTCACGCGCCCCCACTCTCCGCCGGACGCCGGAGTCCTTCTTCAGGCGCTGCATGCGCAGGAACAGTGAAGAAGAAGGCTGACATCATCGCCACGTCATCAGCCATTCTGTCAGCTTCCACACCCAGTCACCTGCCACACAATCTGCCACATCACCAGTCAGTTTCAATTCCAGTTTGGTCCCTCAATTTTTGAAAAATTATAATTTTCACATATAATTTTTCGAAAATTATATTGTGACCCCGAAAGTGTCTACCCTACCATTTTCGGCCTTTCCAGACGCAACGGTGCTGTTTGTTTTTCGAAATTCTGCTCCAATTTTTGTCAAATAGAAAATCAAAATTATTTTGAGAGTTAAAATGACCATTGACGAGTCAACCTCATCCTCCAGAGCTATGATTATGCTCACAACTACTAACTACACACTATGGAAACCTCGGATGGAAGATTTCCTCGGTTGTAGAGATTTATTTGATCCAATAGAGATGATTGGTATTAATCCCGACCCATCCAAGGTAATAGAGTGGAAGAAAATTAATAAAAAAACTATTGGTCAAATCCGACAATGGATTGACCATAGTGTCTTCCACCATGTTGCACAAGAAACCGACGCTTATGCCCTTTGGAAGAAATTAGAGAATATGTATCAGGCCAAGACCGCTCGAAATAAGGCCCTACCGATGAGGCGCCTTGTCAATATGAAGCTAAAAAGTGGAACTTCTGTTGCCGAGCATACCAGTGAGTTCCGGAATCTAGTAAACCAATTATCATGTGTAGAAATGCCGCTTGGAGATGAAATGCAATCTCTACTACTTCTTAGTTCTCTTCCCGATAGTTGGGAAACACTAGTTGTTACTCTCAGCAACTCAGCCCCGGATGGCAAACTTACCATGGCTGTGGTCAAGGATGCATTGTTCAATGAAGAGGCAAGAAGGAAAGACATGAGCACATATCGGACTCATGCACTCGTGACAGAGAATCGAGGAAGATCACAAGGAAAGCAACAAAGAGATGGTAGAGGGAAATGGAAAAATCGAGGCAAAAGTCGGGGAAGATCATCGGATGGACGAAAACCTTCTTATACCTGTCACCATTGTGGTTTAGAGGGGCACATGAAGAAGAACTGCTACAAATGGCTTGAGGAGCAAGGCAGGATCAATTCTCGGTCGAAGAACAAGGATGGTGAAGCGTTAATCACTATCTCTGGTGATGTAGCATATTGTACTACCCATGAGGAGACATGCCTTCATGTCTCAAGGGAAGACACTGAATGGGTGGTAGATACTGCGGCATCCTACCATGTAACTCCTCACAGGTACTACTTCACAACATACAAAGCTGGAGACTTTGGAGCTGTGAAGATGAGTAATTCCAGTTCATCCGGAATAGTTGGAATTGGTGATATCCAAATAAAGACAGGTACTGAGAGCACAATCACTTTGAAAGATGTCGGACATGTGCCGGATCTTCGGCTCAATCTCCTTTCGGTTGTATCTCTTGACAAACAAGAGTATGAAACCATTTTAGCAAGGGCACATGGAAACTGTCAAAGGGTGTTTTACAAATTGCTCGAGGACATGTTTGTGGCACATTGTACAAAACTCATTTGAAGATTTGTATAGACAACCTCAATATTGTAGAGGAACCTTCTCAGGATCTATGGCACCGGAGACTCGGCCACATGGGTGAGAAAGGGTTGACTACCGTAATCAAGAAGAAGCTTATCATTGTTGACAAGAATGTTGCATTGGGTCCTTGCAATCATTGTTTATTTGGTAAGCAACATAGAGTCTCATTTAATTTCACTTCAACAAAAAGATCGGAGTTGTTGAGTTTGGTACACTCTAATGTTTGCGGTCCCATGGAGGTCGAATCACTCGGTGGAAGCAGATATTTTCCGACTTTCATTGATGATGCATCTCGGAAAGTGTGGGTGTATTTCCTAAAGACGAAGGACCGGATGTTCGAGTGCTTCAAGTCATTTCACGTCATGGTGGAACGTGAAACCGGAAAGAAGATGAAATGTATCCGGTCCGATAATGGAGGAGAGTATACTTCTAAGGCGTTCGATGCATATTGTAGAGCATATGACATTCGACATGAGAAGTCAGTACCACGCACTCCTCAAAGCACAATGGTGTTGCTTTGAAAGAATGAACCGAACTATCTTGGAGCGTGTCCGGAGCATGTTGAATATGGCTAAACTTCCAAAGCAATTTTGGGGAGAAGCAGTCAACACCGCATGTTATCTCATCAACCGATCACCTTCAGTACCACTAAATTTTGAAGTTCCAAAAAGACTATGGACAGGTAAGGATCCTACATACTCACACCTTAGAGTATTTGGTTGCTCATCATATGCACATGTATCCAAAGAGCTTAGGCAAAAGGTTGATGCGAGGACTATCCCATGCATTTTCATTGGCTATGGAAATGAAGAGTTTGGATACAGGTTATGAGATCTTAAGGAGAAAAAGGTGATCAGGAGCAGGGACGTTGTGTTCCATGAAAATTTGACAATAGAAGACATTGAAAAATCCACAATGTCTCGGAAGTCAAATGAGGGTGCTCCAGTTTCAGATGTAGCATCGGAATTGTTCTTGAGAAACAATGACGGAGTGCTAGAAGAAAACTCGAAGGAAGAAGAGGAGATAGAAGAGAGTGAAGAGCAAGGGGGAGCCACACCACACCTCGCCAGACACGGATGATGGTAGCTCTTCTGAGATGGTTTCAACTGTTCGTAGATCCGAACGAGGTCGTATACCATCAAAAAGGTACGCATCGTCTGAATACCTTTTGTTGACTGAAGATGGAGAACCAGAGAGTTTTCAAGAAGCTATGTCTCATAAGGATAAAGAAAAATGGCTGATAGCAATGCAGGATGAGTTAGAATCTCTGCAGAAAAATCAAACTTATGAGAATGTAGAACTTCCTAAAGGGAAGAAGGTACTGAGAAACAAATGGGTGTTCAAGCTAAAGATGGATGCATGCGGACAAGTGGTGAAACACAAAGCTCGATTTGTTGTCAAAGGGTTCCAGCAGAAGAAAGGAATTGACTTTGATGAAATCTTTGCACCAGTTGTCAAGATGACTTCAATCCGAGTTATACTTGGCTTGGCAGCTAGTATGAACTTGGAGCTGGAACAGATGGACGTGAAGACAGCATTTCTTCATGGAGATTTGGAAGAGGAAATCTATATGCAACAGCCAGAAGGTTTTGAGGTTTCAAATACTAACCTCGTGTGCAAGCTATCTAAAAGTTTGTATGGTCTGAAGCAGGCACCAAGGCAGTGGAATAAGAAGTTTGATTCATGCATGAAGAGTCAAGGCTACAAGAAGACAACTGCAGATGAGTGTGTATACATCAAGAGACTTCAAGATGGTACCTTCATTGCTCTTCTACTATATGTAGACGACATGTTGATCGTTGGAAAAGATGTGATGAAGATAAACGAACTGAAGAAAGAACTTTCTAAGTCTTTTGACATGAAAGACTTAGGACCGGCTCAACAGATTCTTGGAATGCAAATCACTCGAGACAGGAAGAATCACAAGTTATGGCTATCTCAAGAGAAGAACATTGAACGGGTACTTACCGGATTCAACATGAATGATGCCAAACCCGTTAGTGTTCCACTTGCGAATCACTTCAAGCTAAGCAAAAGAACATGTCCCACATCCAAGGAAGAGATCGGGGAGATGTCGGCGGTGCCCTACTCTTCAGCAGTTGGAAGTCCGATGTATGTCATGGTATGCACACGACCGAGATATTGCTCATGCCCCAGGGTACAGTGAGTCGTTTTCTCTCTAACCCGGGAAGGAGCATTGGGAGGCAGTCAAATGGATTCTAAGGTACTTGAAAGGTACCATGAAGTTATGTCTTTGCTACGGAGGTGATGATCCAGTCTTGGAAGGCTATACGAGATCTCGATATGGCGGGGGTACGATAGTAGAAAGTCTACTTCAGGATATATCTACACTTTTGCCGGGGGAGCCGTTTCTTGGCAATCAAAATTGCCGAAGTGTATCGCTTTATCTACAACGAAAGCGGAATACATTGCTGCTTGCCGGTAGGAAGGAAATGTTGTGGCTAAAGCGTTATCTCCAAGAACTTGGGATCCAGTAGAAAGAGTACAAGGTACATTGTGACTGTCGAGTGCTCTAGACCTGAGCAAGAACTCCATGTACCATTCTCGTACAAAGCATATTGATGTTCGGTATCACTGGATACGCGAGACGATTGATCAACAACTGTTGAGACAAGTGAAGATCAACACAAAAGAGAATCCATCGGACATCTCGACAAAGGTGGTAACACGAGAAAAGCTAGAGCTATGCGAGAGACATAATCGGGATGCTTGTTCCGAATATGCCCGGAAGGGGAGAATTGAAGAATTCAATTTCCGGGACATATCCATCTACAAGCAAATTGAAGAATTCAATTCCTCAACCACCATTGTCAATGGTTGGCAGCAACCATTGTTGAATTATTGTGTCCAGCTCCCATTGTCAATGGTTGGTAGAAACCATTGTTGAAAAGAAAAGGAGCCATCAATGGTGAATTATGGAGATCTTGTTCACACACCATTTTGGTCCTATAAATAGAGAGGCTTCTCAAGCTTTTCTATCATTATAAACACAATCAAGAAAGAGTTGTGTAATATCCTAGAGTGATATGTATGTGAGTTTTTTGAGAGTTTTTTTTTTTAGAGCTTGTATAGTCTCTTCCTTTTATTCTTGAAAGTAATAGAAGTATTTTTCTCTCATATTAACTCCTAAACGATCCTTTTTATTCCCAACAATTAGCACCTACACGAAGATTAATGGAGTTTATTTAGCTCAAATAAAAATAAGTTCAATAAAATTTATTTTGTTCACTTAAATTTTTATCGGTTCAATAAAAACTTTAAATCATTCTAGAAAATATACAAATAAATCTAAATATTGGACAATTTTTAATAAATATATAGAACTTTTTACATGTTTTTTTAATATTAAATAATATATTATATACATTTATCAAAAAATAATAATAATAATATATTCTATACTCTTGTACATGTTTTCAAAATATTCATACTTGAATGACATATTTTATAAATATATAACGCTTTGTCCAACATAAAATCACTAAACAATTTTAAACTTACTATTATGTGTTTTTCCCCCTAAGTTTTTTCTTTAAAAATCTGATTATTTTAACTTCATAATGTATTTTTTTAAAAAAAAAATATTATAATCTTTAAATAGATGGCATTATTAAGAATTATCAAAATTATTCTTTATTCTTTATTATAAATACAAAGAGAATCATTTGATAAAGCTGCAGATCATATTGACTATAGCATGGATAGAGATATTTTTGAAGAAAAATCAATAATATCCATCATAAGATATTAAACTAATAAACTCTTTGCAGCTTAATATAGTTTTAGATAGATTAAAATTAATTGGATAAATTTTTATATTAATAGTTTAACTATATAACCTTCCAATTTTTAATGAAAATCAAAAGTTTCATACTATCTTTGAACTTCTATTACTTTTTTTTTTTTGGAAATTTTTACAGTTATATATATGAATAAATTCAAATAAAATTTAAGTACAAATAGTATATATAATTTTATTTTTATTGTTAATATCGATTAAAATAATTTTATTTTACAAAAAAAAAAAATTATTTACATAACTCTTTTTAAGGACGAGATACTCAAATAAGATTAAAAAAAGAATTTAAGACGTTGTAAATTATTTGAGACTATTATGATTAAGATGAAAACCATCTATGATGAGAATGAAGTTTTAGGATAACTTCAAGAATCAAATCAATATTTTTTTCATTGATATAATGTGACAATCAACCGTATTTCAATTATAAATCATTTGAAAATACAATTTTTTATTTATATATATATATATAATTTTTTTTTAAAGATTATATAACTAATTTAAATTTAATTCATATTATTTTGTAGAATTTATTATATCTTAATTTTAAAGTAATGATAAATGTATTGTCACGAATTTTTTTTTCTTTGGAAGAAAAATTTAAATCAATCCACATCTAAAGTAATCTTCATTTGAGTTGAGTTGTTCTCTTATGAGAGGAAGTTTTAACCCAAATTTTAAACATTTATCTACATGAGTCGATGTTTAAATTCTTGAAAGTCATGAGTTCTACACTCTTGTAGATACTAAATCTCAAAATATGACCATCTATTGAGTAAAAATTATTAACGAACTTAATGTAAATTAAATTCAAATTAATCAAAATAATAATTTCAAATATCGAAATATTTGTATATATATATTATATAATGAGAGTGGAACAAGTAATGTCCATACAATGTCGGTGGGCGAGAAGAAGGATTGGCAAATATAATGAGAACATGGGCTCAGTAAATCACGGCAACAGCCCAGATTTATTTTCCAAAAGCGTGTGGATGGGTCCCGCTTATGCAAATCAAATTCATTTACGCCAACTTCGCCGCTTACTCCTCTGTTTTTTTTTTTTATTATTGGAACGAAACCACCCGCGCGTTGCCGCATAAAGCGTTCCGGAATGACACCGTTTTTCCTGCTTCCTTATAATTGAAAACAGGTGGACCTGACAACGACTTATAGCTGCTACACATTTTTTTCCGTCTCTTTCTAGTCCCTTTTGTCCCACATTTTGGCGTTCATTGTTTTTGGACATGACATGAATTTTCCTTACCATACGAGAAAAATCATAATTATCTAATTTAATCCTTTTAATAAATTTTGATTGTCTAGGTTGTTTTTTTTTTTTTTTTTTTTTTTTAAAGAAAGAAAGTTTTGATTTTTGGTTAAATCAATTATTTGAGTCAATAATTAATAAATTTCAATCATTTTTTTTTTCAATCTAATACTCAATTATCAATGTGCTATTTTCATCTCTAAATTTATCATTTTTTTATACATTTTGATTCTTTAATAATGACTTATATGGTAGTCATGTAATTTTTAATGAATTGTTTAACATATTAGAAAGAAAAATCAAATTATATAAATAATTAAACAACATAAATTAAAATTAAAAAATCTAGATGTATAGAAACATGTAATATTGAAACGAAAACATTTAATTAACCTAATTCTTATAAACTCTTCTCTTACTAAAACCCTAAATCTTATTCTCCTCTCCAACGCACAGCCACTTCCAGATCCAACTTTCCTCTCCCAGCAAAGGGAGAATTTTTAGCTCTAGCTAAGTTCTCTCTTGGCTAGAGATCAACCCTCTATCATTTTTTTTTTCTCTCGTTCTTATTGTTTCATTTTCTTTCTTCTTTTTCAGTGTTTTTTTAGTATATTCTTCTATTTTTCTTTAATTTTCTTTATATTTTTCACTTCTCAAATCTATAGCTCTCTATTAATATCTAAATATCACTTATTTTTTCTTCTTTTAGTATAAAAATTTATCAAACTCTATCGTTTAAATTTGGACCCTTTGTTCGAGTCTAAGTTATCTATACCTAGACTCGAACCCTATTCGTACCTAAAAATTAAATTTTAATTAAGTTTAGATACATAATTATAAATATTATTACCCTATATGATAATTATTTAAATTTGATATAATATATTAATAGCAACAAAAATTATAATTGATTATTATATGTTTTGTATTTTTACTCACCTTGTCCGCTTATAGCATAACTAGTAAAAATTAAATACATTAAAACATTTATAAATATATAGAAAATATTATGAATAATTTTTGACTTTAGTTAAAAGCATAATTTAAAATCATCTCTAATATTTTTTTAAAATACTTTCCAGAAGTCAAATAATAAATTATTAATATGAGAATCAAACTAATACTCAATTATGAACAAAAAAAATTAATGCTTTCATGTGCTTTTTCTTAGAATAAAATTTTCTATCCATTTTTTTAGTAATTAATTATTTGATATTTTATGCTTTAGATCTCTCTTCCATTCTTGAACCAAACAACCAGCTGTCCCCTCTTGTTCTGATCAGAACAACCACTACCAATTCTTAATCCTTAATTAAATTCTAAATAATAAATTCCAATTATTCAAATCATAATAAATAAAATAAATTATATAAGTCAAAATTTTAATTGTTGAACCAAACAATAATAAACCATCCAAATAAACATATATAATTTTTCTGATGGATCAAAATAGGGAAAATGTGATAATAAAATATCAGTTTGATTGGCGTGATTCTTCTTACTTTTACCTAATTTGTTAAGTGAGAGATCATGAATTCGACTTACCATAAAAATAATCTTTGTGTTGCATTCCAACCCTATATTATAATCTAAGAGGTTTTCTCATTAATTACTACCAAATTAATCGATAATTATATAAATTTGAAAATATTATATATATTCATAAATAATAATCCATACCCTTCAATTTATCATGTTTCTCAAAAAATATATGTATAATGAATTTCATTAATAAATTTTTAAAAAATTATTTAGTATTTTAAAAAAATATATTATGAAGAAAATATCAAATGAATCCCATAAATCAAACAAAATCTAATTAATATATGAAATGAATTTATTAATTTAACATACTATCACTTTCTTTTGTAAGTGTATCATTACTTTATTAAAAAAGAAATAATGATTGTACTATACTACTTTTTTTTTTTTTTCTCTTTTTCTCTTTTGGCTTGAGTAATTATTCTAGGAAAAAAAGATATCTAGATTTTGCTTTAATACTAATTGTAATAATTTGAACCTGATGTTTTAAATTAATTACAAATATTTTGATCTATTTTTAATATAACATTACATATTTTATACACTTTCGATATTAAGATAGATTATCCAAATATTCATAAAAATAAAATGTGTGTGCGCTAAATTAACTCTAAAACTAACCCTATTGTTATTATTATTATTATTTTAGGTCAATATCTTTTCTTTTCTCTGTTTTTTTTTTTTTTTTTAAACCTGAAAAGTAAAATTAATATATATACATATATATATTTCACAAAGTAAACAAAGATGGAAAGGTGGAGAGAGAGAGAGAGAGTATTAATTGGAATGATTAAAGACAAAAAAAGCAAAATTATAAAATAAAACGACAGAAAATCCATCTGCATGGATTGAGGAGAAAGGCTAATTTAAACTAATCAGAAATTATGTACTGACAAGCAGACAGGTTTATCAGGCTGAGGCAGTAACCTACTGGTCTTTCATAGCACTTTCATCTCTCTCTCTCTCTCTTTATATATATATATAACTTCACCCATTGGGTAACCCTTGCCATCAAAACCCTCATCCTCCTTCCTTTACTGCAAGGAAAAAAGAAAGAAAGTGGGGGCATTTCTCTTCTTCTGCTGCAAAAGAATGGGAACTCTTGTATTGTTGTTATCTTTGGGCTTGCTGTTCATTTCATCTGCCATTGCTGCTGCTGCTCCAGCTCCTTTGGAAGGTACCAGCTGAAATCTGTGTGTGTGTTTTATTGATGGTATTTTAACATTTTCAATGATTTTACTACTTAGCTAGATCTCCTCTTTTCGTCATTACTTCTTTGGCCTAACCTTAAAGATGGGTTCTTGTTCAAAATGTGATCTTTATGTTTGTTGCTATATATTTATATATATATATATATATATTTCACTTTTTTAAGTTAGGGTTAGGATCTTGTCTCTGTTTTACCTGTTCTTGACTTCTTTCTTGCATCAGCATATATCCACGGAAAAATTATTAGTTTGTCGCACTATTAAAGCACATTATAAATGCTCTACATAAGAACTTAATGTTGAATAAAGTTATAGATTCTACACAAATGTTAGAACAATAATTTAGAATATTGGATCTGCTATCTCCAGGACTGATTCCAAATGGAAACTTTGAAGAGGAACCAAAGCCAAGTGACCTCAAGAAAACTGTGCTTCAAGGAAAATATGCACTACCAAAGTGGGAAATTACAGGGCTTGTAGAGTACATCCATGGAGGACCTCAGCCTGGAGGGATGTACTTCCCCGTCGCCCACGGTGTTCACGCCGTTAGGTTAGGCAATGAGGCAACCGTATCTCAATCAATTCCAGTTAAAAAAGGATCCCTTTATGCTCTTACATTTGGAGCTTCAAGAACATGTGCACAAGATGAAGTCTTGAGAGTCTCTGTTCCTCCTCAGTCAGGGGATCTTCCTCTGCAGACTCTTTATAGCAGTAATGGCGGTGATACTTATGCTTGGGGATTCAGAGCTACTTCTAACATAGCAAAAATTACTTTCCATAATCCGGGATTGCAAGAAGATCCTGCTTGTGGTCCTCTGTTGGATGCTGTTGCTATCAAAGAACTCTTCCCTCCTATGCCCACAAGAGGTATATTTTCTTTTTCCTCTGTTTTTTCTTTTCTGAATTTGGACTAATAATATCTAATCCATCTCTAATTATCCTTTAATGATGCTCCAAATATTGGAATATCATAGATTATAAAATATTGAAGTTCCTGAATCTTTAATTCCACTTGAAGATCTTGAATTTTTCTGATTATCTCAAACTAGGGATATGATATTTACATATAGTTTTTAAATGTACAATTGATACATGAACTCAGCTGATTTATTTAAATTCTTGCAGCAAACCTGGTTAAGAATGGTGATTTTGAAGAAGGTCCACATCGTTTATTCAACTCATCCCATGGTGTTCTTCTCCCACCAAAGCAGGAAGATCAGACATCCCCACTACCAGGATGGATCATTGAATCACTCAAGGCAATAAAATACATCGATTCGAGGCATTTCAATGTACCTTATGGCAAGGCAGCAGTAGAACTGCTTGCAGGGAGAGAGAGTGCGATTGCACAGATTATCAGGACGATCCCTAACAAGGTATACAATTGTACATTCACAGTAGGAGATGCAAAGAACGGTTGCCATGGATCCATGATGGTTGAAGCATTTGCTGGGAAACAGACCCGAAAAGCTCCCTTCAAATCAGAAGGAAAGGGCCATTTCGAGACAGTTAGCTTCAAATTCACGGCACTTTCACCCAGAACAAGACTAACTTTCTTCAGCTCTTTTTACCATACCAGAATCAATGACTATGGAACCCTCTGTGGACCTGTTCTTGATCAAGTTAGGGTTTTCCCAGTTGCTTAGATTTCTGATCATGTGAGTTTCTTGTAATTGTGGGTTTATTTTTTTTTTTTTTTTTTTTTTTTTTTTGGGGTAATGAGCCATTTGCAGAAGCTCTGTAATTTGCATAATCTAGAAACAGGGTCGTGCATCATTGTGGCTCGTAGCATATGAATGGGTTTTGACAGTATATTTGCGATATTTAAAAGATGCTATTATCTGATCAACTATGACCTTTTTGTTTGATCATTAAGTATTCAGAATCATTGTGCTGATGTAGTAATCTATGACTTTTCATTATAGAGGACAGATTATGATATCCAACTTAAAGGACAAATTTTGGTACTGATATTAAACCAATAATCTAAAAAAAAAAAAAAAATGGAATGCAATGTATGCTATATGAATAAATGCTATCTTGAACATGAATAATATAATAATACACTGAAAAACTTAGGCCTTATCCAATTATTGCTGCAGCTGCATGTGCAACTTGTATTGTTTCCTGAATCATCAAATAATCTACAAAGATCTAATTAATCAGTGGACAACTCTGAATCTTGTAACAGTGGCTATTCATCGGGTATCTTCAAAAATACCCACAAGGCATTTTTCCAGTAAAATATCAGCATTAACCCAAGCATGGTATTTATCTAGATTGTATTAAGGATTGCAAATTCTCACTGGACAATATACTATGGGAAGCAAAAAGATGTTGAATAAGCATGGATGACTCTATAAGATAAGGTTTTCTCATCTTTGTTAGTACAGAAAACAGACTCTTGTTAGTACTTTACGGAGAAGCTAAAAGTAACTAAGGATACTGAACAATGATGTGCAATCTCTACCAACAGCTTTCATTAGCATATCAGCACCTGAAAAAAGATTAAGAGAAATACCCAAACGTAGCTGAGAAAGACAGTATTTTCAAAAGAAAAAGAAAACTGAATATGTGGAATCACTAAAGAGATTCAAATCACATAATGGCAGGAACCAGAAATGGAAAAAAGTAGAAGATAATAGAAACATCAATTCCCGACTACTTGCAAGCCCCATACCAAGCTTAAAACTCCTGAGTGATTATTATTGTAGTGACATGAAGCAAAATCATCCTAAACCATATATATACTTGCATTAGCTATTGAAAAATACAGAAGTTGGAATGTGAAGGAAGCAGAATATGGAACTGGAACTTTTTTCCAGGCCCTGAAGCAAATTGGGATGATCATTCATACAAGAAAGCTAGTGATAAACATCAAGAACTGTTGATTATTTGAATTGTTCTCAAAGATTAATAAATTAATCATGCAATCTAAAATCTTTTATCACGAGACTAAAGAGGCTATAAAAAAGTAAATATGGCAAAGAGAATACTGTAAGGCATCAACAGATAATAGCAAAGAAATATCTACATACCCTAAATGGGAAAGAGAAAAGAAGAGGTAGGCAGGCAGATACAATGAAGGATAAAGTTGCATTCAATCAAGTGTAGAATCAGGGCCAGAAAGGAGTTCCAAAAACCAAGGTACAGTCTGCATTCCTCAGTGAAACTCTCCACCCATGATTTGTTCCAGGAATGAAGTGACAACTAAATAAACACACATCACCTAAAATACTAGTAATATAATTTTGAAGCATTAACAAAGCCTTTCTTTTTCTTTCTTATTGTAATTAATGTGAGACACAATAGGAAATATTTCCAAGGTCAGCAAATACAATGAGAATCTTGATCATAAATCTTTGGAATGGATTCACAACTCGCGATCTAATAGAATAATATTAGGGTATTGAGTCCAATGTTCAGTCAACCTCAACCAAGATAATTAAGAGCTCTAAAAAATTTCTAGGCTTAGGGACAATAAAATCTTGCTTTGCAACCAGAATTGCAACTGAAAGAACTCCAACTTTTCTTCATCAATGAATTTGAAGAGATTGTGGACTTCACAAAGAGAGATAAAAGTATCTGAAAAAGGAGTACAAAAATGCAGAGAAAAAGGGGCAAACAATCTGAATCAAACAACACGATCTTATTTACATGTCCAAATGTCTCTTTGGTCCATAAGAGGGATTGTCCATGTTATCATAAAAGAGGAATATGCTATTAAAGCACAATATTATCTTATAATTAATGATATCGAGAATGAATCCAGAAATAGACCTTCTCAAAAGATGATATTGTATCTTGGACAGGAGAAAGAAAAAAAAATGGTCAAAATAATTTTCATCATGTGTTTTTAAAACGTCTCCCTCTCAGAAGAACAGAAGAACATCTTTAAATATATGAATTGTAGAATGACAGATGAGAGGGACATCTTTAAATATGAATTGTAGAATGACAGCAAAGAACAACAAAAAAGGTAATCTGCTCATGTTGGAGGAATCTCTGAATCTGGATTAGTTGTTCTCTCACATCTCATCATAACAGATCAAATATGCAGCATTACAAGTGTAGCTTGTCCTTTTTGTGTTGAAAACACCAAAGTCTTGCTCAGGAATAATTGACTATATCCTCTCAATTTAGTAGTAAGATAGATGTAATAATGCTTTACTTAATTAACATCAACTTATAGAATTTTACTTGTCCATTTCAGATCACTATGGTGATATTCCTAATTACTAGAAACAGACATCTTCAGTTGAAACAGTAAAGGAAACATGGGGTCTTGTTTTGAGCAAGAAAAGCAATAACCCAATCTTAGAAAAACTTAATAACAAAATCTCACAGAAGAAAAAAATATATATAAGCATGCAAAAGACAAAGAAATACTGTTTATATGTACCTCCTGGGTGAAATTTCATGTATGGTGCTATATTGTAAACTCGTCCTTTAAGAACAGTCCACATTGAGTCCTCATTTTGGTTTTGTTTAACCTCATTCAAGGATATAAGTCTTTTGTTTGACTGCCCCTTTAATCCTGACACAATAATTTATAAACCTGAATAAATGTGTGACACTCAATTTATCATGTATGAAAGAAAGGATAGAAAATAAATCTTGGCACATAAACATGTCACTAGTAAGAAAGTCCCTTATCTAGCAATTCAAGGAATATATTACTAAAGTTAGTAAATAATAGGTATCTCTCAGAGTCCAAATGAAGACTAACCCCAGTTCTCATTTAACAGAAACATGCAGTACATCCATTTTATAGAGAATATGAATGGTTCCATGAATACTGGAATTTTTCAGGCTTTGGGAAATGGTAGAATATTGGTATTTATTGAAACATTTGTGAGAGTTTACATTTCTCATGCCATTATTCTCCATCAACTGTAGAGGATGACTAACTTTTCACTGCACTCCAGATAATAAGTTAATTATAATAAAAACACAAATTCCTTTTTAATTGATTTAGATAGCAAATCTTTCAAGAACATTGGGTCTTCCATTTGTAGCTACCGGAGCCATAGGTACCAACAAATACAATCATGTGTTCACCTACAAGTAGAAGTTTAACAAACTTCTTGCTTTTGGAAGATTAAAGAGAAATACAAAAATATGATAAAACAACAGGAATCTCTATGTTTTACAATCCAAAATGTGATTACTAGAGATACAGTTGTGCATAGTCAGTTCAATTTAGCAGGAAGTGCCTAATATTAAATAGGACACTTCTATAAATATTTACCCAAGTCTTCAACTAACCATGAGCAAAAGGAAGCATCGTACAATGGATAACTTTGCAAGTTGTAAAAGATTACTTGCACTAGAGAATTTATTAACTAATCTCTCAAAAATTAGAGGAGAGATGTTCCAATCATGTGTATATGAAATAAAAGGTCCTACAATAGAAAAAATTTAAAAAATCATCCACGACCATATCTTGGTTAAAGTAGTTAGCATCACAAAACTTAATAGTGCAGCTTATTTTAAAATATCAACCAGAAAATATCACAAAAGCTGCCAATTTAGTACACATAAAACACAATAAACTATAGCATAATTAAAAGAATAGATGTTATCAAAACAAATATTAGTATTAAGCAATATTTAAACTCTCATACTAAACTAAACCATCAAAGAATAAATAAGGAAGCTCTTGTGCAATCAAAGATCTTCTATTCTCCCTTTCTTTCAAACAAACTAGAAACAAGTTTTACTCAGATTCTATTTGATTATCTATCCCATAGAAGAATTGAGAGGATAACTAAAATAAAGAGACAGAATACCTGCTAGATCAGGATGTGTTTGAGTAAGTCTAATCCAGTCCAATTGACTATGTCCTTTCTCAAAAGGAACTTTTGTCCGTGACACTGGCTTTCTTGTAGGAGTCTTCTTTTCCTGTGAAGCCTTAACTGAGCTTCCTACATCTTCAGCGCCTTCTCCGGTGGTACTTCTATTCACATTTTTACTGGCTGATGCATCAATAACAGTGAAAGACAAAGAACCCACCTTCTCCTGCTTTTGTAAAGTAGCATTACCTTGTAATTTGTCATTCCAGGTAACACTTTTACCCTGAATTCTATCACCACTATTTGATGATTTGTCCTCAATCTTTATTTCACTAATATTTTGAACTACCTTTTGTTCCTGAATACCATCTTCATCATTGGAAGGACCAACCTAGATCCAAGTTGTAAAGAACCAAATATTTAGAATCTTGCTTCCCCTTGTAAATAAAACAGAAGTCAAGAGGATTCACATTCCAACAAATAAACTAACCTGACAAAAGGTAAAATCATCATCCTGCTCCATAACAAGCTCAAATTCAGCTGCACAGGCTCAAAAGTGTTTTTCGCTGCAAAAATTCGTTTGATTTAATACTAGTGTAAATCTAAATTATTTTAGAAGATTTCATCATGATAATGAAATCGTGTTCTTATATACTACAAAGATTTCAAAATAATATTAATAATAATTCAGTTCATCAAACTATTTTTCCTTCTTGCTTAGGTGACAAGTTAGACCACATTGTATGCTATACTTTTCAAAAAGGAACGACTCCTCATCATACGAATTCAAAGATAACCCAATAATAAACCCTTTTTTTGGAATATAATAAAACATTATATATTATATATATTCTATTACTTTTCTCTTCAGTCGTCGTCTTCTTTAGTTCTATTAGATTTCCCCTTCTAATAGTCAACTTCAAGAATTCAGATCCCATAACCATTACCAAATTCCCCAGTTGATTAAAGTTACAGTAAATTTGCTCCTGAAACTTATTTACAAATTTATGCATCAAAAACCCTTCCCACCCACAGAGAAACCACCAAATTTAAATAAATTGATAAATTCTGCAAAATTACATGAATGGAGAAACACGTCTGCCTATACATAAACAGGAGAATTGTGAGACGGAAAGGGAGGACTTACTTCGTTTGAGGAAAAAGGTAGAGCAGGAGAGCAGGAGAGCAAGAGATCAAGAAGAAACCATAACCAAAATGGGGAAGAAATAAAGAAAGAAAACAATGTTAAGAGAATGAGGGCATATGCCCTCTGGTTCCTCCCTTTTTTTTCTTTATTATTATTATTATTATTATTAGGGGGGAAAAAAAAAAGAAAAGAAAGAAAGAAAGAGAGAATTTTAACCAAAAAATGTTTTCCCAAAGAAAAGAAAAAAAAAAACTGTGACAAAGAAGTGATTGTTTGGAAGTAAATAAAATTAAAAAAATAAAATAAAACTTTTTATTATGCTAAATAAAGAGCTTAATATATATTACTTTTTCTTTGGATGACTAAGTTAATATATATATATTACTTGGTAAATAAAGTTATCCTTTTTTTATACGTATTTGTTTTCATATTTGGTGTTTTTTTAAAAAAATTCTTCTATCTATTTCTTGATTTTTTTTCTATATCACTCTTACTTTCATATGCAAGAGTTCTTTTCAACTCTAAAGATCAAGCCTTTTTTATTCTTTCACAAGAATTACTTTTTATATCAAGCTTAAATTTGGGTCATTTTCTCGACTTATATTTTTTTTTTGTAAACTATTTTTTAGGTCTATAGTTCGTCTATGATCCCATATATTGTTGTTCTTCTCTCATTATAGATGATGTTAATGATTAGAGGTCAAAATGCTATGAATATATATAATAGTTTTGTTGTTGTTTGTTATTGACTCACTCAATTTTTTTAAATTGAGTTTTTTGTCTTCACTTTATTTAAGTTGAGTGTTTATTTCTATTACTACAAATGATTATTCATTAATTTATGTGTAATATCCTTTTATTATTGAATATTCACTTATAATAATAAGAATAATTAGTGAGTTTGATATCAAACAAATTTATTTTTAGCAAGTTCAATTCCAAAATATTTTTTTTAATTTTTAAATCCCCAGACTTTTTTTTTATTAAAAAATAGGCCGCTTGTCGAATTCAATAAAAAAACTTAATAGTTTATCTAATTTAGTTAATTAAAAGAAAAAAATAAAAATTTCAAAATATAAGTGAGAAGAATAAAAAAAAAACACGATCAGTTCAGAACAGTTTTCGTCGCCGGAAGTTTGTTGGCGAAAGGAAGCAGACAGTAATATCAATGACGTTATCAGCTTTGTGATAGTTGGAGATACAATGTTGAAAACCATTCATCTCGTTTTGAAGTACCGATCATTGAAGGGAAATTTATTGAAGTTATGGCGTCCGATAAATCTGAAGTAGAAGATGTCTCCACTGCAAAAGCAGTTTTGGTCGGAACCTTAGCTCCGGGTGTCAATGTCGGTAAACATTTTCGGACGATTATTTTCCTGTTTATATTATTGGATCTTGATTCCACCTTTTCATCAAGTGTTTCCTATTAAAGCTATCATCTTTTCTTTTGGTTGATTTGGGAGTCCCAAAATCATCATTCTAAAACTGGAATTGTGGACTATGAGGAGTTATTTATGCACTTCTTCTAGTTAAATAACAAAGAGTTCAGAATACTTGGGCATTGTGTCTTTAAAGAAAATATACTAGCAAGAATATATGTATTCCCCGAGATGTCTTGAGTTTGTGAAAGAATACATGACTGGGCCACGTTATCTTTCGGATTGAGATGCCGTAAATTATTATGCTCTGGAGTTTCTGAAATCAATGGAGGTTTCCGGTGACGGCAAAGATGCCTGGATCTTCGACGTTGACGAGACTATGCTTTCAAACATTGATTATTTTCTTCTTTTTAAAAAAAATTCTTTAATTCTTTAATTTAAAATTAAATAAACTAAATAAATTGTTAAATTTTAAAATTTTTGAATCGTTTTAACGACTTAATTTTTTTAAATAAAAAAATTTGTGACTTTAAAATTAAAAAAATATTTTTAAATTAAATTTATTAAAAATAAATTTATTTGATATCAAACTTACGAATTATTCTAATAATAATAAAAACATAGACGGCTTAAAATTACAAAACAGTGAGCTCAATTTTTTTTTTTGAAAATACAAAAATAAAAAGGCTCAACTAAATGGGCCAGGCCCATAATTCATCCATGAAAATAAAGTTAATTTTTTTAACTTGTACAAAAGATGTCCCCCGTGGTCCCCAAACTATAGAAGCACATTTAAATCAAATTCACATGAGTGAGAATTGAACCTCCAACCTCACTTAAGTTAGGGAGAGCTCCTTACCAACTCATCTACGCATTAGGGTTAATAAAGTTGATTTTTTATTTATTTTTATAAAGAGTAATTAGTAAATTTAGTCCCAACAAATTTATATTTAAGTAAGTTTATTTTTAAAATATTTTTTTTCACTTTTAAAATTTTAAATTTTTTATGTAGAAAAAAGTCATTTTTCATTGATTCCGTCAAAAAATTTTAAAATTTAACAGTTCTTATGGTTTAGTGACTAAAATGAAGGGTAATCAAATCATTTTTGGCATGAGGTGTCCTAGATAGTCTCAAACTATGAGAGAGCACCTTTAAGCTAAATCCATATCTAGATTAATTTCCGTTCGAGCCGGGTTGATCCTTTACAAGAGGAAGCTCTGACCCTAAATTTTAAACAGTTGCATACATAAGTAGGGGTTTGAAGCCCAACTCACCTACACTTTCGAGTTGTATTTATAAAATTGTTACTTGTCTAAAAGGTTGTAGTTTAATCATAAAATTTGTAAAATTTTATTACACTTTCAAGTCTCTAATTTATTTTTGTTTGGATAAATAAATCTTTATTTTTTTTATTTATTTTGTTTGATAATATGATTTCAATATTTTTCACTATTTAGATATTTAGGTCTTTATATTTAATTTTTAATTTGTAATCTTCAAATTAGTTTCATTTGAACAAATTAATCCTCATATTATTTTTCATTTGAATGAATTAATCCTCAAATTATTTTCATTTAGATGAATTGATTATTATAATTTAAAAATTATTTCATCCAAATGAAAATAATTTGAAGATTGAAAAGTTGAAAATAAAATTTGGAGACCCAATTGTCTAAACAATAAATAATATAGGGATCCGATTGTAAAGAAAATATAAAGACCCACTTAATGCAAAAGAAAATAAAGTATGGACTAAAAAGTCCAACTAAACAGTGACGTTATATATGAATATAAAGTACCTACAATTTGGCAAATTATGGAGATTTAAGGGGCCTTCTAGGCCGTCCATGACTCTATGGCTGCTCAAACATGGGCGTCTACCAACGTCGGAATCATCGTGGAGGAAATTTATTGTTGGCAGTCCTACCAGCAGTCATTGTAGGAGGGACAATGAGGACCTCCTTCAAGTGATGCGCGACTGTCCTAAAGCTAAAGGAGTGTGGGAGATCCTACTGGGAGAGGCGACCTGTTCGCGGTTTTGAAGTACGACCTCAGTAGATGACTAGATTAATCTTAATCTGTCTAAAACCATGGAGCGGCCCACGGGGCAGCTACATTGGTGCTATGTCTTTCGACAAGTGTATACATGATCTATGGTCTAGCAGGAATGCTCGGATCCATAAGTCCATGGAATTGCCCGGTCGTTTTCTTTTTGTTAAGTTTTTACTCACGAAAGTGTGAGATAGTTTGTCCATTTATTCTCCTAGTGTTTGGTACCCACTTGGGGAGCCCGATGTCCCTACCTTTTCGGTAAGACTAATCTGGACTCGGCATGCGGAGCGCTCGCAGAGTTCAACTCTTACTCGAGGGTTAGGGTATGACCCAGAGCTTTTAACATGACGCTAACCACCCCAGGGGGATTCGAAACCTAGACCATTCGCCTTGGATGAAGCATTAGGAGTGTTTGAGTAGTTAGTTGACTCTTGTCTTATGTACACTCCTGCTTGTATATTTCTCTATTGAATATATCAGTATCCCTTTCTTCGGGAAAAAAAGAAAAGAATATAAAGTAGTATAAAACCACATGTAAATTTTAATAATAAATCACATGTAAATAATAATTTTTTTTTATGATTTATTAATTTAAATATATACCAATAGAATAAAGAGTAATTAGGTTGGTGTCTCCAGTTGAGATCCACACAAAGCAATTAAACAGATGGGAGCTCTAAAAGCACCAGGACCAGATGGTTTCCCTCATATCTTCTTCCAGCGGTATTGGCATATAGTGGGGGAGAAGGTTGTTAAAACAGTGCAGGATATGTTTACCAGTGGTGCAGTTCTGGAACATTTAAATGAGTCTATCATCCGCCTCATCTCGAAAGGGGAGACACCGGAACTTTTAACTCGGTTTAGACCAATTTCCCTATGCAATGTGTTGTTAAAGGTAGTGACCAAAGTTTTGGCTAACACATTGAAATCAATCATGCCAAAGCTAACGGGGTCGTACCAGTCCAGCTTCATTGCAGGGAGATCAACGACGGACAACATTATTGTGACACAGGAGTTAATACACTCTTTGACTAAGAAGAAGGGACAACAAGGTAGCTTCATTCTTAAGGTGGATCTCGAGAAGGCATATGATCGTGTAGATTGGGGTTCCTCCGAGCGGTGTTAAAGGTTACGGGTTTTGACCACACAATGACGAAACTTATCCTTGATTGTATCACATCTGCCTCCTTGGCAGTAAACTGGAATGGGGAAACATTGGAAGCTTTTAAACCTTCCCGGGGATTGAGGCAAGGGGATCCACTATCACCCTACCTCTTTGTTCTATGTATGGAAGTCTTGAGTCGAGAAAATCACAACGGCAGTGGATTCAAAGAAGTGGACAGCTATTACACCCTCGAGGGGAGGACCCGAGATCTCCCATATTTTCTTTGCGGGCGATCTTATTTTTTTTTTACAAGCCTCCTTTTCCCAAGCACGAATGATGGAACATTTATTGGCAGAATTTTGTGGAATATCTGGTCAACGGGTGAATAGGAACAAGTCAAGGATTTGGTTTTCACCAAATACCCCATGTTACCTTCGAAGTTCCATTTGTTCCGAATTCCAAGTGCAAGCTACAATGGATCTTGGAACCTATTTGGGTGTGCCCCTCTATCATGGAAGAGTCCGTAAGCACACGTTTAATCATATCCTTGAGAGAGCTAATCAAAAATTAGCGGGATGGAAGATGAAGTCGTTATCACGGGCTGCTCGCCTAGTTCTAATCCGCTCTACGCTCACAGCTTTGCCAAGCTACACAATTCAAACAACATTGCTGCCCTCCTCTATGTTACAGGCTTTGGATAAGATATGTCGTGGATTTTTCTGGGGTTCTACGGGGCAAAAGAGGACTCTCCATACCATTTCCTGGGAGAAAATATGCAGACCGAAGTGTATGGGAGGTTTGGGCATTCCAAGGTTGCAGGATATGAATGCCGCACTTTTGGCTGAGCTTTCTTGGAAATTAGTCGCTCAACAACAGGATCTAGCCAGCCGAATTCTTAACCGGAAATATGGAGGTTGGAGCACCTTGGTGAGAGATGAAACATGTAATAATTGTTCCCATGTGCGGTGGGGCATTGTCAAAGCAGCGTGATGGACAATTACAGGAGTTAATTGGGAAGTTGAGGATGGTATGACTGTCTCTTTCTGGTTTGATATATGGCTGGATGCTGCACCTCTATCTCAAGCAGGCTCTTACTGTAATCCCAATTGCTCAGCAAACTTTCAAAATCGGGGACTACTGGGATCAACGGGGATACTGGAAAATGGATCTTTTGGTCAGCCTGCTCCCAGTGAAAACTCTATCCAAACTAAACTTACTTGTGCTACTCCCACCTGGACAGGAGCTCGACAAGCCGAATTGGAAACTCACCACCCATGGTCGGTTCACGGTTCAATCAGTGCACAAACTTTTGCTGACACCCGAGAGTAGAACTCAAGGATGGTATGTGGTCTAGAATCTGAAAATTTCGGGTCCTTCCAGGGCCTCCATGACTCTATGGATGCTCCTTCATGAAGGCTTGCCTACAGCCGAGTTGTTATGGAAAAGAACTATTATTCCTTCACCCGAGTGCCAATGGTGCAACTACGTATTACAATCTGTAATCCACCTTTTGAGAGATTGCCCTTTTGCCAAGACAGTTTGGAAATTGCTACTGGATAATGAACGGTGGCCAACCTTCTTCAGACCGCTCGATACACATTCTTGGGTATTGTCGAATTTAAGTAGAGGACAAGATATTAATTTTTTTGGTAGACTTTGGCCTAATGTGTTTAGACATGTTGTACATGATCTTTGGGCTAATTACAACGCTGGGAGACATAGAACTTCCTATTTTTTTGGAGGACCCCAATGCTTTTACTAAGAGGAGTTTGTTCAAAGTATTTGAGCTTCTCTCAGTTTGGGCATAGAGTCTATTTTGTATAGCTACTTAGTTAGCTTTGTATATTTGGTTGCTGATTTCTAATGAAATACAGATACGGTTTCGAACCAAAAAGAATAAAGAGTAATTGATGACTTTGGTCTAAACAAATTTATATTTGATAAGTTGAAAGATAAAAAATCATCTGATATCCATCACCTGCTGCATGAAGAAGCTTCTGAAACCCTTCCACCATAGACCCCAGCACTTTTATGTGCTTAATTTATACTTTATAATTATATTATCAATCAAAACAAACCATTATTATAGGAAGTAATCTTCACTAAAATTTGAACATACTTTTCATGATGGCGCACTGTCATTTAGCACACGTGCATTCTCTATATAGAAAATATATTCGATAAATTAGTCTAATTTTCATTTTGCAATGAAAAGTTGCGTAATTTAAATTACAAAATTCACTTATTCAAAAAAAAAAAAACAAAAAAATCACAAAATTCACAACACATGGTCTAATGATAACCGTTCTTTTTCAAAAGTCATTATTTTTTTTTTCTTTATTGTTATTATTTTCTTATTTCATGGTACGACATTTCCACTGAATGAATACAAAAGTGACATGCAAGAACTTCTTTACAATAAAAATTTATAATATATTTTTTGTTTTAGAGACTTTTTAAAACTTATTTTATTCATATGCAAGATTCTGATGCTTAGTGGTAAATATATGGAAATCTGGCCACTTGCTTCCAGGGATAGCGATGGACTACCCTTTAACTGTTTCCTACAATTTCACCTACGAAGTAATTAAAAATAGTCAAAAATTTACTTTTATCTTGAAAAAAGTCTTACTCTAATTCTTAAATTATGCTATGTCAGCTTTTGACTTATATAACATTTTGTAACACACTCTTTAATTGGTTAAATCGAATTTTTTTTGGGAACTTATTTTATTTTAAAAGAGTTATTTTTTACAGAAAAAAAAAATTATTCATTACATAAGTATTTTATAAAGCTTTGATTTTGAGGGGGAAAAAGAAATCCCAACTATTTAAATCATAAGTATTTTATAAAACGGCACATTTCATTCGAGTGAGAATTAAACTATGCATACACAAGTTGAATCAAATTTAGATTAGTCAAAATATTAACTTTCGTATTTAAAAGGTCATTATTCTAATTAATATGGTTTGACTATTTGGTAATTAATATCCAAAATTACAATTTCGACTAATTTAAATTTAATTTAAATTGCATCAGCAAAATCTAATTCTTAAACGAAACTAAGAATAGAATATTAATAGGTTGGAAGTAAAATTGTTGTAGTCAGCTTTGAAGGGCTCCTTCATAATTCAGCTGCCGGCTTGCCTTTTCAGATAACAATATATATATATATCTTGGAAAATGGTTTTATGGGGGTTTTCCACAAGTCATGTTGCACGTGCTCGACTTTTGAACCCATTCATACATACATACAAAAAAGTATTCATCAGATCTCATCTCCTATTTTTATTATTATTTTCTTTTTATTAATTTTTAAGTCGTTTTCATTTTTTATGTATCTTAACCTCAATGATATTTTAGTTTATAATTAGTCAATTAAAATTGTTTAGACACATTAATTTTTTATTTTTTATTTTTAAAAATAATTCTTGGAATTATTAGACTGTCTTTGACTTTTGGAGATTATAAATAAAGTTATTACCAATTGAGTTACACATGATAATTATTTAATGATGATTAAAAAATAAATAGGAGAAACCTATTTTTAAAATATAAAATGTAAAAAATATTTATGACTAATTATGATGAAGAAATTCTTAAGAGATTAATTTAATTAAAAATAAATATAAATATAAAAGATGACAATAAAATTAAACTATAAATAAGGAAAAAAATTAGTTATTTATCACAAAATTAAAATAAATAAATTGGAGGGGCAGTTTATTTTTTTATTTTTTATTTTTTCTGTACTTGTTAGATGTTACTGTGAGTGATTAGTAGGTGAGAGAGGAAAAAAACATATAAGACAGTTGTTATTTGACTCAGTTTTAGAATTGCATGGTTGTCGTATTTAGTCTATAATTTAATTATTATTATTTTTTAATTGTTTGATTTTATTGTTTTTTTTATTCACTGTATATTTAGTTTTTTTTAAAAAAATTCAAATTGTAAAAATACTTATTTATTGTTAAAAATATCTTGTACTACTTTAAATTAAAATAAGTAATAAATAAATGTAAAAAGAATAAAAAACAATTATGAAAAATTAAAAATGACCAAAAATGAAGAAATTATAAATTATACTTATAGTTTAGTGTAAATTATTATTATTATTTTTTTTAAAACAAATCAATTTAAAAAATTATAACTAAATATTAAAAATATAATATCAAACATTTTTTTTTAAAAAAAAATTAAAAATAATCTTTTATATATAATTAATGTCACCTTTGTTGACCCACATTCACCAACAAAAAAAAAAAAAAAAAAATGTCACCTTTGTTGACAAATGGCACAAAAGTAACATACTAATTCTTGCAAGACTTTTTAAAAATCAATTAAAGAAATTGATATGTTTTATGAATATTTGTATATCCATACTTCTACTATCTTCATATAAATAATGGAAATATACCTCCACTATCTTCATATAAATAATAGAAAAATATCTCCATTATCTTCATATGAATAATGGAAAGATACCTCCACTATCTTCATATGAATAATGGAAAGTTATATATTATATATATATATATATACATACATAATTTGTATGTATATGTGTATATATGTTACATATATGTTATCCCTATAAATAGAAGGTAGTTTTGTATGTTTTGAGAACAAGTAATACACAAGTTTGATTGCTATTTTGATTCATATTGTTCTTGTCTTATTATGTTATAATTATAGTAATTTTACAACACGTTATCAGCACGAGTTTGCTCTTCGGGAGAGAATTGTTTTATGATATTTTCTATCAAGGTACGTTATTTTCTATCATCAGTCGAATCTCTCAAAACTCCAATTTATTGCTCTTGATGATTTCGGAAAGAACTATTTGTCATGGATACTAGATGCTGAAATTCATCTTGATGCTATGGGTCTTGGAGACACCATAACAGAAGGAAATATTGCATCAATGCAAAATCGCGCAAAGGCGATGATATTCCTTCGTCACCATCTTCATGAAGGACTAAAGTCCGAATACCTAACGATAAAAGATCCACTTGTTCTTTGGAAAAATCTAAAGGAAAGGTATGGCCACCAAAAAACTGTTATTCTTCCAAAGGCTCGTTATGAATGGTTGCATTTGCGTTTGCAAGATTTTAAATCTGTTAGTGAGTATAACTCCGCTATGTTACGCATAAGTTCTAAACTAAAATTATATTGAGAAGATGTAAATGACAATGATATGTTAGAAAATTTTATCTACTTTTCATGCATCGAATGTGCTCCTGCAGCAGCAATATCGAGAAAAAGGTTTTACAAAATACTCACAATTAATCTCATGCCTTCTTGTGGCTGAACAAAATAACGAGTTATTGTTAAAAAATCATGAAACTCGTCCCACTGGCTCTGTTCCATTCCCTGAAGTGAATGTGACTATGATGAATAATAATGGAAGAGGACAAGGCCGTGGTTACGGTCGAGGCCGTGGACGTGGTCGTGGTCGTGGACGTAGTCGTAATAATAAATATGTGTCTACTTTCCACCAAAAATGGAATAATAAAGTGGACAAACAAGAAGACACAAGTGGACATAAAAAATTTATTAAAAATTATGAAACTTCATGTTTTCGTTGCGGGATGAAAGGACATTGGTCAAGAACTTGTCGTACCGCAAAACACCTTATTGATCTTTATCAAGCCTCACTGAATGAAAAAGGAAAAGGTGTGGAAACAAATTTTGCAAGTTTCTTTGATGATCTTGACAATGATCCTATCGATACTACACACTTAGATGTGTCGGATTTTTTTGATCCGCAATAAAATACCGATATTCCGAGTGACGTAGAATACATAAATCCGTTTGGTCTAGTATGATTTGTTTTTCAAATATTGTTGTTTACATTTCAAGAATAATTGTTGTTATTTTCATGAGTTGTACTTTTGTTCATTTATTAAATTTCACATTTTATATGCGTGTTCACTTATCATTTTATTGAAATTTATGTCTATATATACATACGATATTTTTTTTTTATGTACTAAATTAATTAATGTATTACATAGTCCAAAATATAACATGTTATGGGGAGAATTAGGTATCTATCATCCTTGCCTCAACACGGAAGAACAACCGTAAGTAAACATGAAACTGGCCATCTTCTCAACCACAGTTTAGATCTCGATCTCAGGATTTCCGAGAGTAGACAAACCAAACATGAGTAATATTATTATTCTTATTATTATTATTAACAGCCATAAATCATTGATCATAAAGAAGCAGAAATAAATAAATAAATAGTGTCGTTGTTGTTGCTTTACTGGTAGAAAAAGAGGGGGCTGTTGGTTTAGAAATAAACAAATGGTAGAATATATATATATATATATATATATATATATATATATATATATATATATATAATATTGTTTACCATGAAAAGTTTACCACCAACGGGGCCAAATTTTCTTTATATGATTGCTTTATAAAATATATTTAACATGATTTTGCTTTTGTTATTATTATTATTATTATTCTTTGTGTTTTCATTTATCTTCTTATTCTTTAATTATAATATTTTTTTATTTTTACATTTTTTTGAAGAATATGGATGAAGATATATGTCTTGCTGATAGTGCAACTACTCATACTATTCTTAAAAATAAAAAATATTTCATTGCACTAAAGATGAGTGATGCATATGTCACTACAATTTCGGGTAGTACAAGAATAATTGAAGGCTCCGGAAGAGCAATTCTAATGTTACCCAATGAAACAAAGTTGAATATAAACAATGCTTTATTCTCATCAAAGTCTCAAAGAAATTTGTTAAGTTTTAAAGATATTCGTCTTAACGGATATCATGTGGAGACTATAAATGAAGGAAATGATGAGTACCTTCATATTACAAGCATTGTTTCGGGTAAGAAAATAGTATTGGAAAAATTAAATATGTTTTCTTCTGGCTTGTACTACACAAGAATAAATGCAATTGAAATACATTCAATAAACCGGAAGTTTATTGATCCAAAAACATTTACTATTTGACATGATCGGTTAGGCCATCCTGGTTCAAGTATGATGCGAAAAATTATTGAAAATTCGCATGAGCACTCATTGAAAAACCTTAAGATTTTTCAATCAAAAGAATTTTCTTGTGCTGCTTGTTCTAAAGGAAAATTGATTATTAAGTCATCACCAGTTAAAGTTGGAATTGAATCTTCAACATTTTTAGAAAGAATTCGGGGTGATATATGTGGACCAATCCACCCTTCATGTGGACCATTTCGATATTTTATGGTTCTAATAGACGCATCTAGTAGATGGTCTCATGTAAGTTTATTATCAACTCGGAACTTGGCGTTTGCGAGATTACTTGCTCAAATTATTAGACTACGAGCACAATTTCCAGATTATACAATTAAATCAATACGTCCGGATAATGCTTTGGTGAATTTTCATCTCGGACTTTCAATGATTATTGTCAGTCAATTGGTATAAGTGTTGAACATCTTGTAGCTCATGTTCATACACAAAATGGGTTAGCTGAGTCATTTATTAAAAGACTTCAATTGATAGCTAGACCTATACTTATGAGAACTAAACTACCTGTTTTAGCTTGGGGACATGCAATTTTGCATGCAGCAGCACTTGTACGTGTTAGACCAACAAGTTATCATAAATATTCCCCATTACAATTGGCTTATGGTCGGGAGCCAAATATTTCCCATTTTAGAATTTTTGGATGTGCGGTATATGTTCCTATAGCTGCACCACAACACACAAAAATGGGACCTCAAAGAAGATTGGGAATATATGTTGGTTTTGATTCTCCTTCTATTATAAAATATCTTGAAACTATGACGGGAGATCTTTTTACGGCACGATTTGCCGATTGTCATTTTGATGAATCAATGTTCCCGGAATTGGGGGGAAAAAAAAAAAAACAGCCTGGTAAAAATATTACATGGAATACTTTGTAACATCTTGATACTCGTACAAATCAATGTGAACTCGAAGTTCAAAAGATAATACACTTGCAAAGTATAGCAAATCAACTGCCAGATGCATTTACCGACCTAAAGAGAGTTACTAAGTCACATATACCGGCTGAAAATGCTCCTATACGGATTGAAATCCCAATAGGAAAATCAGTAAATGAAATAGCAAATGAGTCTATAGCACGTCAGAAACGTGGTAGACCAATTGGTTCAAAAGATAAAAATCCTCGTAAAAGGAAGGGAGCAAATGTTAATAATGAGTCCGAGATTGATACTCTAGAAGAATCAAGAGACATAATAAATGAAAGAAATCCGGAAGAAGTTCAGGTACCTGAAGAAGCTGAAAATATTGGAAAAATAGAGAATGATGAGATCTCAATAAATTATGTCTCAACGGGGAAACGATTGAACCGAGAAGAAATAACTATCGATAGTGTTTTTATATATAATGTAGCATCAACTATTATGAATGAAAATGATTATAATGAGCCTACATCTGTTGATGAATGTAGACTTAGAAGAGATTGGTTGAAACGGAAAGATGCAATTCAAGAAGAATTAAACTCACTTGCAAAACGTGAAGTTTTTGGACCCATAATCCGGACACCTGAAGATGTCAAACCTGTAGGGTATAAATGAGTATTTGTGCGGAAAAGAAATGAGAAAAATGAAATTGTGAGATATAAAGCACGCCTTGTTGCACAAGGTTTTTCTCAAAGACCGGGAATTGATTATGAGGTCACTTATTCTCCTGTGGTGGATGCAATTACTTTTCGTTATCTCCTTAGTCCGGCAGCTAATGAGAAACTTGATATGCATCTTATGGATGTAGTTACAACCTATTTATATGGCTCACTTGATAGTGATATCTATATGAAAATCCCTGAAGGATTTAGAATGCCTGAAGCATATAAATCAAATTCTCGAGAGTTATATTCAATAAAATTACAAAGATCTTTGTATGGTTTAAAACAGTCTGGAAGAATGTGATACAATCGTCTTAGTGAATATTTATTGAAAGAAGGTTATCAAAATAACCAAATTTGTCCATGTGTATTTATTAAAAGGGAAAATTTAGGATTTGCTATAATTGTTGTCTATGTTGATGATTTAAATATTATTGGAACTCCTGAAGAAATTTTAAAGGCAATGGATTCTGTGAAGAAAGAATTTGAGATGAAAGATCTCGGAAAAACAAAATTTTGTCTCGGCTTGCAGATTGAGCACTTGAAAGATGAAAGTGAAATTTTTGCTCATCAATCAAATTATACTTAAAAAGTCCTTAAAACATTTTACATGGACAAAGCACATCCATTGAGTACCCCAATGGTTGTTCGATCACTTGATGTGAAAAAGGACATTTTTCTACCTTGTGAGGATAATGAAGAAGTTCTTGGCCCTGAAGTACCATATCTTAGTGCAATAGGTGCACTAATGTATCTTGCTAACAATACAAGACCTGATATAGCTTTTGCTTTGTTAATTTATTAGCAAGGTTTAGTTCATGTCCAACTAGAAGACATTGGAATGGAATTAAACATGTCTTTCGATACCTCCAAGGTACAATTGATATGGGATTATTATATGTCAATAGTACTAAACCACAACTTGTTGGTTATGCTGATGCTGGTTACTTATCCGATCCACATAAAGCAAAATCTCAAAACAGGCTATGTTTTTACATGTGGAGGAACTGCTATTTCATGGCGTTCTACAAAGCAGACACTAGCTGCTACATCTTCAAATCATGCAGAGATTATAGCAATCCATGAAGCAAGTCGTGAATGTGTGTGGTTAAGATCCATGTCTTAACACATCCGAGAGACATGTGGTTTATCTTCGGGCAAAGAATCTCCGACAATAATTTATGAAGATAACACTGCATGTATAGCTCAATTACAGGAGGGGTATATCAAACAAGATCGTACAAAACATATTTCACCAAAATTTTTCTTCACGCATGATCTTCAGAAAAATGGTGATATTGATGTACAACAGATCCGTTCAAGTAACAATTTGGCCGACTTGTTCACAAAGGCATTACCGACTTCAATATTTGAAAGATTGGTTCGTAATATTGGAATGTGTCGATTGAAAGATATTATGTAATGATCGGGTGGAATGTACAAGGAACGATGTACTCTTTTTCCTTCACTAGGGTTTTTTCCCACTGGGTTTTTCTCTAGTAAGGTTTTAATGAGGCATATTCCTTGTACAATGGACATTCAAAAAATGGGGAGTTTTATGAATATTTGTATGTCCATACTTCCACTATCTTCATATAAATAATGGAAAGATACCTCCACTATCTTCATATGAATAATGGAAAGATACCTCCACTATCTTCATATGAATAATGGAAAGTTATATATATATATACATACATAATTTGTATGTATATGTGTATATATGTTACATATATGTTATCCCTATAAATAGAAGGTAGTTTTGTATGTTTTGAGAACAACAAGTAATACACAAGTTTGATTGCTATTTTGATTCATATTGTTCTTGTCTTATTATGTTATAATTATAGTAATTTTACAACAATATGTATGAAAACATTTTTGATATATTTATTTTTAAAAGAAAATTTTTATTAATTATGTTCTTTTTTAAGAATCGGCTAATAAGATTATTATTTTTTTAATTTTTTTTTAAGAAAAAAATTTGTGAATAAAATCCTTAAATAATATCCTTTTAGCATTACAAAACAAATTTTGTCAACCTTAATAACCTTATATATTTGAGTCAAATTTATATTTTTTATTCCTATAACATTTGATTAAATTTTTTTCATATATTTTGATGTTCTTATTTTGAAAGAAAAAAAATTATAAAGTAAAAAATATAAAATTAACATTTAAAGTTATCTGGTAATAATTAGATTATTGTGTAACATGTACATAACATAAAAATTCTTCAATATAACCCAGTAACTTGAGAGAGTTGGTAAGCGGACTCTTAAAGCTTCTCCTCATGGTGGATGGTCGAGGGTTCGAATTCCCTGAGGTGGTTAGGGCCACGTTAAAAAGCTCTGAGCCGGACCCGAATAAGAGTTGGACTCTGCGAGCGCACCCCGGATCGAATCCGAATTAGTCGACCCGTGTGGGTTTGGATACCGGATCTTAATTTTTTTTTTCAAAAAAACTGATCATTAATTTGTTTTTGATTTTATTAAATTGGTCTTTCTAATATAAATTGGTCAATATTTAAACACAATATATTCATTAAATTTAAATGACGTTTTTGTCATTTCATGTATTTCTTAAAGTAATCATTATAATTAAAAATATTTGATGTGAAAATAATTGAGTATTGAAGTGAGAAACAGATAAAATGGCAAAAAAACCATTTAAGTTTAATAATTATATAGTTTACCTTAAAAAAATCAATTTTGATTAAAAAGGCAAATTTAAAAATTAAAAATAAATAAATAATGAATTTATTTAAAATAAAAATAAAAATAATTAGAAAATTAAATTGGAGAGGTTTAAGGCAAAGTAAAGATATTACAAGTTAACTCGTAGTTTGAAAGAGTTGGTAAGTGAATTTCTAAAACTTCTTCTAGACCGAGTCCAGATTAGTCCGGATGAAAAGGTGGAAAAAAATAAAAAAAAAGATATTACAAGCTGGAGGAGGGAAGACTGTCTATATATTTGGAGTGAATCAAAGAAAATAAACGTGACGTGGACCATCATCATCTCTCTTCTTTTATTTTCAATTTCTTGTGTTGGGAAGAATCTCATTTCGGATCAATCTCTCTCTCTCAATTTTTTATTTATTTATACTGAAAATCCAAACAAATCCTCCCTCCTTGTGCTTTTTTTTTATCACTGCTGCTGTGCTTGTGAGTGAGCGCTCTCTCTCCTCCACCACTACCTCTGCTACTTCTGCAAAGTGTGTTCTTCTTCTTCTTTTTTTTTTTTCTTTTCACATTGCCGGCTTTTAGATCCTCTTGTTTTTGCGTTAGTTAAAAAGCTATAGATTCTTTCTTTTTTCTGCATCTTTTGTGCGTGTCTTAATGTGGGTTCTTGCATTTTTTTTCTTGTTTTGTACCATTTCTGTTGTTTTTTTTTCCTTTTTCTTTTACATTAAAGGGTAATGGAATTTGTGTATTTTTTTCTGTTTGTTAGATCGCTCAAGGATTGTTGGGTAGCATTGTGTAGAGATGTCGAAAGCTGGAGCATTGGATCTGGCTTCTGGGCTTGGAGGGAAGATAGCCAAGGATGATGTGCTATCTGCTGTTGATAAGTATGTGCATCGTTTCCTTTCTTATTTAATTGTTGTATCTGCTTTAATGCATGTTATTTTTTTTTGGTTAATTATGGAAATCTGTGTCTCCATCTCTCTGTTCTTCTGCTCCTTGTGAATCCGTTCATTTCTTCGGCTGATGCTGATTCTGATTCTGATGCTGTTCTTGTGTGTTCAGAGATGACTTGCTTTTGTTTTTTTTTAAATGTTAATGTCTTTTGCCTTTTGTTTAGTTCCGTGTCAAAATTTGGATGCTTGATGTCAGCTGGGCTTTTGAGATTGTTTGACAATTGACAATTGATTCCAATGTTATGTTCATCAATCAGCTTCCTTACAAAAGTGAAATTTTCGGCGACTTTACCTTTTTTGTTCCTTTTCATGATAAGATATAAAATGTTTTTTTCACTGCTTTTCTCAGCTGGCTTTCTCTTTCTCTCTCTAGATTTGTGTGGAGGATTGGTTGGCTAATTGACTAATTGATGAAATTGACAGGTTGTTGATAATATACTTTATCAACCTTTTGATGATGATGTTCGTTTTAGGTTTTTGAAAATGTAGATCTTATTTCTTTCCTATAAATAATATATAATACATCCCTTTAGAGCTCCCAAAAGTTTATTCCATCACGACAGTTCTATTGCTATTTGATTAGATTTTTCTTTTTTCATTTTTTCCCTCAAATATTATTTTTGCTAGTATTTATTGTCTTTTTCCTTCATCAACGTGTCAATCTTTAGATTATTACTGTTGTTGCTTTTATTTATTTTCCGTAATAGTCTGAATAAATTTATATTGTTGAGGAGGGGTGTGACTTGTTCTTTTGGACTAACGTTTTCATGAATTGGAGTACTTCATGGATATTCTTTCTTTTTCTTTAAATAGAGAACCATTTAAATTTGTTCATTTTTTTTTTTTTTTTAATTTTTTTGGTCTAATATTCAAAGTTTTTGGTGACTTAGTATTTTAAGGCAACCTAGATTTTTAACAATTTTAATTGTTAAGTATGTGATAGTGATCAAGCTGACTGCACAAGTCATAACTTGCATGTGATTTCTGATTCGGGATTTATGAGTATTTTCTAATGCTTATATTCTGTGAAGATTTTCTGAGATTTATGATTGTGATAGATCTCAACTACATTCATGACAAGGGGAAAAAAAGGGGAAAAAAGAGAGATAATTCTCTATTGAGTTACTTGCTTTTGATAGTTGGTGCTGGTGTGTTACTTTTTGCTGCTGACTTGGGGGTATAATTCTGTGCAGGGTACTAGTGTTCTTGTTTTGCAGTTTCTGTTGGGACATTATTGTTTTATGTCCTTTTATGGCTAATGGGAATTTGATTTTTGTTTTTATGAATTAGGTATGAGAAGTATCATGTTTGTTATGGTGGTGAAGAGGAAGAGAGGAAAGCTAACTACACTGACATGGTGAGCTCAGTGTATACTATAGAGTTGTTGTTGCCATTTTTTTTTCCCTATTTTTTGTCTTTTTCATGAGGGTTGGAGTGGTGGGAACCATTTAAAACGAATTTAAAATTTTGGCTGCATCAAGTGGCTTCTATTCATAGTTATCAAGAAAGTTTCCTATGGTATTTTGATTGAAACCACTTGACTTCATTTGAACTCAAATTAAATTTTGGGCTTCTGAAGGAAAAGGTTACCTGAATTTCTGGATTTTGGCAAGGTTGAGTTCAAAGTAGATGTCAATTCATCTTCTTACCTGATTAAATAGGGGTTTCCACTTTTAAGGACTTTGTTTGGTCTAATTAGTTTCAGAACTTAATCCTGTGGATTTTTTTGTTTTTTTATTAATTTTTAACTCTTTAACAGTTTCTGTTGAACTAAAATTTTTGTTTGTTTGTTTTGTTTTCAGGTCAACAAATATTATGATCTTGTGACTAGCTTCTATGAATATGGATGGGGCGAGTCATTTCATTTCGCACCAAGGTAGACCTGATCCATAATATAACCTGTCCATGGAAATCTTTATCAACTGCACAATTTATAGTTCCTGCATCATTTTGTTTCACAGACTTCATCTACTAAAACTTGTTGGTGCATTTTGCATGTGTTTCCAGATGGAAAGGGGAGTCCCTCCGTGAAAGCATTAAGCGGCATGAGCATTTCCTGGCACTACAACTAGGCCTGAGACCTGGACATAAGGTTCCATTATTTAACCGCTATATTTTATTGTAGTGCATCAATATAAAGGATTTTCTAAATATAAATTTGAAACTCATTTGTGCTTCATTCAATATGTCTAGGTCTTGGATGTTGGTTGCGGAATTGGTGGACCCTTGAGAGAAATCGCACAGTTCAGGTAAATATATAATTTTGGATATATCAAGTGAATAACTAATATTTTAAAAGCATCATATTTATGCTTCATTTATTTATTATGTTGATTTCTAATTGCATTTATTGAGTTGAGTTGTTAACATGTTTCTTTTACTGGATAGATATGGTTAATTTGCACAATCTTGGCATTATCTTTCAGGAGCTATTCTGACACTATTTTAATGTTCAAATTTCTATAAATGAGTTCTGAAAGAATATGCTCTTGTTTACAAAGGAATCAAAACAAGTTCATGTACTTAAGCCATACATGAAACGGTGCACTGAAATATTACATCATAAAGTGTGTTAGCATGGGATTGGAAGTAGTTCTATACATAATGTTAAGAAAGAACAATATTATTATCTTTAATCTAAAAATAAGTGTCAAATGTCAGTAGCTGCTGCTGTAGATTTTTATCTTTAAATGCCGCTATCATTGTCTCTTCTTTGGTGAAGATTTTCTCTTCTAGATAATCATTTTTCTAGCTAATTTTATATTCTATAGCTGGTTTTTATATTCTTATCTTCTGCATTTTAATCATTCTTTCCTGTTTTATCAAGAGTTGACCCACAGAAAAATTAACTGCTGATGTCTATTTGGCAGCTTTACATCAGTGACAGGACTCAACAATAATGAATATCAGATAGCAAGAGGAAAGGTACAAGTTTTATGCTGCTCTATCATCTTTGTCAATCTAGAAGTAGATCCACCTAATTCTACAGTTTTTTCCTGTTATCATAGGTTGTGGAGCATCAGATTTGGTTAATTTTCACTAAGAGTTGATTCATTGAGATTTGATACTTTTACACCATCTGTATCAATTATAATGTTAACTAAAATTTAGCTTCGATTTGATGTTAAAAATAAATAGGAAAATTTCCAGAGTAGGTATTACTCCATTTATAAGAGAGTTCTCTTCTTTCTGATTGGCAAATTTTCTAAACTGTCTTGCAAATGGTTACTCCACAGGCATTGAACCGCGCTGCAGGAGTTGATAGGACCTGTGACTTTGTGAAGGTGGGTAGTTTGTTATAGTTACAGATATTCTGCTCCAAAATGCCTCTTCAATTATTTGAGTAGTGATTCGTGATGTTGCAGGCTGATTTCATGAACATGCCGTTCTCTGAAAACCATTTTGATGCAGTCTATGCAATAGAAGCTACCTGTCATGCACCAGATGCAGTATGTATATGCGTCAATCTTGGTTCTGATATTTTTCTCTCTTTATCCCATGCAGTGGAAGTTTGTTTGGTTAATTTAAATTTGATCCTAGAAGTTTGTTCCTTGCTTAATTAGTTACAGTCTGAGAATTGATTTGTCTTTTGCTGTCACATTATTATTTTATGACAACTGACTTAGTTGCATTGTAGGTAGGATGCTATAAGGAGATTTTTAGGGTACTAAAACCTGGTCAGTGCTTTGCTGCATATGAATGGTGTATGACTGAGTCCTATGATCCCAGTAATGCAGAGCATCAAAAGATCAAGGTTAGCTGTAGGATCATGAAGAATATATCTTATGTCATATTCTTGTAGTTTGTCTCTTTTGTATGTATTCATTTAAAGTGAGATTTCTTTGGCACAGTCAGACATAGAGATTGGTAATGGGCTTCCTGATGTGAGGGTGACAACACAGTGCCTAGAAGCACTGAAGAAAGCAGGTTTTGAAGTGAGTTCAAGAACTTTTTGTTTACTCTTATCCAACTCCGTTGAGCTTCATAGATAGATTCATCATATAAGACCTTAATAAGATAAAACCTTGTTACATCCTTGAAGGTGCTTTTTGAGAAAGATCTGACAAAAGACTCACCTGTTCCATGGTACTTGCCTCTGGATAAAAGTCATTTCTCACTGAGCAGCTTCAGGCTAACAGCAGTTGGACGAATGATCACGAAAAACATGGTAAATGCTAAATAATATTCATATGTAATGATTGTATGCGAATCAACATTATCATCCTACATTTGTAATTTGGTATTTACTCTTTGTTCTTTTCCTTTCTAGGTCAAGGCCCTAGAATACGTGGGACTTGCCCCTCAGGGAAGTCAAAGGGTTCAAGCTTTCCTGGAGAAAGCTGCAGAAGGACTTGTTGATGGTGGAAAGTAAGAACTGTTTAACAGTCATTTACTTTTATGGTATTACATGAAATAATGGAAAAATCTAAATTGGCATGTTCATTTGACAATCTATTTTAATAGAGACTAGGTTTGAGTTAGAACAAATACCTCGGGTATGACCGGACACAGAAGCAGAAAATGGTGTAAAACATGTTAATGAAGATTAAAATAAAAGAAGCCTAAAATTCTTTTAAGTAGATTTCAGCCAGAAATTATTTGTTCCCCATTAAACAATAACCGTCCACTTCAAAATTCATTTCGTTGATCATTCATGTAACTGTTTTAGCTTTAAGTATGTGCTCCAACACAACAACAAACACAACCTTATCAAAGCCTATTTCCTTTTACAGCCAGCTTCATCACTAAATAGTGCTTCTACTAATCATGTATTTCAGGAAAGATATTTTCACACCAATGTACTTCTTTGTGGGCCGAAAGCCACTTTCGGGCAGTCAGTAGCAGGCTTTCCAGTGAAGAGTTTGACGAGTAAAGTAATGTTTAACTTTGGGTATCTGATATGAAGCTACTTGTATTTGTAGTAAAATGCTATGATGGTGGGGTTGTGTCTTGGATAGCAGTCTGTGTGAGTTATATGAATTGGCACCTTTAATATATTCTGCTTTAGTTACTCTTTGCTTTTCCCCTGCTTATTGCTTTTAATTTTTTTTGAAAACAATTTCACCATAGATTTATATATGGTTTGAAAGTGGTAAATCCTTTTGAGGCCATGTTTAAGAATGACCCTTGTAGAAATATACAAATTTGTAATGCATGTATCTATAACATTGACTGACGACGATCAGGGTATAGAATACAAGAACAGGAGGTTATAGTGCTTTGAGTATATATTAGGTATCATTGGTTCTTCTGTGAAAGTGCACATTCACTTTGTTGTACCCAAGGATTAAGTAATGTCTTAAGCTGACAAAAACTAGGTGATCGGAGTGTTTGCTTCCTGTTTGCATGGTTTAAGTCCATCTGATATTTAAAGTTATTTGTTAACATGAGGTTTAGTTACTGTTTGAAGCCGAGGTTAAATATGGTTTAAGCAATTTTGATTTAAAGGTTTCTTAAAACCAGCGATGGAGTTAAAATGATGCTGCCCAATTCTTTGTAGAGTTATTACCTAAAATAGAATGTTAATATTTTATTTATAATACATCATAAATAATATAATTTTTTTTCCTGTTATATTATATAAAAAATATTATATAATAAATAAATTTAATAATTTATAGTTATTAAAATTATATTTATTATTAGTTATTGAAATAAAAATTAAAGATTTCACCTAAAAATAAATAAAATAAAAATTAAAGATATAACATATTATTGTTATAAAACTATTGTTACTAAATTGTTACTAAAAGAAATATAGAACACAACTAAAAGAAATATAGCACAAAATGTAAGATTGAGATCAAAGGGAAGATAAGCTTTCTTGAGAGAAGCTTTCTTGTATATTTCATATATATTCTTGTGTGTCCAAAACTACACATTTTCACCTCTATTTATAGGGATGAAAAAGTAGTAGAGATAAAATAAATAATGTAAATAATAACAATAATGGATGAAGATAGTGAAAGTAATTAGGTATGAAGATAGTGAAAGTAATTAGGTAGAAGATAGTGAAAGTAATTGAGATAATTTAGGTATGGAGATAGTGAAGGTAATTGAGATAATTTAGGTATGGAGATAGTGAAGGTAATTGACATACAAATATTCATAATACTCCCCCTTTTTTGTATGTCCATTGTAAATAAATATGTCTCATGAAAACCTTAACACTTCCATTCAATGTGATGAATCTTCGGGGTTCACTTCTCCTTGGATATCCATTACATAAAGAATATGCCTCGTTAAAAACCTTATCGGATAAAAAACCCAAGGGGAAAAAATTTCGATTAAGGAAAAAAGAGTACAATATTCTTTTATGTACGCACAACTTCAACTCCATTATTTACAACTTCTATGTCGTGACCCAACTGCTTCATCATCGATTTCGTTACCATCACATTAATTTTATTGTCTTCCACAAGAAGAATCTTAATGAAGATTTTACTTCTACATAAGAATCTGTTTGCTAGAGGAACATTCCGAACTTCCGTTCGATTGTAGTAATAATTTCGTCCGATGCGCGGTGAGAAACCGTAATTTCGAAATTACGCCTCCTTCATTGGTCATTCTCGAGGAATATGAAGAATCCATACATCGGCGGGTATTAATCTCAACACTCCCCCTGTTGAGATGAACTCTTGAAATCTTTGAACCGACGCAAACCAATTTTATATCTCAATTTCTCAAATGTTGCAGTCGGAAGAGCCTTAGTGAATAAATGCAAGATTATCACATGACCGGATTTGAAGTACATCAATATCACCCTTCTTTTGAAGTTCATGAGTAAAGAAAAATTTGGGTGAAATGTGTTTTGTCCTATCTCCTTTGATATACCCTCCTTTCAATTGAGCTATACAAGCTGCATTATCTTCATATAGAGGAGTTGGAATCTCACTTGGGAGATAAACCACAATTCTCTCTAATATAATGTATTATTGACCTCAACCATACACATTCTCGACTTGCTTCATGAATGGCTATTATCTCAAGCATGATTAGAAGAAGGTCGCTGTTATAGTTTGCTTTGTAGAGCGCCATGATATAGCAGTATTGCCATATGTAAATAAATAGCCAGTTTGAGAACGTGCCTTATGCGGATCGGAAAGATAACCGACATCCGCATACCCAATTAATATTGGATCATTTTTATTTGAATAAAATAATCCGAGGTCAATAGTTCCTTGGAGGTATCTAAGGACATGTTTAACACCATTCCAATGTCGTCGTGTTGGTGAAGAACTAAATCTTGCCAATAGATTTATAGCAAATGCTATATCGGGTCGAGTGCTATTTGCTAGATACATTAATGCACCAATAGCACTTAAATATGGTACTTCAGGACCAAGTAGTTCTTCATCATTATCTCGAGGTCTAAAAATATCCTTATTTACATCCAAGTGACCTCACAACCATTGGAATACTTAATGGATATGCTTTGTCCATGAAAAAATCTTTTCAAAACTTTAGCTGTATATGTTGACTGATGAATAAAAATTCCATCTTCCACATGTTCAATTTGAAGCCCAAGACAGAACTTGGTTTTCCCAAAATCTTTAACTTCAAATTCTCGCTTCAAACAATCTATAGCTTCTCGGAGCTCTCTGGAGTTCCGATGAGATTAATATCGTCAACATATATAGCAAGAATCACAAAACCAAAATATCGATTTCTTAATAAATACGCATGGACAGATTTGGTCATTTTTATATCCCGAATTCAATAAGAATTCACTAAGGCGATTGTACCACATGCGTCCCAGTTGTTTAAGCTCATATAATGATTTCCGTAATTTTTCTGGAATAATTCTCACGAGAGCCATTAGAAGCCTTTGATAATTTTAATCCTTCAGGGATTTTCATATAAATTTCCTTTTCAAGGCTTCCATATAGATAAGCTGTAACAACATCCATTAGACGCATATCCACCTTTTCATGAACTGCCAAACTTATAAGATATCGGAGTGTAATAGCATCAATAACGGGTGAATAAGTTTGATCATAATCAATTCCCGGCTTTTGTGAAAAGCCTTGTGCGACGAGTCGTGCTTTATATCTTATGACTTCATTATTCTCATTTCGTTTTCGCACAAACACCCATTTATAACCAACAAGTTTTACACCATCCGGCGTTTGGACTACAGGTCCAAAAACTTCTCGCTTTGCAAGAGAATTTAACTCCGATTGAATCGCATCTTTCCATTGAGGCCAATCAATTCTATGCCGACATTCTTCAACCGATGAAGGATCTAAATCCTCATTATCCTTGAAAATATCAAGGGCTACATTATATGCAAAAGCATTATCAATAGAAATTTTATTTCGATCCCAACTTTTATTCGAAGTTGTATAATTAATAGAGATTTCCGAATTCTCTTCATCATTTGGAATCTTTTCATCGGTTGTCCCTTGGTTTTCATTATGATCTTCTGGATCATTTAATCCTCTTTTCTTTCGAGGATTTTTATTTTTAGAACCCAAGGGGTCGGGCCACGCCTGGCGTGCCTTTGATTCAACACTATAGGATTTACTTGTTGTTCTTCAGGAACTTCTATTCGAATAGGAGCATCTATAGCTGGAATATGCGATTTAGTGACTCTTCTGGAGTCAGCAAAAGAATCTGGCAGTTGATTTGCAATTTGTTGCAAATGAATTATCTTTTGAACTTCGAGTTCACTCACATTTGTGCGTGGATCTAAATGATTCAATGATGTTCTCCACGCAAGTTCAATTTTATGCCATTTATTCTCTCCCCCTAATTTGGGAAACAAATTCTCATCAAAATGGCAATCAGCAAATCTTGCTGTAAAAACGTCCCCTGTCAAAGGTTCAAGATACCTTATAATAGACGGGGAGTCATACCCAACATATATCCCCAATCTTCTTTGAGGACCCATTTTTGTTCGTTGGGTTGGTTCAATAGGAACATATATAGCACACCCAAAAATTCTCAAATAAGAAATATTATGGCTCCGAACCAAAAGCCAATCGTAGTGGAGAAAATTTATGATAACTCGATGGCCTTAAACGCACAAGTCTTTGCGGCATGTAAAATAGCATGCCCCCATGCTTTGTAGGGGAGATTTGTTTTCATCAATAACGGTCTAGCAATTAATCGTAGCCTTTTGATAAATGATTCGGCTAGACCATTTCTGTGTGTGAACATGAGCTACAGGATGTTCCACAATTATGCCAATCGACATGCAATAAGAATCAAATGCATGCGAAGAAAATTCACCAGCATTATCTAGACGGATTCGTTTAATAGGATAATCAGGAAATTGCGCTCTTAAGCGAATTATTAGGGCAAGTAATCTCGCAAACGCCAAGGTTGCGAGTAGATAATAAACAAACATGCGACCATCGGGTCGATGCATCAATCAATACCATAAAATATCGAAATTGCCCACAAGGTGGACTAATCGGTCCACATATATCTCCATGAATCCGTTCTAGAAATGTAGGACTTTCAGCTCCTACCTTTAATGGTGATGGCCTTATAATCAATTTCCCTTTGGAACATGCAACACATGAAAGCTTATCGGCAGTCAAAACCCTTTGATTCTTCAAAGGATGACCGTGCGTTGTCTCGATAATTTTTCGCATCATAATTGATCCCGGATGACCCAAACGATCATGCCAAATTTTAAAAATAACGGGATTAGTAAACTTCTGGTTTACTAAATGATGCGCCTCAATGTCATTAATTTTAGCATAATATAGGCCAGAGGATAAAGATGGTAGCTTTTCCAACAAATGCTTATTACCGGAGGTCATTTTCGTAATAGCCAAATATTCATGACCGTTATCTTCCATAGTCTCAATATGATATCCATTATGTCGGATATCCTTAAAACTCAATAGATTTATTCGAGACTTTGAGGAAAATAGTGCTTTATCAATAGCAATCATAGTTCCTCCCCGGTAATATTATATTAGCTCTTCGGAGCCTTCAATAAATTTTACACTACCATTTATTGTGGTAACACTTGTTTCTCCCACATTCAAATGAGAAAAATATTTCTCGTATTTCAGTATGGTGTGTGTAGTTCCACTGTCAATTAGACATACACTTTCAATGTCATCATTCAACCCATAAAAGGGGATCATAGTCATTTGGTAATCTCACAAACTTCAGGTTGTGAGTTAATAATATTCAATGTAAATAATCTCACAAACTTCTGGTTGTGAATTAAACAAATAATCTCACAAACTTCTGGTTGTGAATTAAGCAAATAATCTCACAAACTTCTGGTTGTGAATTAAGCAAATAATTTCACAAACTTCTGGTTGTGAATTAAGTAAATAATTTCACAAACTTCTGGTTGTGAATTAAACAAATAATCTCACAAACTTCGGGTTGTGAGTTAATAATAAGCAATCATAAGACCATCATAATAATAACAAAACAAAAACATTAAATATAAGACAACTAAAATATTAAATAACCAAAGATAATATATTACATAAACATATAATATATAATATAATGTTCTAATTCTTTTGGCCACTTGGGTGGTCATCAACATTTTTGGTACATGAATTATCATCCCGATAATTATGATTATAATGGCCAAATTTATCACGAGTACATGACCATGATCATAATTATAACCAAAACTACGATCTCTTCTGGGATCATGAGTTATAACATCATTCACTTCCGGGAATGGAATAGAACTCGTTGGTCAAGTATCGTGATTTTCATCAACAACTCATTGTTTTGTTGGATTTAAAATCTTGCAACTTCAGGTGCAACCAATTATACCGTGTTTTAGGGAGGACGACCATCTTCCGGTGGTCGAACCTTTCTTTCAAAATTTTCCCACAAAACAAGGGGACCTTTCACGGTAAGATATTCTCTTTTCAAATCATCATGAAGATGATGACGGAGATCGCAAATTCAAGTTTAGTAAGATTTATCATAATGGTAAATAACGTACCTTATAATTCTTCAAATAAACTTCAAAAATATTTTACTCGGTAGTAGAGCCTCGTGCTAGTCTCAGTTGGTTAGAGCATCGTGCTGATAACGTGTTATAAAACTATTGTTACTAAATTGTTACTAAAAGAAATATAGAACACAACTAAAAGAAATATAGCACAAAATGTAAGATTGAGATCAAAGGGAAGATAAGCTTTCTTGAGAGAAGCTTTCTTGTATATTTCATATATATTCTTGTGTGTCCAAAACTACACATTTTCACCTCTATTTATAGGGATGAAAAAGTAGTAGAGATAAAATAAATAATGTAAATAATAACAATAATGGATGAAGATAGTGAAAGTAATTAGGTATGAAGATAGTGAAAGTAATTAGGTAGAAGATAGTGAAAGTAATTGAGATAATTTAGGTATGGAGATAGTGAAGGTAATTGAGATAATTTAGGTATGGAGATAGTGAAGGTAATTGACATACAAATATTCATAATAATTATATAATTTACAACTTAATTGAATATCAATGGGTTAGTTCAAGGTCAAAAAGCTTCAAAATATAAAAATAAAAAAGTATAATATTTTATATATTTTGATAAAATAGAATTTCAATCTTTTAATAAAAATTTATAATATATTATAATATTAAAGATGCATAAAAAATTATTATTAGGTTTTATAAGTGAAACCTATATTTTTTAAAAGGGTAAAATATCTTAGTGACACCTTTTAGCGTTCAAAATTTAAGTTTAACACCTAAAAAATTTTTCGTTCACAAGGTGTCATTCAGGTTTTAAAAAGTCCCATTACATGTCATTCTGTCAATTTTGTCTATTATGGTAGATATTTGACCGTTAGTCAACACATTTTACTATTTTGGGCATAGATATTTTTGTCCGGAAATTTAAAAATAAACCTAATTTTTTAAAGGATAATTTTGTAATTTTTTAATAAAAATAAACACTAAAACCTTAATTTTTCTCTCCTTCTTCCACACATTCTTTACTAATTGTTCCAAAATTCACATTTTTTTTCAAAATTCAATTTTTTTTTATTTTTTTCAAAATTCAAATCTTTTTCCAAAATTTATATTTTTTTTTTCAAAATTTATATCCTTTAAATTTATATCTTCTTTCAACTAATTACATTGTATCTAATACATTATATCTTTAATTTTTAATTGAATAATTGGTAATAGATGTAATTTTGATAATTATAAATTACTAACTTCTTTTCATTATAAATAAATTATTATAAGTAGAATTTCGAGCCTTTCTGAAATTGAAATTCACTCTCATGTTTAAAGAATAATGAGTGAGTTTGGTCTCAAACAAATTTACTTTTGACAACTTTAATCCCAAAATATTTTTTTTAACTTTTAAAGTCCTAAGGTATATATTGTACTTTTGACAGAATCCGTAAAAAAACCTAAAAAATTAAGGTATATATTGTTTAGTTAATTAAAGAAAATGATAAAAATGTTATTCAAGAGAGTTTAGAAATTTTGACACCTGGCCACAAAATCAAAGGTAATGGAGCTTAGACTCATAAGAGATTTGAAGAGCCATGGAGTCTCGAAGTTGCAGGGGCTGGGACCGGAAGTCTTAAAAACTTTGATGGTTTTAATGAAATATTCAGCTTAAAAAAAAAAAAAAAAAAAATTGAGGGTTTTTTCTTTACATCTTTTGTAATGATATTTTTACTCATTTTTTTAATTAACTAAACAATATTAACCATTAATTTTTAAGTTTTTTGACGAATTCCATTAAAATGGACTTTATTTTTCTCAAATAAAAAAGTTTGGGACTTTAAAAGTTAAAAAAAATATTTTAGGACTTAAGTTTACCAAAAAGTAAATTTGTTTGGAACCAAACGCACCAATTATTCCATATTTAAATTACTAATGGTAATAATAATTTAAATTATTGAATGCACAATGTTTTAAATTATTAAAATAGAAAATATTTATATACTTTGTAACAGGAATAAAATATTTTCGTAATAAAATTAATGAAGTTGATATATTAGTGATTCAAAATCATGATGAAATTCACCTAACCCTTTTTTTTTTTTATAATTAAATCGGAGAAAATACTAGAGAATCCACATATTATGAGCAAGAGGACTCTTGAAGCCACATCATAAGTGGATCCACACACTTACACCATCCAAACAATTGTTTCACCTAACCCCTATTCCATAGAAGAAAAAAAAAAAGAAAATATCAAAATTCAACTTCCAAGGTTGGCAATGTCAACTCTTTATATAAATTAATTAAAGTCAGTCATTTATTTTCCCCTCTTTTTAGACTTTGGTGAAAGAAAAATTTGGAATTGTTAAAACATCGCATTTACGTTTGTAGTTGTTAGTATGAGGAAAAAGGCAACATGACCAAATCTCCCTGTCCCTTTTCTGGAAAAAGAGTTTTGTATTTATTTGATGGTCAATATTACAATAGTTACAGTTAAAATATGTTTCTCCACCGTTATAAAACACATTTCTTTATTATATATATATTATCTCTAAGAAGATTATATATATACATATAAAATATATATCTATTGATAAATTTTTTTTCTCAATTAAAAGTAAGAGAGATCAGAAATTTGACTCTTTACCAAATCCCATCCCTGATTACTTTTATTAATAGCTCTTTATTGCAGAAATTAAAAATCAAAATTAATATTTAAAAATTTTCGTTTAACATTTAAAAATTATAATTGTTAATTAAAAAATTCTTAAAAATCTATAAATAAATAATTTTAAAAATATTTATTGAAAATAAAACTCATAAATACTACCAAATATTTATTTTTTAAAAAATAAAATTTACTTGTCGGAGTTTTTCTAATTGCACCAAAAACCCATGAAATAAAATAGGGTTTGTTTTCCGCCCGAGAATATTTAATATTGACGTTTTAGGTTTTTGGTTTTTATCCAAGGAAAGCCCCCAAATACAGGCCCGCACCTGATTCCGTTCCGATTTATGTTAAAGAAATATAAATACATACATATATATATATATATATATATTATATTGCTTTTATACCTCCTTAAGAGATTTTGCTTGTAAAAAAAGAAACCCAAACTAACTTTATATGCTACAGAGAGATTCCTCGAGAGATTTGAACATATAATCGAAAACTGGAAAAATTATAAAAATTTCATTCTTCGCTTGCCAATAACAAAAATTGAGATTTCATCAATAATTCTGCAACTAAAAAGCTAAAAAGAAAAAAAAACAAATGTTTATCAAAAAAAGAAAAAGAAAAAAGAATAGGATATAATCGGGTCAAGCCTTATCTTACGACACCGTATGAAGTATGAAATCAGTAATGTCAACACCGAGGCCTTCTTTCGATTTGGACCCAAAGCTTCCCGTCAGATTCGGCTCCACCCTATTGACTCCGTAGCCGAAAACACGATCCCACGCCTCTTGGTGGTGGTGGTGGTGGTGGTGGTTATCGTCGTGTTTGGTCGGAGGATGGTAGTACAACCGAGCGGTTTGTGGACAGTGGGAGTGAAATCTAGCGACAATTCTCATTCCCGCATCTAATAACTCTGAGTACTTTGCCATCTCTGTCCTTCTTCCCCTTCCCCTCTCTCTCTCTGCGTGATAAAGTTCTGGATTTGGAGAGAAATCTTGGAGAGAGAAAGGAGAATGAAAGAAAGACGAAAGAACAAACTTGGGAATGTATTAGAAAACGTCCCAAATAGAGGCCATGAAATTTGGAAATGTCCTTTTTTTTTTCTTAATTTGCTTGTGTGGGTATTGAGAAGCCAATTTGTTGATTTATATAGTTGTCTTCTCGAGGATTTCTTGTGACCTTTTCCCTTTAAATAATTGCTGGATTTGGTCCCTAAATAATTATATATTTACAAAATTGGTCCTTATATCCTTGATATTAATACTTGTAATAAGTACAAACTTGTCATTTTACAAGATATTTGGAGAATTTATTTTTACTTGATTATCACGCTACAAATTTTTTATATTTAAAATAATTCCCATAATTTTTTTTTAATGTAATAAGTAAAAGAGTCAAAGGTCAAAAATGGAATAGGAATAATTTTTTAGGTTAATTTCATAAATAGAGAAAGGAAGGAGCCAGCATCTTTGGGAAAACGAATATCCCTTCTCTGCGACTGCGATTTCCCAAAGGAAAAACCGCGTCAAAGTAAGGCACATGCGTTCAATAATCGCCGCATCCGAATTAATTCCTCGCCCCTTTGTGGGGTCCACAGTAACCGCGTATGGTTTTGTTTAACTTTGAAGTTTAATTTTTTTAGGTGCAACTGACTGCTCGGCCAATTTATACCTCCTGACGTTACCAATATACGCCCCTTTGTGTTTACTTTTTACTTTATATATATATTAATTCTTGAGATTTTGTAAATTCATAATTAAATTCTTTTTTTTAACTTATATTTAATATTTAAATTATTATTTGATTAGTTTAAATTTAGTTTGGATTAGATTTATAAAATCTAACTTTTATTTGAAATCAAGACATATAGTACATATAAAAATACCTTAAATTTTTTTAAAAAGTTCTGATTCGTTTTTGTTTACAAAATCTATCATTTTATTTTTTCAAATATAGATTATTATTATTTTCCCACTAAATTCATGCTTGGTAAAAAAATATTTAGATAAACAAAATTGCACGATTTTTGTACAACTGGAGAAACGTACCGGGTGCATTTAATTCTAATAATAGTCTTTAATTCAAATGAAATTAACATGTCTAATGTCCTAATCTAAACCTATATTGGCAACTAATGTTAACATGACTTCTTCATACTTATATTTAGGTGAACAATTTAAATTCATTTGTACCAACCCCAATGCCCGGGTAAATTGATTAGAAACTCTCATAACTCAAGTGAGATCGAGATTTCAAATTTCAATTCATGTATGCAATCTGTTTAAAATTTAGGGATTAAACTTTCTTCCTACAAAGGACTAACCCGCTTCAAGCGAAGATTAGTTTAGATGTAAATTTAGCTTAAAAGATGTTTTCCCATTGTTTGGAACTCATCTAGGATATCTAGTATCCTTAGCAAATTTTTTTTAAATACCCTGCAAATATACGAGATGGAACATGAGTTTTTTTTTTTTTAATAATCCATCAGTAAAGATTAAAAACATCATAAATATGGATATTTAAACTTATAATTATATTTTAATTACATTTTTTTTTTTTAAGTGAATATTCATTAATAAAAAAAAATATTACAAATAAATGAATGGATAATTATCATTCATGGTAACATAAAATATCCAACCTAAAAAGATAGAGATAACAAAACTCAACTTAAAAAAATTAGGAAAGTAAAAAAAAAAAAAAAAAAAAAAAAAAAACAAAACAAAACTATTATATTTATATTCATAGTATTTTGACAACTAATTATTGACATTATTTGCAAGGAGAACTCGAGTTCATCTATATTATATTACATTCTTATAATTACGATGTGAGACAAAAACTATTTAATAATATTGTAATAAAGAGGATGGAATTTGGTAAGGATTGAACAAGTGGATAGGAACCTGTCTAATGACATATAATATTAAAAGTATGCCTTTTCACGTTATACGCTAATAATGTCTTATTCCATCCCTTTGATTACAATTTGGAACTAAATTAGTTTTTAAATAATATAATAATATTATTTTATGATACATCTTCCACTGGTCGGTTCAATTGATCACCGATCAAAAAAAAAAAAAAAAAATATATATATATATATATATATAATTTTTTTTTTTTAGTAATGGGTGAATTTAATCCTAAGCAAAATTATGTTTTACAAGTTTAATCTTAATTTTTTTTTTGATTTTTAAAGTCCTAAACTTTTTTACCTAAGACAACTAATGTCATTTTTCACAAATTTCATTAAAATTTTTTAAAATTTAATGCTTTGTGTGAGTTTAGTCAATTAAAGAAAAGATAATTAAGTCACTTCACATGAAATATCTACAAAATTTAAGTAAAAAGATTGCAACACTGATTTACAAAATATTTTCGAAAGGGTAAAACAATATATATAAATATATTTCATGTAAAATGACTTGATTACCCTTTTCTTTTATTTAATAAACCACAAAAAGCTGTTAAATTTTAAAAAATTTTATGAAATTTGTTTAGTTTTCTTAGTAAAAAAGTTTGGACTTCAAAAGTCAAAAAAAATATTTTAAGACTAAACTTGTTAAACATAAATTTGTTTGAGACTAAATTCATCGATTACTCTAAAATATATATATATATATATATATTAAAAAGTTTAATGCTTTAATTATTTAAGGTTTAAATCTAATAATTATAATTTACCAGATGATCCCAAATTTTGGGCATGTAGGGATTCCTCATTACCAGATAGTTGGCAAAATACAGCCCAATTTATGATCATACCCGAGCCCACTAACTGCTAAACAGAGCATATCTAATCCCCCACCTTCTCCAACGTCCAATATTCACTCTCAGAGTCAGACTGGTGGTTCTCCATTACCTCCATGGCCATGGACCTTCTCCAGCTTTTGGAACCGACTGAGCTTTTCACTTCCTTAATCATTTACCCCAGAAACGGAGTATGTTTCAGAATCAACTCTTCAAAGAAAGATTCGGTGAGCACTTCAAATGGCCTTCAAAAATCCTCTAACATAACCTTATCGAGAATTCTGAGGACAGAAGCTGCCGTTAAAGCTATTGAAAGTAAAGCAAACTCATCCAAGTTTAATAATCTTCAGCCTAGGGTTGTCTTGGAGGCCTTATTTGATGCTATTAAAGAAAACAATTGGGAATCTGCTCTTAAGGTTTGTAGGCTTCTTATCCTGCTTATCTTTCTTTTTAGTTTTTATGGTTGGGAAGAAGATTTTGTTTTGTGCTGTATTATTTGTCTTAAGGATGTTTTTAACTCAATGGTAACAATCAAAATGTTTGCAATTTTAATTTAATCAGTATGCTTTCCGAATTGTTGTAATTCAGTTAGTAACATTGGCGAATTTCCCGCTTAGATATTTGGTCTGCTTCGAAATCAACGCTGGTATGATGCAAAATGCCAGACTTATACTAAATTGTTGGTCATGCTTGGCAAGTGTGGGCAGCCAAATCAAGCTACCTTACTTTTTGAGTTACTGCGTGCTGATGGTCTTCAGCCCACCATTGATGTGTATACAGCTCTTGTAGGTGTATATGGCTTCAATGGGCTCCTTGAAGATGCATTTCGTACTGTTGACCATATGAAGTCAGTCTCTGGTTGTAATCCTGATGTCTATACTTATACTATCCTTATCAAATGTTGTGTTAAACTCAATCGCTTAGATGTAATTGGACGTGTCTTAGCTGAAATGTCAAATTTGGGAATTGAATGCAACACTATCACATACAATACTATAATTGATGGATATGGTAAAGCTGGGGTATTTGAACTAATGGAAGAATTATTGATGGATATGATTGAAAATAACTCTTGCCTTCCGGATGTTTTCACTTTTAATTCCGTAATTGCGGCTTACGGTAACTCAGGACAAATTGAGAAGATGCAGAGCTGGTTTGATGAGTTTCAGCTAATGGGGATAAAACCTGACATTGTGACATTTAACATACTGATCAAGTCATATGGAAAAGCAGGAAAATATGAGAAAATGGGTTCTGTTTTGGATTTTATGAAGAAAAGGTTCTACTCTCCAACAGTAGTTACTTATAATACAATCATTGAAACATTTGGGAAGGCTGGAATAATTGATAAGATGGAAGAAACTTTCTTGAAAATGAAGCATCAAGGAATGAAACCCAATTCACGTACTTATTGCTCGCTTGTTAGTGCTTATGGTAGAGCTGGACTTTTAAATAAAGTTGAATCAATTATGAGGCAAGTGGAAAATTCTGATGTGGTTCTGGATACACCATTTTTCAATTGTGTTATTAGTGCCTATGGCCGAGCTGGTGATGTTGGTAGAATGGATGAGTTGTTACATGAAATGAAAAAATGGAAATGTAAACCAGACAATATCACCTTTTCTACTATGATTCATATATATAGTGCCCTAGGAATGACTGAAGCTGCTGAAGATCTGGATCGTAAGGTGTTTAGCATCAAGGAAAAGTCAGGTATGCCATTCCCCTCCCTTCTGCTGGACATTTTCTTTGCATTTTTAGAGGTAAAACAGAATAAGTATTGTTTTTGCGGCTTATCTTTTGAGTCATTCATGACAATTGTAGCATTACTACTCTATTTAGTAAGTTTGGCTTGCGTATTAATACTGTGGATTTTTACACAGAAACAAAGTTGCTAGGGTGCTAGAAATATTGATCTACATCAACATGAAGCTCAGAAATGATTTGGGAAGGTTCGATGCTTCAGCCGTGCCAAGAAGGTTAGGAAATCCTTGTGTTGATTTCCTCGTCTTACTTTCTTTAGTTAATAAATCTCTGAGATCGTTGAAGCTTCTAATAGAAAGTCTGGATGAAACAATATTTCCCACTAAAAGTATTTTCAGTATACTTGTATAATTGCAATGCCTACTACTTTCTTGTCATCTTTATCTCAACTTAATCATTGCTGTTGCTGTCACCCTTTGATTTGACTTTACACAAAATACTAATTGATTCCACAAATTTTGTGAATGTTGAGTCCATTAAAAATCATATAAATTGGACATGAGGTTTGGTATAGGAAAAGACTGGCCCTATTATGTATTAGAAATCAATGAGAGTGGGGATCTTCAGGATAGTCTTTTCCTTTTGATGATTGCTTGGCTTGGTTACTGTTTGCATGTAATAACTTCCTGCATTATGGAGCTACTGAATGCATTTAACCAAAATGAAAACCATGATTGAATGTCTTTTCACTTCATCATTTGCAGTCCTGCCAACATCTAAGAGAGGTCTAAAATTGTATAAAATGGAGAAGGACATTTGAGTTAGTAAGTAGGAGAAAGGCTGCTTACTTCTACTATTCTCTATGAGCTTTGTGCAGTCACCTTAATGCTTCTTGATTGTTACCTGAGAGTTTGATTGTTTCATTTAGGGATAGACATTTGGACAAATTTTTCTGGTGCTGTTTTCTTACATGTTATGTAACCAACATTTGTTGGTCCATCATGTGTAGCAGGAAAAGTTACTATTACATAGATTTATTTGTATTTTTTTATATCTTATTCCATGAGTATCACTGTGACAAAATGTCATTGTGACCTTATATAATTAACTATATTTCCCACTTGGGAAATTAATTTAAGGTGTCTATTATCTTCACCCTGGTTGATTTATGTTTTACATTTAGGCTCTTCTACTGTATATGTCCCTGAAACATTCACATAACATGCGAAGTATCCTCTTCTGGGAATTCTCTGCTTCAAAATACGAAGTTATGCATGACATTTGAAGGATATGGATGAAGCTAAAAGTTTAAAATCAGTTGCTCATGGAATTAACGCCAAGGTATTGCCTTCCAATAATCATATCTCTTTTAAATATTATTTATTTCTGTTCAACAATTTAAGTATTCAGTATCTTACTTTCTCTAAGAATTTCTATCTTGTCTGCAGTTCTTTTTTCTTTTCTTTTCCTTTTTCTGTATATACTTTGAATTATGTAGTGATGGTGATGATTTCTTTGATCTTTCTCTCCAGCTGTTTATCTTTATCTAATTGATTTTGAAATTTGTTCTTCCGTTAGTATCACTGAATAATCTATGAAGTTTGCACATCCCATGTACTGTGCTTAGTTAGATTATTCCTTCCTCTGCAGTACCTATGTTCATGGAATATCTTCCTTTACAACATCAACCTCACCAAGGTAACAGACAAATTTCCTTGGCTATGTTTTTATTAATCTAACGTGTATTTTTTAATCTTTGCTTCTTCCCTGATGTCTTTAGATTATTTAGTTTCTGGATATTCTTTTTTAATATAGTGCCAGTAATGATTCATGCAAGAGACAAGGATCCAGTTCCCTGAAACTTGTTCTGCAATTTTATCTTCAGTTATAGAGACACAGGTTGATTTCAACCTGTGATGCATTCAAATTTAAGCTTTTGAGTTGATTATGATGTGCTATCATCACAATTATTTGATATCTTCTATTTTCCCCACTTCTTTCCAAGTTTTTGTAATCAGGAAAACCTAGTACCTTTTTGGCTCTGGTAAAATTGTATCATGCTTTAAAGTAATAAACAAGGTGAAATACTTGTGTACTTGAATCAATCCATCCCTGAGAATCATAGCTTATAAACACGTTACTATTATTATTATTGCAGTGGTGAATCACAAGCAGTGATCTGCAGTGCTTTCCGATATGTTGATGCAGTATGAGCATTGCCTTTCTACCTAAAACTACGTTGAGAAGCAATCATTGGAACAAGGTAATATCTTGTGTATTTTGTATAGAGAAAACTGTTTCCCAGAGAATTAGAGCACTTTTGCCAGCGATCTTAATCAGTCGAATTTCCTCTGGGGCATCTTAGTTCCACTGTCAAAATTTTCCTCCTGCCAATTATTATTATTATTATTTTAATCTCAAAGCTTTTATCTTATACGAGACTTGAATGAATCCACGACTATTTACGATCAACTAAGCTACATCTCTTTATTCTCTTTATTCATTTTTATTTCTTGCCCCTTATTTAGTTTACAAGCAGGGTATGTACTATGTAAAACAGGTAAATGACTAGTTGTTGGTGTGCACTATTGTCAGAAACCATGCTATTCATAAATTCAACACTATATATGCATGTTCAGGGAAGCAATTTTGGTTCTGAGTGAAGGGAGTTTCAGTTCAAATGCTTAATGATGAGAACTTGAAATGTTAAATACTCCCCTTCCTTCATGCCAATTTTTGGTTATCTGTCCTGATTTAAGTTTTGATATTAAATTTTAAAACGTTGCCTAACTTTTAAAAGTGCTAGAAAGTATCCTTCTGTCCATGAATTCCATTTGACAGTGATGGACTCTCTTGAGAAATTTTAATCATTAACGGACATTCATTTTAGACCAACCAATCGATTTGCGAAAGGGGATGTTAGTTTCGACCAATGTTAACCGTATCTAAACTAAATATCTTACCAACAGTAATTCAAGATGTTTTTTGAATCACATCACAGATTAAATATACACAGTAATTTCAACTCCAACAATTTTAGAATTAGGAAAATTTTCTATTTTAATCACTTAACTATTTTTTAGAACTTGATTCTCTAAGTGTCTTTGTTTTTCTTAACTGGGTTCTATATTTTAAATTTTTTTAGCATTTGGTCCTCTTAATATTTTTATTTTCTTGATTTTGTTTTAGCCAAATTTGTAGAATATTTTGGCTATTTGGGCTGCACATGTCAAACTTATTAAAAGAATTTTCTGTATTTTTACTCCTTTTCCAGCGGCTCTTTTTTTTTTTTTAATTTTTTATTTTGGATGATTTGGAAAAAAAAAAAAAAACACACACACACACACAATAGAAAAATGGGGAAATTTTTTATATATTGAGTAAAACTTGACAGGATAATTAATTAGAACTATGAGAACTATTTTCTTTTTCTTCAAGCTAGTAATCCTAAGAAATGTGTGTGGAAAATTTATTCCCTTTTCTCAATGGGTGTTTTATTTTTTTTTTTTTTTTTTTTTAAAAAAAAAAAAAAGTGTTATAGATTTGGAGCCATTAGAAAATAGTAAGACTATTAAAAATACCTTTATGAGTTTGATATATACTTATCACATGACCCAAACAATTAGAATATTTTACAAATTTGGTTGAAAGAATCAAGTTATGAAAAACAACAATGGTTAAAAAATCAAAATTTAAAAATTAAATATATATATATATATATTAAAAAAAATCATAACTTCTATCATCTCGAACTCATGACCTCCCATATCATAAGTGAGGGTGCTACAAAATGAGTTACGCCTTCTTGATTAAAAAAATAAAAACAGTTAAGGGATTAAAATAAAGATTTTTTTTTTTTTTTTTTTTTGTTTAGAATTACATTAGAAAAAGTTGGTTCTCCCCATATGCACAGGAACAACAAAACCAACAACTTATTAATTCAAGTGGAATGAGTTTGATTTTCTTTAAATGCTCAATTGGTAGCAGCTTCACTTATAACTTGAAGGTCATGACTTTGAGACACAATAAAAGTTAAAATTTCTATAAAAAAATTGCAAAAATAGGTTGAGGAGGACTTACTTTTTCTTGTAATCAGTATCCTTGGATCCATGGGAAACCTGAAAATAAATGTGGCCTACAAATCATTTGAAATTATCCAAATAAGCAGAATTACATATGCTTTCAACTTACAACTTCTCAATTGACAAGCTACTTAGAGATATCTAAGTAAGAAACATTACACTAAAAATTATATAAAACATAATTTGTGATAAATATTTATATAAAAATCTCGACATTTCTTTTTTGTGTTAAAACATTTAGTATTTTTCAATTTAAATTCGGTTTAAGATGTACTTTTATTGACTTATTCTCTAAAAGCTTCACTTTAAATTTTATATAATTATGTGATACTCAATACAAAAAAAAAAAAAAAAAAATAATAATAATAATAATAATGTAACATTTATAAATCAATCGCTTAACATTTATACTCGAATGACTTGACACGGAAATTCACATGGCTATGTAATGAAAGTGAATCCATATTTATAGTGTTTGATCAAATGATTGCCCTCAGACGGATGCTACTCAATACTCTGTCCAAATCAGATCGAGATTGAAAGCCGAAATTATTGAAATATGGCCCTATCTTTTTAGATTGAAAGTGAATGATGAAAAAAATTTATAGTTAAAGGTTCATTTTGCACCCTGCAAATTCTTGGTATCTTTCTATTATGATGAAGAAAACTATTAAGACCACGGTCAAATCCCATAATTTTCATTTCATCATCTATGATGTATATAGATCCTTTATGAGTTAAGGGTAGATATGTTAATGGTAAAATATGTTAATAATACAATTAAAAGTTTTTATAGAATTGAAAAAACGATATATTATTGAGATAAAAATATTATATGATTAACGATTCGGATGTTACATTTAGTTAATACTATGTATATATATATAGATATTAATCTTTTACATTCTTTTATCTTCGAACGTAATTTAAAATTGTATTAAATTAATATATGAAATCCATGCTAAATGAACTTCTTGCTTGTTGCTTGTTGATAGTTTTCACTTTAACCCTAAGGCACATGTGAATTGGTAATGAACTCTCCTAACTTAAGTGAGGTTGAAGGTTCGAACCTCGACTCATTGTATGTAACTGTTTGAATAGGGATTAATCAAGATGTGAATTGGCTTAAAGGTGTTAGAGTATATATTCCTTGTAAGGAAGAATTGTCTTTGTATCTTTTTTACATTGTTCGTGTATATAATCTTATTTCTTTATTGTAATTATTATTAGATTATAATGAAACCATAGCTATTGTTTTGTTCTTTCAACTTCCTCTTCAATTCTCACATGGTATCAGAGCAAGAGGTCGAGAGTTCGAATATTGGCTATTGAAATTTGATTTGTGTTGTTGTTAAAAATTTGCATTGGTTTGATTTGTGTGCATATGGTAGTAGGCCTTCGATATAAAATTTGTCATTGGTCCACATGTGAGTAGGAAGTGTTAAGAGAAAAAATTTTAAGCTCACTATATCAAATTAAGCTTTTAGAGTAGGTGATAATTTGTTACTCATTTATAACACTACGTGCTCAAAAGAAAAATCAGAACAAAAAAAAAAAAAAAAAAAATACACAAAGATAATATTGATTTTGATGATGCTATCATACTTTCTCTGGAAACCTTTTTATTTCTTGTTTTCCCTTTTGGAATGATTGCTTGAAGGAGAACTTGAGTCACATTATCAAGATTTTGGATAATCTTCAGTTTTTCTTCCTTCTAACGCACATACTACGACTGCTTTGTCCTCACCCAAAAGCCAACACATGTTGGATTTCATTTTTACTTCCAAATTTAAATCATATTATATTATTCCACGAGTCTATAATATATATATATATATATATATAGATGTGAAACATTTTAGGGGGAAACAAAATTTTTCAACTTGAAATTATTAGTGGTACGAAAATTTGAAGTTTAATTTGACCAAAAAGCTTTGTTGATATGGATATTTCATGAATACTCAACCATAGACCAAAAATTCTATTCATACATACCTGTCACATTTTGCATATATATTGCCACTAATATTGGAACACTTTTTTTTTTTTTTTTTTTCCCCCAAAAGACTATCTACTACATAGCAATCATCTCACCTATTAAGGTGTGAACAATGCATTTGAAAAAATTTGACCCATATTTTCATTTATAAATATAAATGTTATAAAATTAATTAGTATTTAAAGAAACAAAATTCTCAAGATTGAAAAATAAAAAGAAGAATGCATTTGGATATGTATGTATGTATGTATAATAATAAAGAGGAATTTTATTTCAGAAAATAATAATAAGTAGGGAAAATTTTGTCAAAAACAACAAAAAACGTGTTGATACCACTAATATTTCTCATAATAACGCTTTGGGGAAGTGGAACATGTGCCACAAGCGTCCTTGCTCCTCCGTTTTTCTATTCTCATTGTGGCTCTCCCCTTCATCATTTCGTGAAAAATAAAGAAAAACGCTACTACTCGTAAACGCGTTTCCCAGTTTCTTGCGCGTTCCCTTGAATTTGACTGGGTCAACCAGCTGTGGTACTACTCCACTTTCAGGATTTCCTTTTTATTTAAAATTCAATATATATATATATATATATATATATATATATATATATATATATATATATATATTATATATATATTAAGCTTATTTTAACATATTTACAAATATTAAGTAAGTCAATTTTAATATTCACTATCTCTTTTCATTAAATGCATTATATTTATTATGTTATTATTATTTTTTTTTTATATAAAAAAAAAATCTTCCGTTGCTATTTTATTTTATTTTATTTTATTGTTTACCAACTTTTTCTTTTTTGCTTTTTTTTCTTTTTTTTATAGTAATGATGTCAAAATTTTTATCCGATTAATCTAACACTGAGATCTGACAGCACTATAGCTGAACCTGGATGTCGAACTCTTGAAGGAGCGGTTGGAGGAACGGTCTCTTACCACTCGGCAACACAACCTCGGACTACCAACTTTTTCTTTGTATCCCAAAGCAGAATCGAATTTTCCTATTTCCTAGGTTTACCATGAGTTGTCAAAAACTCAAAGCGATTAGGAAACTTGAGACACAAATATGGAGCCCTTATCTAATACCGAAAGTGCCCTTACTTTAATTTATCAACCAGAGGGTACATTAATCTAATTACACATACAAAAAGTCGTTTCTGCCCTTCCCACTGTTTTAGAAGGTAAAAGCTCCTCTCTCTCCCCCCTTTTTTTTTTTTTTTTTCTAACGCTGATAGAAAACAACATTTCTTTTTTTTTTTTTTTTTTTAAAAATATTTGTTAATTTTTGAATCAGTTATAATTATAAATAATAATTTTTAAATTATGTTTACGTTCAAATTATTATCACGATTTAGTTAAAAAATTTGTCCGCATTTTAACTGGAATGTTCGAAATACATATTTTTGCATAATGTACTTTATTTTATGGGACCATATCCGTATATTACAATAATTTAAGAATCTTATCAGTTCATTAGCATTTAATGCATATGCATGCATATCTGATATATTTTATATATATATATATATATATATATATATATATATATATATATATGATGAATATGATGAGGAACCACAATATATAGTTGAATGATCATTAATTCCATTGGAAACGATTTTAGTTATGAGTGTAAATATATTGTATTTGAAATTAATGGTCTTGAAAATAAAAACTTTGTAATATAATATTATCTGTCAATTGATAACATGATTTGATAAACAATTGGTTGAAAATTTTGAATTGAAATAATATTTAAAAAAAAAAAAAAAAAACTAATGTACAAAAAATTGTACATGATTACGATTAAACTTATTATTAAATTTACATAATAATCTAAATACTCTTCCTTTGGATTTTTGTCGTTCTTCACCCTTTCATCAATATATTACGCTTTAATAAAGTTAATATAAACTTATCGATTATTTTCACTTTATCTATTTCATTTATGATATATATATTATTAATAATTCATCGTGTTTTATATGTAGTTTATTATAACTTGATATAAACTTTCTTAAAAATTGAATATCATGCAATCAAGAATTTCAAGAATTTATCCATCAAATTCATGTGATCTTACATGTCAAATGATGATGTTATTATAAATACAAGAATTTGTATTTATTTGACAAATTTCTCAAAAACGAACATAATCTTTTACATCTTTTATAAGAGTTGACTAATAATATCCTTAATACATGAACGTTATTGAATTTTTGTTCATTACTGATTCAAATTTGAGTTGCGTTGATTCTTTTTTTTTTTTTTTTTTTAAAGAAAGAAGAAAAACTCTAGTCACAGTTATTTATTTACCATAATATTCGAAATTAGAGACTTTCTTTAAAGATAATCAATCAAACTCATATATATTGTTGTGTCACATATATATAAATATAAAACTTACTTCAAGCAAAATCCAACGAGAAGTTTCTATATACATAATTATTATAATTGCTCTAATTTCTTTTTCTCCCTTTGAATCAAAGAAACATATGAACACCTTTTTACCTTCTCATACATCAAATAAGTGTTCAAAGTCAAATAAATATTAAAACATTAAGGTCAATGGAAGTCATTTGCCTTTGTAATGATAATTATTTCCGATACGTCCACCAACTTATTCTAGATTCCATATATATATATATATATATATACACACACGGCCCTCCTTTTTATATATAATTTTTAATTTATTAAACTAAATGGATGGATAGGTAAGATAATTCTGAAATATTAAGGGAGCAGTTTGATGAACAAATTAATGAATGTGTAATCACTTTCTTCCAAACACAACAATTTAAAAAAAAAAAAAAAAAAAATTTATTTGGTCAGAAATACCAATTGTTTTACTCGTTCAATGTCTTTTTTTTCCCTCCATTTGTTTATGTAATAAAACTTCTTCAAAGAAATCATTAGTTAGAAACCGACCAAACATGTCATATATTCTTTTTCTTGTTTTTTTGAAAACAATATTCAAATATCTCCTAGAAAAATATCAATATGCTCATAGTCTCTATAGAGAACTGATTAAAATAAAGAAAATTAGTCGATTTATTCTTTTTAGAGATATATTAGTTAATAAGGTATTTCTTTAAATTTTTTTTTGCTAATAAGGTCCTTTCAATGTGCACAAGATTAAAGAAAATAAGACGTTAAAAAGACTTTATTGACAAAATTTTCTTTAAAAAAAAAACTTATATTGATGAAAATATAATTAAAGATAGATGGAATCAAATTATTTTGTACTAAAATATGGTCAATTTACTAGAAATAATAAAATGAAAGCATCCATCTTCCATAGTCATCACACTTAATTTGTAAAGATGGTTAGGAAGAATCTTGATGAGTTCATCCATTGAATTGATTACAACATGATTATATATAAGTACTGTATCACTTTGAAAATTTTTTTATATATATATATATATATATGATGATCTTGAAGACAACTAACTGTTAAATGTTAATATTATTCGAAGAAACATCAACATCAAGAGGCCATTACAGCTTCTGAGAAAGGGCACATCCATTACATCGATTAGATATTAGTTAAATCTTTGTTTTTGGAAACTTTGTGACAATTTCTTTGTCAATCTCTTTCCATTTCATGTCTTTCTCCAGATGTTATGGACAACATGTCTGGATAAAAACAAAATAAATTAAATGAAGGAGCAATTTTTTTTTTTTTGTTTTATTCCTATTATTATTATAATTATTATTTTTTTCAAACTGAGAGTTTTGCATTGGATTCAAAATTTAATCAACAGTGCAGCCGAAATTTTCTTGGTTAATGTATCTATAAGTACTGTTGGTTTGATCAAAACAATATATATGTGTGTGTGTGTGTATAGATTCATAGTATCTTCTAATGCATGGAATTAACCTCTATTTTCAAACGTGAAGCATTCTTTTATGGCTTTAAATATTTTAGAACTTCTGTTTATAATTTGTTGGTTTCAACTCATTTGTTGATTATTATCACGTATTAAGGCATTTATTAAGAATCTGTATTTAATCCATAGGTGAGAATTAAATATATTTAAAGTATAGATTCAATCATTTTTATATGTTTAAACTTCTACTACCGCATATGTTAATTCTATATACTTATTTAATTTCAATTTCAGAGCCAAAAATTCTTCCAATTTAAACTATCGTACCTGAATCCCTGAGTTCATGAAATGATAGTAAACCTAATTAACTACTTTGTTATCGTTCCAAAATAAGTATTGTAACTTAATTTTACATATCATAACATATTATAATTTCAACATAGCACATCCTCTAGAAAAAAAAAAAAAAATAATAATAATAATGTTGCAAGATGATGCAAACCATGGCCCCCAAATTCCTAACAAAAACAAGCCAATAAGTGCAATACACATGCATGCACGATAACTAAAAAATAATAAGGCACGTAAACGTCAGCATTTGAAAAATCTACGGGCACAGAAGCTGTGCAGCTTCTCTCCCATTCAAAAGTCGTCATAATAGACACAATGGAAATAATTATTATTATAGTTCAAGCAAGTTTTAGTAATATATATATATATATATATATTTATATATAAGAAGATGAGATTTTCTATATGATTCTAGAAAAGCTGCAAACCAAAAACAAAATTATATGTATATAAATATTCAGTGAAAGCTAAGTACAAAATTATTCCTTCATTAACAAATTTAAGAAAAATATAATGCTGCGATATATAGTCTTGATCTCAAAGAATTATATATATATATATATCATGCATGTCCACTATATTGCTTTACTTGAGCCACAAAACCCTAAATTAAATGAATTAGTTTTGTTCGTAGTTGTTAAATATATATATATATATATATATATGTAGGATGGTCCCAAATCTATGAGGGTGGCCTTTTTTATTTGTCTTAAGAATTAAAAAATAATGAAGAGACCATTTTTTTTATATATATATATATTTGTTTATTTATCTTCTTTTTTTGTATCTTCTTCATTTTTTAATTTCTATGTAAGTTTTAGATCCAATAGGTGTAGGGGTTTAACTTTCTTTTCTTTGGTTTCCTTGATGCTATATATAATTAATCAACTATCTTGTGTTGGTCAAAAGAAGTATATATCTTTTTAAATAGGGTTATCTTGGTGGGCTAGATCTTATAGGAAGATTTTAAAACTATAACATATGATTGAAATTCTTTAAAACTATAATACACGATTGAAATGTAACACATAATCACGTCTCTAAATATAAAAGCAGCGAGCCACACCAATCAATTTACAGGGTTGTTATCAATTTACGGGTTGTTATCAACTATCTATAATGATTATTGAGACAGCATTTTTTTTTCCATGTCTTGTCTTGCCTTTCACATTGAAATGATGCTGTTTATATGAAAGGAGATTTTCTCCATAGACGACACTAAATCCTCCAAGGGATTTTCCTAGCATTATATTTCGATCATTTTCTAAGGTTAAGACAAATATATATAATACAGTTTCAACTTATATGATTAATCCCCCAATGTTGAACTTTTCTTTGTCTTAACAGAGACATTTCGCCGCTTTCAGAAAGAAAGAAGACTAATTAAGTAGCATGAGGAAAACAATTTCCTTATTTAAGGAATATGAATTATTGGTTTTTATTTTTTTTTTTTTTTTTTTTTATAAAAGTGATTTGACAATCCAGATTTATCGCATATTACACTGTCTCTTTGTCTTACTAGATCTTCCTAGTAATACTCACACTATCCAAGCAGGAAATTACTATAATTTTTTCTTTTTCTTATAAATAAAAAATTTGTTTAGATTAATCATAAATTATGCATATATATCAACCCCTAATCAAAACAAAATTTAAAAGAAATTCTTAACTGCTCGGTTTGTAAAATCTAAAAACTAAATAATATATATCACATACCATGATCGTATTTATAATTAAAGCAAATAAAGTCACGATCTATCTATCTCATTATGTTTGAAACATAAGATTAGAGGCAATATATAGGACAACCCGGTTGTCTTCGTACCAAAGTTTTTGCCCATATTGAGTGGCAATTTCAAGCATAAGGCGATGATGGATAAATATTATTTCATGTTATCACGAGTATATGAATTAAAGAAAAATGAGACACTAAAATCATCCAGAACTTATTACTTTCAAGATAATTGTAATTACATAATTATAAAACTTTTTGAAACTCAAAAGTATTATTTTCTTTTCTTTTCTTTTCTTTATAAGCTTCTCTATCATTCTTTTCCAACAAGATCAACTGATTCAATTTGAGAACATTGAGCTTTAGTTCTTTTTGTTTATCTTAAATTTTATAAAGTTACCTTGAGTAGTACTTTAGAGGCCTCCAAATTTATAATACATATGTATAGAGAGAGAGAGAGAGAGAGGATCCATGACATTAGGTGAAGATTCATGAGATATTTTGGATCGTCTCATATGATCAGTTGATTCATGGATATTGTTCTTAAACAATATATAATAATAGTATTTAATGCAAAAGAGGATTTTTGCTTTTCACACCTTCGGCTACCGAATGAGAATGTAATATATATACATACATACACACATATATATATATATATAAGATCACTTCCTCAATTTGTCATTTTTTTTTTCTGGTTCTATGCTCGTGACAATATTATTTATATATTGAAATATATATATTACATTATCTTATGAAGACAACTATGTATATATATTACACCTTTTTCTTCATTACATAATATATTAATTCAATATTTTATTATAAAATTTTTAAAAAAATTAAATAATTTTTTCCCTTAATTTATGCCCTAAAATATTTTTTAAAAGTATTTATGTATAATTACTCAGTCTATTAAACTATTTCATATTCTTCATAAAACTTGAATTAGTTTTAGTTATGATATTTCGATTTACATTTCAAACTAATCCAAATTCAAATTAAGTTACCTTTAAAAAAATTGATTTTTATTAAAAGAAAATCTTATTCTGACTTTCTTTTATATAATGTATAAAACAAAGTCGAATCATAAACTTTATGTTACTATTAATCATGAGACAGCTTTAATTATCTTATGTAATACTGAAAGAGAATACCAATGGAAGCAAGTTAAAACTTTTAGGTTTATCTGGTTTGATGGGATCATTCTCTTTTACGTATGCATCTTAGGACATGAAAATAACATCTCAATGATATGCACTAATAATTAACTTAAGTTATTATAATATAATCTAAGCCACAAAAAAAAAAAAAAAAAAAAAAGTAGTAATTAATGTCATCAAAATCACCTTTTTGTCCCAAAAGATGATGCCACCTTCTCTTCAAATTTAATATTTTTAAACTTTCTGTCTTCTTTTTACAATGTGTTAGGCTTAGTGATATATATATATATAGAAAAATATTTTCAAAAATTATGCATAAGTTGGTGAGATAAGGTTTAGATACTAAATGAATATTTAATTAACTAATTAATTGACTAAGTGGCATTCATATTTGTCCATAATAGGTTCTTAAACTTTTTTATTTTTTTTTTCAATATTTTTAATTTCAAATTATTAATTTGAGAAGAATCCACTTAGCTCTCGTAGAAGATTTCTTGGAAGTATCATAGTGGACAATATAAAAATTTCAACTAAGTGGAATTCTTGAAAATATTATAAAAAAAAAAAAAAAAACTTTAAAAATTAAAGATAAAAAATTATTTAAACTTGAAGATTATAGTGCATATAAAAAAATATTAGTTATCATAAAAAATTAACCAGGAAAATGTTTTTGATATGCCAGTTAAATGGACCAGTTCTGATATCCTATGGAATTTCAGCTTTAGTATCTATTTTATTAATTTGGAAAAAAAAAAAAAAAAGAAGAAAAAATATAATTCATTATTTCCCAAACTAACTAAACACCAACCCCGTACGATTTATTACGACCTATTATTGAATTTCGACAAATTCATTCCCCTTAGCCACCTCAACAATAATCACTATGGATTACGTCCAAATACTTACTACTATCCTCCTAGTATAAAAAAATATCTTATATTGAAATTTATCATTATATTCTATGAAATATATATCCTTACATTTATATTTGTTGATGTAGCTAAATATTATTTATGTAGCACGTAAGTAAGTCGGATACGGGGTGACTCAATTGAACTCAATAATAATTCTCTCTTTTCTTGTGGGTTTGATTGATGGAACTGCAAAAGTTGTATATCTATACCCTTCAATACTAAGTTAGCCAAAAATAAAAATTAGGTCAAGAAGATATTCAAATAAGTTTTTGAATATTCTTAAGTGTAGAGATGGTATATATATATATATATTGAGAGTAGTAAATTTTACATTATTTTTATCGGTGTATCATGTGTCTTACTTATGTGGAATATTGTTTTGACTATTAGGAACGGATTCATGAGGTCATGCCAAGTGTCTTTGGCTCTAATATATCCTAACATGGTATTATGGGTCCGCACTTTTAACGGAGACATTAATGATTAGTACAGATCAAGTACAAGGTCATCCAATGTGCATGAGATTGTACTTTAAATAATCCGTATGAGAGGGACTACACTGATACGACAAGATGGCAAAACACAAAAGTACTAGCGAGCATGCCTAACCGATGATGACGTGTCTAGAGCCAATGAACTAACACGGAGGAGTTTTACTCTACGCACCATGTAGTCCGATGAAGCCCATCCAGATGACTTGGACTTTAAATTCTTCACTTATGATGTAAAAATTGAGGTATCATAGAATCTGTCAATCTATTCCTATGTCACCTATTACAACGTAAAATTGTAACATACACATGTAAATATTAATATTTTAATTTTAATTTGATTTGTTTGACAATAACATTAATCATAGAAACAAACACTTAGTTTTAAATTGAAGATAAAATTGTTAGTTTTAGATTTAAAGATAAATGGGTATATTTTAGTTTTAAAAAATCAAAATTTTGTATTTTTAACTAAAAAATGTATAACTCAATTAATAGGAGCGAATTCGTGAGGTCATAAATTAAATTTGAGGTATGTTATATTTTTTTATCTTTTAGACAATTGAGTTCTTGTATTTTATTTTTAAGTTTTAAAATTATTTTTCATTTTAATTTTTTTTTTGAAAATATAAACACCCGCCTACCCCCCCCCCTGTCTTGAACTTATGAGTCACGAGTGAAATTGTTATCAATTAAGTTATGACGTCTTAAAAAAATTATTTTATTTAACCATATATTTTAAAAAATATGTATAAAAAAATAGAATAGAGTTTAAAATGTAACAGAATTGATGAACTTTATTGAAAGAAAAAATATGGAGTGAAATGAAAGTATTTAAAAAGCTCACGTGTTTTGTCATCTCTGTCGCCGCTTCAATGCCTTTCACCTTCCCATTTTGACTTCTCAAAGACTTCCCCAATTTCGACTTCCCTATTAAAATTACTAATTTCTCCTCGTCCTTATTCTCACCTTTCCTTTTCAATTTCCTAAACTACCCTTCCGTAAATGACTAATCTACCCTACTCCAAAACTCATTGATTTTAATTTATATATATATATATATTCTAAAAAAGAAAATAATATTATGTTTACTCCCACAAATTTTAATCTTTGTACAAAGAGATAATATAATTTATATTTTAATATTTAACAGAAAAAGATTTAATACAATTTTTTTTAAGAAAAGAATTGTAATTGTAAATTTTAAACTATTTTACCTCAAAATTAGTGTGTATTAAATAATTTGGATCCTAATTATAAGCATCTAATGTTGACATTTACCAATGCACTTTGAAAATATTTATTAATATTCTTATCCAAAGAAATAAAGTTAAATAATATTTTAATAATTTTAACCCAAAAAATCAAATTGTGTATTATTTTTTTTTTCAAAGGATGTATTTTCAAAAATATAGAAATTTATGTGGTGATAAGTAAATAAATAAAAGTTTGCTTCTTTTTTATTTTTTACTTAAACTTATCCTTAATTATATTTTTTTCAAAACAAATTAATAAATATAAAATTTTAAATATAATTATAAGAATATATAAAAAAAAAAATTATTATTTTTATTTGATATATATATATCAACAACAAATATATCGTTAGGATTTCTAAAAAAAAATATATATATATATTTATTGATTAATGTGACAAATAAAAATATTGTTTTTTATAAACATAAAGTTAGAATTAGATTATCTATAAAAAAAAAAAAAAAAAAGTTAGAATTAGATTAAAAGTGGGAAAAATAAAAAGAAAAATAAAATAAAATAATAATAATAGGGAGAACACGGAACCAACATGAGTGTTTGAGAAAGAGGAAGGAATTGATATAAAAACTATCTCCCGCTATTTCTTCTTCATCCTCTTCTATCGCCCATTCGCTAACCGGAAAAATCTAGCTCATCATATAATACGCAGACTCCGTCATCTCCCTATCTCTCTCTTCAATTTATATAGATTCATTACTCTCTCTGTCTAAATATATATATATCATATATATATCTCCTCCCAAGATTTGTCTCTTCCATCAATTGTGTGATAATTTTTTCTCTCATGGAGACCGAAGCAATTCGTAGCAACTCTCGATCAGTCATAATAGTCGGGGCAGGAATCTCAGGTATCGAACTCACACGATGATCATCATCATCATCATCATCATCATCATTGCGAAACTTGATGATGATGCTAATGTGTGTTTGTGTTCATGCATTAATTAATTAATTAATTAATGGCAGGGCTAGCGGCGGCGAAAGTTTTGATCGAGAATGGTGTCGATGATATATTGATACTTGAAGGTACGGATAGAATAGGTGGTAGAATAAGGAAAGAGGAATTCGGTGATGTAACGGTGGAGCTCGGCGCCGGTTGGATTGCTGGTGTCGGTGGAAAACAATCTAACCCTGTTTGGGAACTCTCCTGTCAATCAAATCTTCGTACTTGTTTTTCTGATTATAGCTATGCCCGCTATAATATCTACGACCGCAGGTACATTTCTTCATATTATCGTTAATTATTTTCTTAGATCGGAGGGGGAATATATATATTTTTTATTTTGCTCTTAATTTAAATTTATAAGATGAAGATGATGATGAGGATGATGATGATGATGGTGACAGAATTGATAATTTTTATTTATTTATTTATTTCTATGGTTACAGTGGGAAGATATTTCCAAGTGGCATAGCTGCGGATTCTTACAAGAAGGCCGTGAATTCTGCAATTCAGAAGTTGAGGTCTCAGGAAGCAAGCCATGACTCTTCCACTGCTCACGATGTGTCCGTTCTTGCTGAAACCGCTTCGTTAGTATTCTTCATTCTTCCAACTTTTTTTAAACTCTTCTTTCATTTTTTACTACTATTGGAATAAATAAAATTCTATTACTACTATATCTTTTGTGAACACATTCACAATTCAATATTTTGTCTTATAATTTGATTTCTTTTTTGCAGTATTCCAAAAACACCTATTGAGCTGGCAATTGATTTTATTCTACATGATTTTGAAATGGCAGGTAAGGCTTTTAAAATTTTAATTAGTATTATTATAATCCAACTTTTGCCCATTTCTTTCTTTGGCTTTTCTTTTATTATTTGTAGTGATTTTAATTTTATTTTTTTTTTTTGGGTATAGAGGTTGAACCCATATCAACATATGTGGATTTTGGAGACAGAGAGTTCTTAGTTGCTGATGAAAGAGGCTATGAGCACTTGCTCTACAAAATGGCAGAAACCTTCCTTTCTACATCCGATGGTAAAATCTTGGACAGCCGCTTAAAACTAAACACAGTAAGTACACTGTTGAACTATTTTTAAGTTTGAAATGTTTTTAGTTATTTTTTAATAAATCCGACTCCTATTGGTTAAGGTGATATATAGACAAATCTCAAATTTAAAACTTTGTTTAAAGATAAACAAAACCATTATTGTATGCAATATATATATATATATATATGTGTATATATATATATATAGAGAGAGAGAAAAAGGGTACCCATTATTTAATTTTCCTAAAATTTCCAATATCATACTTTCATTAGCTTTTGAACATAAACCCTTTTTAGATATATTTCCACCTTTGAGTTTTTTGTTTCTTTGTGAAAATAAACCAATCATAAGATGGAATAGCTACACACGTTTTAAACTATTGTTGGCTAAAGAAAAGGAAGAGATGGAATGAAAGGGATTAATGCAGACTCCAAGTTTCTATTTTTATTGTATCCATGATTTATTTCTTAATTTGTTGTGTGGCTGTTGAGATTGATCAACCTACTTTTAAAAGCTTTTTTCAGACAAAGACATTTTCTTTAAGCTATCTTTTCTTTTTGAAAAAAAGACTTATTAATTCACTGTTTGTTTAGATATATATAATACCTATTTGCTACTGTCAGCCTGTTTTGGAACTCTCTACAATTCTCCATTAGAATATATTCACTACAACTTTTTAAAATTGAGAATATCTCAATCTGAGTTCAGGATTGGTGAAGTGGGAGCATTTTGTGTGGTTTCGGTAGGCAAGGATTACTTTAAAGTAGTTTATGTTCTAATGTAGGCCTGCTAATAAGTTTCTTATTTCCTTTTTTTCTTTATCTTTTCTTTTTTTTAGCAGTTTCTTTTGGTAAGAATCTTCTTCTAATGAGGTAGTTAGTGGTTTATTTGGTAAGAGTGTTGAAACTATTTATCTTTCTTGGAAAGACACTTTTGAGAAAATAATTTATCGTATATACGTGTCTGAAGACATTCAGAATTATGGAGCTAACATTATTATTTCTACAAACTGGATAATTATCAATAACAATAATAATAACAATAATAAAATCTGCAAACTGGACTTCTAGAAACTTTTAGCATTGAGAAGAGAAGATGCTCCTGGTTTTTAAGACTGGAAGACAAAAATAGTACCACTAGGACTTTAAGGGCGCAGACTTTCTGGGGGGTATTATTATTAGAGGTTTCCAGATGTTGTTCCCTTTCCCAAGATAAGTTTTTACCCTGTATTCACCAGTCGGTCACCCAAAACACTAATTTTTCTTAACTCTACTAAAATTAATTATTTGACAAATATCTTGATTGTTTTCAACTATAAAAAGTATCATAACTAAATGATGAGTATATATATAACCATCAAAAAAAAAAATGATGAGTATATATATATATATGTTCATCTTATATTACATGATAAATTCTTACAGGGGATAAAAAAATTGAATTATTTTTGAGACTTGTAGTTCCGTTACTCTTAACTTCCTTATTACTAGTAGATTAAGTTGATTTGGAATTATCTTCCATTTCAAATCATAACTTGTATCTATACCCTTCATAGTCGTCCAGGCTGAAAAATATAATTGTTGTCCCTACAATTAATGTCACGGGCTCTTATCTTATTAGACACTAAATCCAGATAAAATATTTTCACATAAAAACAGACAAAAACAGAAATTAGGACATTATTTTTGGATGTAGAGACTTTAAGGGCATTAAATTTTCTGGAAATCGCTGAAATATCTGGGTGTCCAAACAAGAAATCGATGCAAAGGAATTGCATTTGAAGGCTTGCTACCTTGTATTTATTCTTCACTCAGTCTTTCTATTTTTTTTAATCCATATATTCTTTAGTTGTGCAGACCATATTTAAGTTACTACACCATTTTGTATAATTATGCGTATATATATACTATATTTTCTTTCTCTCCCTGCATTTCAAAATTATTTATTTTGATGACTAAAATACCTTTTTTTTAACTCTTATTAAATAGATTAAAGGAAGTCTTAGCTAAAGTTAAAACTCTTAAAGATAGGGTTAGAAAAGTTGAAGAAGAAAAAGTAGAAAATGCAATAAATACAACACTGAATGTAAGAAACTCTTTATTTCAACATGAAAATATGTTATTCATCCAAAAAAAAAAAAAAATTGAAAATATGTCAAAGAGAGATGAAAATTCGGAAATATGAATGTAACTTTCCTTTTGAGTTATCCAAGAAAACAAAGGAATTCAGGTAGGTGGTCATGTCAACCCAAAATATGGAGCCATGGCCATGTTGAAATAAAAGGGTCTTGTCATTTTCTTCATTAAATTCATAGTCAATTGCTTCTTTCCCTCTGTCCTTAATTAAGATTATCTACTAGGAAGGGGAAGGTTGCCTATTCTACTCTGCTTTTAGCCATTTTTTCTTTTCTGCTTTTTTTTTTTTTTTTTTTCACCACTGATTTCTTGAATTATAATTTTTTACTGATTTCTATGTATCGAACACAGGTAAAAATATGAAGATGATCTTTTTTTTCTTTTTCTCTTCTTTTAAATACTAGAAGACAAAAAGCAGGTCTTTTGGCACAGATTTTCTTGGTTTGACTTGGTTTTTTTTTTTCTTTTTTTTCTTAGTTTTTGTGTCGGCCTTTTTTTTTTTGATCTAGTTATGTAAAACATCCATTTTTTTTTATATTTGTTTTTCGTTCAACTATGGAGTTTTACTCTGTTTTGACGATGAAATTGTGGCAGGTTGTTCGGGAGTTGCAGCACTCGAGAAACGGCGTTTCAGTGACTACAGAGGATGGTTGCGTTTACGAAGCCAATTACGTGATCTTGTCCGTTAGCATTGGTGTCCTCCAAAGTGATCTCATCTGCTTTCGACCTCCCTTACCTGTATTTACCTCTCATCTCTTTTTCTTTATTTCTTTCTTTATTACTACTACGTATAGTGTGGATTATGCTAGTGCTTCTTGCTTATTTGATTTTTTCGCATAATGACCAAATTGTTGCCCTACGCCCCCCCTCCCCCCTTGCTTTATTATTATTATTATTATTATTTTTTGTTTGATATAGGTTTCAAAATCTTCAAACTTACTAATTAGAGTAATGAGAGGCTTTGGATGCTAGTGTGGGATCTTGAAAGTACTATTCAGTATTTGTGTTATTAAATATCTCAAGTGTGGTCATTGATTGGACATGGGTCACTGATGGGGTTAGGACAATCCTAAATGGTTTTATTATCTGCACTGAGGGGAAGGTTCTTTCTCATTCTGTGTGTATATTATAAAATGCTACCTATGTACTAGATATTAAATGCCCACTATAGGTTAAAGGGGTCAATGTTGATGGACAGTTAGCTACCTTATTAATTGAGTTTCACTGATAAAGTGAAAGAGGAGGGAGGTGGGGGAGGAGCAATATCAAATATGTTCTTTGGTTCTTGTGCAAAATACCAGGCCCCTTGTTTTTGATAAATGTGGTGTACTTGGAAGTATTTTAAATGGGAGAGAGTTGCACAAGCATTTTGATAAATATTGAACCACCCCTCCTTCTGTCCCTCACTCTCTGGCACTCTGCTTCTAATGCAGAGAACACTAGAAAGAGGTAACAACAAAAAAAAAAAGAAAAAAAAAGAGTGGGATCCTGCCACAAGGTTGAGTACGATTGCACCCATATTTATTTAAATTCATCGTGTCATAATTCATACCTTCATGACTAGTCAGATACCTGAATTACAAAAAATGAAAAAAAAAAAGAAAAGAAAAGACTAAAACAATTGGTGTTAATGTGTCTTGTCCAAGAATTGAACACTTTGATGTGACACAACCGTTCCTTATTATTTCAAAGAAAATATGCTCTTTGTTTGTGGTACCTAATAATTAGCGCAAAAAATAAAAATTCAGTCATTTTCTTTCTGAAATTAAATACTAATGCTTAGTTCTAATAATGGGCAGAGATGGAAAACAGACGCCATTAGCAATTGTGAGATAATGGTTTACACAAAAATCTTCCTGAAGTTTCCATACAAGTTTTGGCCTTGTGAGGCTGAAAAGGAGTTTTTCATCTATGCCCATGAAAGGAGAGGGTACTACACATTCTGGCAGGTATGTTATGTATTCCATATCATCTTTCGTATATATAAATAAATGCATTCTGGTTTTTCTTGAAATGGAGCCAATCCTATCAGCTTTTACTGTACTATGGAAAAGTCTGGATTTTCTGTGTTCTGTTTTCTTTTCTGGCTCCATCCGATTCTTTATTGAGCTTGATTACTGGATGTGATTGAAATATCTATATATATATATATATATATATGTGTGTGTGTGTACACATCTACTTTGTTTGATTGACCCTTAATGTAGTCCTTTGTCGTTATTCTACTTGTTGTGTTGATGGTCGGCTAAGGTTGGCGGGGTGGGGGAAGCCCCCCCCCCCCCCCCCTCCCCATGGTTCCACCCCCCCCCCCCCCTCCCCTAAAACTGTTGTTTGATGGCAGTGGCTGATCATGATTTCTATTGCTAAATTTCAAATAAAACAAAAACTTTGTGTGTTTCATAATATTTGTTTTAGCTAAATGGATGGGACATTTATGGCAGACTAAGAATTTTCTCCTCCAAATTCATTGATCATAATCTACTTTTAGAGATAGCGATACGTGAAGTTTACTGATCACAAAACTTTAAAACTCCGTACAGATACATAAAGAATACAGTTCTTACATCAAACATTAGCAGTAATAGTCCAGTGTAGGATAGTTTCTTTACGAGCAGCCACCCAAAAGATTATCCGCACCTGTATTTCTTAAATCTTTGCTTATATAATCCAGATTAATTATAACTTGCAAGATCACAAAAGTTGTTTAAGAAATTATATAATCTTCTGTGTATGCATGTGGCCTGTTTTGTTTCTGCTCGAGATATGGGCATACTTACCATTTAAAAAAAAATCAAAGGATAATATATTGTTCTCTGTAGATTAATATATAATTGAACTTAGTATAAAATTGGCTTGACCTGGTACTGTGTTCTTCATCAGCACATGGAGAATGCTTACCCTGGATCCAATATTCTTGTTGTAACGCTGACAAACGGGGAGTCAAAAAGAATCGAAGCTCAATCAGATCAAGAAACATTGAAAGAAGCCATGGAAGTGTTGAGGAACATGTTTGGTCCTGACATACCAGATGCCACTGACATTCTCGTGCCACGGTGGTGGAATAATCGCCTCCAGCGTGGCAGTTACAGTAACTATCCAATTTATGTTAATCATCAACTTGTCAATGATATTAAGGTTTGCAAATTCTTGAATATTAAGTACATACTTTGCAGGATACAAAAACAAAATTCATGGTACCTTAAAGTTTAATTTTAATTTTTTTCTGATTTGGGCAGGCACCAGTAGGAAGAATATATTTCACAGGAGAACACACGAGTGAAAAATTTAGTGGGTATGTCCATGGAGGTTATCTTTCAGGTGAGAAATCAAAAAGATTATTTTCCCACATTCAAATATGAAAAGTGAAGTTGTAATATATATAATATATATATATATATATATATATATATATATATATATATATAAATATATTGTAATGATCCCATGTCATTTTTTATGGAACAGGTATAGAGACAAGTAGAGGTTTACTGGAAGAAATTAGGAAGGATAAAGGGGGAAGAAAAGGCGAGAATCAAACATTTGTATTGGAGCCATTGCTTACACTAACAGAATCATTAAGTTTAACGCAGACAGATTCAGTGTCAAATCTACATAAATGTGATATGAGTAGAAGATGTCTTAGTAGTAAAAAGCTGGGACTTCCAGAGGCCTTCTTATGACTAAATGGACGGGTGGACAAGACTCGTTCAAGTGAAGAGAGCAGTTTGGAAGGCGAGAAAGCTAGCTCGAGCTTGCAGGGTTCGGTTGATTGCGTGGGAGCTAAAAAGATTACCCCTATTCCAAACGAAGACGGGAGCAGGAAATTGGTATGATTTTTGCATATGATTATTAGTATTGATTTACTGGAATAGTAGGTAGATATATAATTCATTCTGTAGTCAGCTGCTGCTCCAGAACTGTCATGTTCATTTGAATATTTTATGAGCATGCCGATAAGTGTAATGTAGATCCTTCCAAGTGTCAAGAGTTCCTTTTCTTTTATTTTCATAAATCTCAAGTGTAATGATGCTATAGAAATCCATCATGATTAGTTTCATGGCATCCATCTTCATTTAATTGGATTCGAATCCATTTTGGCAACCCCTAGTTGGATGATTTACTCAAAAGAATGTCTCTTTTATATGAATGGCTTACGGTTTATTGTGCTACAAATGAGGATCCTTAAAAATGTGGAGAATCCTAATAGCATACAGTCCTTTAGAGCAAGTATTGGAAGTCTACCATTGAGAGTCCTTGATTCTTATGCAAAAGAAATAACTCAAAATAGGAGTTTTGTCAAGATGCATAAGAAATAGAGGAAGAGATTCATGATGTTTTGGTATAACATTGGAAGAAATGCAAATAGAGAGGCCAAGAACATGATAGAATATGTCTAATCTACATCAATTGGTAAGTTAAAAATATAATGCAATAGAATAGACCATTTATCTATTGTTACAATTAATTCAAACTTAACTCAAGGAAAGATGAGACTCTTACTCTATGAAGGATAAGACTTACTCCTCAACTTTTATATAGCACAATAATTTTCAAACTTTACACCTCAAATAGCATTCACAAGTCACTTACCACTTGTATCCATGGATTTTTTGTCAATGCTAACTTAATGCATCAAAAAGACTCAGATTTTCAAGGGCCAAACTCAGTCATTGCACAAAAGTTATTTTACATTAAAAGTTGCAATGTACAAAAATAAATTTATGCATCTTCCTCAACCTGCTAACCCTGCCTCAACAGATTAGCTCAGGTATTTCTTATACAAATCACTAGCAAGAGCAAGGGCATTCCCTTGCGCCTTTACTGGGTACTGCTCTCTACCTGCTTGCCACTTGTTTGAAAATGCAATCCATTCTTTTCTCCATTCCTCTATCTTGAATTCCTTGTTTTCTCTTAAGCTTTCTGACAATCGTCTGAAGTACATAGAAGCGCGTGGCAGATAATAGCTTTTCAGCAGCCCACTCCAAAATTTATTTGCTGAAACATGAATAAAGAATAAACGCCAACCATGGAATAGAAACTCACATCATACAAATGCAACTTTGATTATATAAAAAGTGTGTTTACCATAATCATGAAGTTGGCTTTGATTTAATTTTGTGTTATCATACCACATTGTCACTTGTGTCCTGGCATTCCATTCATACTGAAGCCACATTTGTAAACAAGCAAAACAGAAAGTTAAAGTTACAGTCTGATTGCAGTAATCTTGAATTTACACATACCCTGGCATACATCTTTTATTGGTTTAGAATCAATAGATTACTAATGGTACGTTTTTTTTTTTTTTTTTTGGTGATTCAGAATGTTTATATTTATGCAGTGTGTTTCTGCATCAGAGAGAGTGAACTTTCCCAGGTAACAGTCTTTATTGCAGAGAGACAAAGAACAACTCTTGGGTTTATACTCAGTTATATTGGTTGAAGTTATGGAAAAGGAAATCATATTATTCTGACCTGCTTCTCCTCTTCAATGTTAACAGCCAGCCTTTTTGCACTTTCAAGCCAAGTACCAAGTAAAAAATTATCATCTGCAGCAAGAAGTTCATCAATGTCCACAATGAGTTCTAGGAATTTCTGGCTATTTGACCTTAAGGCTTGTAGATCCTTGTCTTGAAAGGCAGTTACAGCAACCAGATATATCTGGTTTGCAAGCTTTGACAATGATTGTCTAGTCAAGTCAACCAAATCATACCTGTTGATACAATTTAATGGTCAGTGGTTCTTTAACATCAATTCTCCTTCATCCTCAAATTAAGAATGCTGCCTGACAATCATAAAACATATGAGACACAGAAGGATATTTGATTTGATAAGTTCTTCCAGAACTTAGTTTACCTATAGGTGAGGCTTCCAGAAAGCTCATTTCCTGCATCAAGAAATAGCTTTAACGCAGTGATGGCATCTAGAGTGTTATACCATAGATGAGGCTTAGGTAAAGGGGAGCCTGCTTCTTCCAGCATGGCCCTTCTGCCTCTGCCAATTCCAACAAGTTTTTGCCTCTGATTTTGTTTATGCACGTGAGATCTGATATTTGCAGATGGATCCCAATCAGGGAATTTGACTATGTAGTCTGTATTGTGATCCTGCACATAATGAAGTTTGGAAAAGGAAAAGGATGGGAAAAATTACTAAGTAATTCTTTAGGGAAATAGAAGATCACTAATTCTCAGTAACTAAATATCAACTGGATTCAAAGAATACGACTGTTTCATGTTTCTACTGATGATTTTCTACTAAAGCATACCAAAAGTTACACTCCATAAGTAGAAAGTCACAACATCCAACGCAGCTCTAATGCTCTTTACTTAAATTACCAAATGCCGACTTCATTTTTCAGCTGGAATGAAGTTGATGAAAAAAAAATTGATTTCTATGAGATACATATTACAACACCATGACACACACATGCACTCCCTGCCCCAGTTTTATTCATGCACGTCCTGAGCAGCCTTTTCAGGGCAGCTGCAAACTTTAAAGAAGCTAAGATGTCAAGAGAAAAGATCAGTTTCTATGGCATTTGCCCTTCCCTATTAATCTTTTATACTTAGAAAACATGGGAGGTCACTTGACAGCGGACAGTTATACCACCTTTGATAATGTACTAAATCATTTCAAGCAACAAACCGGAACATCGAAAAGTGAAAATTATTCAAAATTAGAAAATATAACTCTTTGTGTCTTTTCCATAAAATGAAACAAATTCCCATATCTGACACAATGAAAAAATGAAAAAGTTAGTTTGAAGTATTATAAGTTGTTAGTTGTTAAGTCCTCTTTCATAATAACCTATAAGCCACTAGCTTTAACAGGCTTCAGAATTTAAATTGCTCATCATATTGAATTACTTGGTCATGAACCTTGTTTGCATGTATTCACTCAAAGTGATTAATGAAAGAAACTTACAGCTATTCCATCTGTGCAATTATAAATTGTCTCGTGAAGAATTTTCCAAGCAGCTTCAACCTGATCAACAGCTTTACCATAACGTCTACGACTATAGATTTTCAACCATTCCTGAGAAATCAAATGGAATAAAATTGTTACATAAATGATATCAAAATGCCATGAAACCCTAAAATTAAACATAAACACCATAAATTTCTTGGTAAAAAATCGCCATAAAGCAAAGGATCATGTAGCGATTGTACAGAGTTTAATGGAAAATTCTTCATCATATTCTGCTAAAATCTTCTCATATGATCCAAGTCTTCCCCACCACTATCTCCTGTGCATGTATCAACCCAGATTTTTTTTTTTTTTTTTTGGATCATGTAATAATAATACGCAGAAATTTCCCTCGTGTTTGCATTTCTATTTAACATATATGTTTGATGGATGTGATAATAGTTGAAAAATTAGAGACTCAGTTTGACTTCAGACTATGAAACCCAGACTATCTCTCCTGGCCTATAAATTTTAATCCAGTAAATACAATTGGAATCTGAAAATTTTTTACGGCTGAAGTGACATGAAGCTTCTATAAACACATCTACATCAAGAAACAAGCATCATTATCATCCTAAAAAATAGCAAGGGTGGATATTTCTACACTACATCTCTGAATTTTGAAAACCCTATGCTGGGGTTCCTTCAGAAACACATGAGATCAACACTGACCAAGCGAAGGACCAGCTTTGACATGGTTGCTACTAAATGAAGATTCTTTATCTTATACTGATCATAATACAGAAATATGTTACCTCAAGTTGGAAATCATCACTTCTGTACGCCATTTCAGACATAAGCTCATAAACAACTGGATTATGTTCAATTCCTTCCATGCACATGCCAACACCAACCTGTGCAGAAACAACAAGCATAACCTTAGATAATTATTTGCTTATGAGTAGCCAACATAAACCATTAACAACACAAACATCTCACACATTGACATAATATTAGATAATTCTATCAACAAATAGAATTTCAGCAGTTTGTAGAAATATTTATTATAGGGGTACTGAGGAAAAACATCAAAAAATGTCACTTTGATTTTCTAATGTGACAAGTAAGAAAAAAAGGAGGGAGTATTTATAATTTCAAACACCTAAATGCTGATAAAATTTCGTACCTTTTTGGGTAACAGAAAGTTCCCATTCACTTAGTATGATATGTACATTTTTCTATACAGGATAATGTCTGAACCATGGCTAGTCCATCTAACAGAAGTTAGAAGCATCAAGGTTTTAAGCTTCAATCAAATGAAAACCACATCTAGGATAGAACTCTGAAATGGTGCACATCAAAGATTTATTCCATGGTTCTATTTTGGGGAACAACACAGGTTCAAGAGGATAAATCCTTTACAAACACCCCAACCTTCTAAAAGTGTCAGTGGTTGAGGGTAAGGGCAAGTGCTTAATAGTTCATAAAAAAAATAACTTGCATAGGAAAGTGATAAAACCTTGGCATGATAGCCGCGAATCTCTTCATACTAATGGATATTTGAAAACTACGCAACGGATAGTATTGTAACCTTGTTTATCCATCAAAACATAAAATGACAAATCTCTCAGTAGGATTGATCTTCATTGCTGAATGAGTGTTATGTGAAGAAATGAACTCATGAGAACTCATACAACAAAAAATATTGAATTGAAGGGAGTCACAGAGAAATCAATAACACTGTTTTTTAATTTTTTGATAGTTGAAATCAATAACGCATTGTTCAACTAACATTAAGTAAAAGATGTTTTCTGTTCTATGTACAGTCTTGTAGCTTATATTATTAAGACAAATAAGCAGATACTTTTCTTAAAATTGCATAAAGCATACCATTGTCGAATTTTCACTAACACGGGCATCAATAGGACCTGAAGCAACAGCATCTAATACACCATACATTTCAATGTTCCCACCAAAATTGTGCAGCATACACCTAATCCATAATCACAGAGAGAGAGAGAGATGACCTCAAAAAGTAACTTGTAAAGAATTGAAAATTGATATAGACTGCAGCAATATTTTGACTACCATATATATGGAGTGCCATAAAACTGTAAAGATGACTTCCATATTGGTTTCACATCAGCAAATAGATCAAGAACTATCATCTTCCCAAAAGGAACAGAATGAAGAAGTGCCTGTGAGATAATAAGCTAAGTTTAAAAATAAAATCAACATAAAGTTTGCAATTGTATGGAAGAAAACTGCGTTTTCACATAGATGAAATTACATATATATATAAATATACAATTGAAAGATAAATGCTTCACCAATAAATGGGAAAAAGAACTTTGAGAAATCATAAAATCCTCTTGTTAAGTGATTAAATTCTACTACTCTTTATTAGCTTAAGACTTTTAGAACATTTGGTAATTTAACCTCAGTATCAGAATAGGAAGTCTTGTGTTTGAACCTTGGTTCCATCCCATTCGTTGGTTATTGTACATGTATTTCGCCTACAGTTGAGAACTTGAGTTCGGTCCACACATAAGAGGGTGTTCTACCCTCTTTATCAGCTTAAAGATTTAGAGCGGTGATAACTTAACACCTCTTTTGTTTTTTCTTTCCCTTTTAATTTTAAATAAAAACAGACAATATCTGATAACAAGTAAACCTCATATCCATGAAAAAAATGTAGAGGTAATATTATTTTGAAAGTTCATTCACAATATAGCAGAAGTTTTGATAGATCCCTTTCTTAACAAAAATAATGACCAATCTCGTGATTCTTGTAAAACCCCATGAAGGCACAAAGGCTCCCCCAAGAGAACAGCTCCAAACGAAAACAAAAATAAACTTGATGCTATCAACAATGTTTTGCTATAGAGATTCAAATGGCATAGGTTTTCTGACAATAGGAGTCGAATTCCTTAATGTAATATGAAGGCTATTTGCAAAGTTAGAATATTACTTTTTGTAGTGAACTAACAACACTGGATCCCTCTTCCAGTGACAAAGATGAATGATCAATCCTGAGATTTTTGTATAACCTCAAAGGCACAAAAGCTTTCCCCTTAAAAGAAGTTTGGATGACGACAAATAATATAAAATTAATGTTGTGAATGGTTTCTGGTTAATATTCAAATTGTTATGAATCTGTAAATATGACACGAAATCTGTAATTAGCTTAGTCGTATATATCCTAATCTCAAGCCCATTTTTAGGAGCTTAATCTTAGGAATAATTAGTAACACTTCCTAGTTTAGAACCTTTGTATAACTATGTATACTCATTCTTTTTCATCAATAATGTGCAGAAATTACATAGGCTTGCTGTAACACTAATTATATATTGTTTTCAATCAATAGCAGGAACTAGACGTCCTCCAACATAATTTAAAGACCGAGGCAAGGAAGTAAAATATAACTTTCTTTTGATCCAAGAAAATTAAGCCTGAAATAGGAACTTCAGTATCAGGATATAGTAAATGAATATGCCAAGCCAAGTATAATATCACAATAAACTATTGAAGTTCTTTTACTTTTAGGAGACATACCTTCATCTGTGGTGGTTTCCAGAATTTTGAGTCTGAATAAAATAGCCAACCCTGAAGATTGTAACCAGCAAACAACTTAATTTATCACAAAAGGCATTGATTGTTAGTAGACACACCAGGAAGGTCAAACAACACCATGCACCAGTAAAAGAAGAAAAGTGGTAAGACAGAAAAGATCATTTTTTTAAGAAATCTTTTATTTTTCTGGGTTGTACTGTTTTACTAGATCAAGTTGCTAGAGATAAGCCATTTTGTACCTAAATTTCGTAGCTGGTAAATGTAACTCCAGGTTGGAGGTAGTAAATGCACTTCAAATAGTACAACTTTACAGTTCCTCTTTCGACACTCATCACAGTGTTAGTTCCCTGTTTAAGAATTCATCTTCAAAATATAACATCTATTTATAAAATAATAAGCACTAAAAATTACAGATCTAAGTTCATTGTTCCTATTCCATCAAATAAATAATACCACTTGAATTAGAAAACATCTATGGCCAAAGCTCAGAAGCATATGGTCAGCAGAAATTTCCCTAGGTTCACTTTTATGTCTTCATTTCCTCCTTGTAATCCATAATTAAGCTCTGCATTTCTTGGTAGCTTTTGAATAATAGAACCAAAGGTCATTTAAACTCCTGAATAAATTTTATATGGATTTGTTTTTAGTAATATCCGCCCTTTTAATATTGATCATCTCCTAAATAACTCATAGTGCATGAAGAAGATAAGAAAAGTGAACTGATAAATAAAACTAACATTTAAATCATCATCAGATAAAGAAGTAAAAATTAATTGAGAATAGTAGAAAATGTGGAGTACATACTTGCATGAGCCAAACTGCATCCTTATCTGCTCTAGACATTGCTTTATAAACAGATGAACCAAGAGAAGAGATGTACTTTGGATCATTAGTGGGAGGAGAGTTCTCATTGAATGTATCACTGCATAAACGTGATCTTATGTAAACAAGAATATAATACTTCCACCCCGACCAAAATGCAATGCATGATATGCAGAAAAACATGTGCAACAGTCAATTAAAGTAGGTGCATTGTACTCTTCTGACTTAAAATGTTACATGTATAGGAAAAGCTTGTAAGCAAAACAGACAAACTACAAGTTTAGCACTTTATCAATAATTCCAATCCATCCAAATAAAAATCAGCTATGAAATACAACAGCTAATAGATAGGCACAAGATTAGAACCCAATCAAGGAAGAAAACTAAGGACACAATTTCTTATACTACACAGCATAATTTGATCTACTTGAAATGAAAGACGTACCAGCTATAAACATCTGTGATATCTCCAAATTCTGCAATAAAGAAATGAAGAAATTCAAAATATGCCTGACATAAAAAAACTGAAACTCTGGAAGTATTTCCTATAGCACAAAAGAAATGCTAGATGACATTTCTAATTTACCCACGCATATCACAGTATATCAGAAATAAATTCACATCTTACAGGACAGAAAAATCAAAACAGAAATATAGTGAAGTCTATTTTCCATGGCCATTGTTTGCCTAAACAATTCATTTACACAAAGTAAGCAAGAAACAACAGAAATGTCACATGTATTTTCCTTCAAATTTTTGTTTAGATAGTACATTACCACAATAATATAAAAAACCATTCAACATCAACTATAAAAGACAACAATTTTCATTTCCGAGTTCAATGCCAAAGGAGCACCAAATATCATGACATGAGGTAATTGAGTAACATAAATATTACAAGACGTTGCACATGATCTAATACTTCAAATATTTTAGCCAAAGTTCATTTCAACAAAATTGGGTTTGTGCTTCTTTTTCAAAGTTGACAAAGAGCTAAATAGTGTACACTGGAAATGAGAAACTGAATAGCAGTAATTAAGATATGTATATAAATAAAATAAACAAAATTCTCTTTTTCCACCTTATTTACATTTCAGGCAGCTATGTTTTTTGTCCAAATATCATTGCCTAGACTTTGACTTCATATATAGATACACACCAAAAAAATAGAAAAAAGAGAAAAAAATTCTGTGAGAGACAAACAAACTTAAATAAAAAACTCACCTTTGAACAGTTGCTTGATAAATGCCTCCCCAATTTCAATAAATAAAGGATCAGAAGGATCAAGAAGGAAAGTACAACACCATCGAGGGTCACCATTAACTGTGTTCCTATGAAAATCATAAAAAATGTAACTTTAACAGATGATATATTATGTCATAATAATATGGAATTCAAGGCTAGTTCAAACAATTAGAACCAGAAAAGACATAGTTACAAAGTTTTCAGCATCTATCTTGATCTATTTCACACATGCAAAGTGCTCCCCGTTTCACAATCACCACTTGGACTATCTTAAGTTATCAGCAAAAGAGGATCAAAATGACCTTGCTTCCAAGCAAGTTCATTTTGATACTGTTAGAAAGTAAAAGACAGTTAACTTGACCATGACATGCATTTGATTAACCATGTAGAAACCTTCTGCCTTTTAGTTTTATTAGAGAATTTTTCAATACACAACAATGGAAACTTATTGAACTGATAGCAAAAGAGAGAATATAAACTCAAAATAGAGAATCTGATAGCAAAAAATTTCAAGGCTTTCTGTATGTAAATTCAACTGGGGTCCAAAGGCTTGTTTAATATTAGTATAAGAACATGAAAATGTAACTGAATTGAAGGTAAACATGAATAGGAAAGGAAGTACTAAAAGACAGGAATGGAAAAATATAACTATATTGAAGTATCAAAAGAATGATATACGGTCCACATCCTTCCAAATTAAAGAACAAGAACAGAAAGATTTTATTGAAGTGAAGGTATCAATGAATCAGAAAGAAAGTACTAGAAGACTGGGATGGGAAGATATAGCTATATTACAATAATAATAAAAACAAAATGCTATACCAGTCTCCAAGTTGAGTTATATTAGCAGATGGAAATATTGTTTTCAGTGCCGCTGGAACATTTCCAGAAAATGAAGGAAGAACTGGTGACAGAGAAAATAGAAAATTATATAACTTCATAAAAGAAAAGTATGTGTCAAACATGTTAGATTGAAAGCTGAAGCATACCTGGAGTCATGCCTAAGTCTATCATTCGAGATAATATTTGTTTTTGCAACCGCAGCTGTTGGTCCAACCAATTTTGAGATAAAGGTCCACCCCACCTGCAATATAAAAGATATCCAATTTAGTCTTTTAGAAGGTGTGAAGAAGACTGTTAGGTCAAAACAAAAGAAAATGAGTCCCATCACAGGCCTGAAAGTTAAATCCTAGAATAATTTATTGATCATTCCAATGCTATGATCCACTGTAATTCAAGCTCAAGAACACACTATACGTGATTACTCAGATTTCACAGTGGATTGGTACATTGCTAGGTTTCTGCCTTCTAGTACAGACTATTATGCAGTTGGCTCCCTTATAAGAATATGTTTTCTACATACTACACTCAGGTTTAGACTATCCTTCACCAACAAAAGAACACTTCATTTAATCAGAGCAATTATATCATGATATTTTTTAAAGAATCTATGTCAAAAGAAAAGCTACTGATATATTTGTTTCAGACTTGGATTATCCATCTCTAATAAAAAAAAATAAAAAAATTACTTTGTTTCATCAATGCAATATATATATACATCATAATATCTTTTAAAAAAATCTACATCATAAGAAAAGTTTCATTTGGTTCCTTTTCTGAAACAAGAGAGAGTGATGGGAGAAAAAAGAGAACATAACCAAAGCTTAAGTGGATATAACTAATTATGTCACCTGTTTCATTCCAAATCAGAATAGCTGTCTAAAAAATAAACTACAACTATTTTTTCTCTACAACAAAAGGTCACACTGTATACTGTAACTATATTTATACATGCTTGCAGTGAAAACTAACATTTTTATGATAATAATATTTATAGAATTGTTTGTTACAGAGAAGGGAATCAAAAATAAGGGATGAGCTAAAATCTAATGAAGATGCTTGGTTCCAAGATTGGTATTGCGATAAAAATAATATAATAAACTAATATTTGTTCCCACAAGTGATTTTCAAACATAAGAGAAATTAGTCAATTTCATCCCTAAACTATTTACGAATCTTTAATTCTAACTTTCTAGTCTCAAAACAAAATACAATCAAACTGTTTAGTCCCTCTCCAGTAATTTTACCATTTATTTACAAATCTTTTATGAAAACATTAATCAATACGGTCCCTAATCTATTTATAATTGGCAACTTCAATCTTCTCTTTAATTTTAATATTTTTAGTTTTTTAAAAAAATACAATTAAACTATTTAGTCTCTAAGCTTTTTCTTTTGTATATTATCAATAAAAAATTTACACAAGCAACATATAATAAAACAACATGGAGCACTTTTTTTCTAAATCACTGTCATTTATTTTCTACTTAGTAGCAAGAAAAGAATAATTATGAGTAGATGGTGTGTAACTCAGCATGGAAAAACATAGTCATAAGTTATATTAAATCTTACATAGTTACTCGTTTTAAAAAAAAAAAAAAAACACGAATATAAAATTATATGTACTTTAACTCATAAGGAATTACTGTGAATTTGGTCAAAAAGAAAATAAGACAGTAGTTGAAAATAGGTCAATAAGACAGTAGTTGAAAATAGGTCAAGGATCAAAATATTTAAAAATTAAGATTACATACCAAACTAGCTTGAACAAAATAGTTGAAGGATCAAATTGGATAACTTTTGTTCACTCAAAATGAGCATGTGCACATGCAAATTTTTACCAATAACGGGCAAACCAGCTAAAGGACTAAATAGTCTAATCATAATTTGTTTGAGAACAAAAACAATTAAAATCAAAGAAAAAAGAACAAAAGCGGCTAATCATAGTTAGTGTAGAGACCAAATTAGCTAATTTATCCTATTTTTCCTCTAAGACAAAAGGTCACACCCTATTATGTAGCTAGATTTTATATGCATGCAATGACAACTAACATTTTTTTTGGATAGTAGTATTTTTAGATTGTTTGTCGCAAAGAAGGGGATCAAAAATAAGGGATAAGCCAAAATCTAATGGATATGTTTGGTTCCAGAATTGGTTTAGTGATAAAAATAAAATAACTACCATTTGTTCCAAAGTGATCTGCAAAACTCCCAATCAAAATCAATTTGCCCCTAGGTCCTGAACAAGAATTTTAAGCACTCTTTTAGAGGTTAAATTCTAGATAAGAGTATAACTATGTGAATGTGTTCTTACGATTGTTTAATCAAATATGAGTTTTCAATCGATAAGAAAACAATACAAAGTCGTAGATATGCATGTATATCTGTTCATGAAATCTATCTTCTCACCCATGTAAGTTTCCCATGCGAGCCCAAGCAAGAAATGCAGGACCACCAAAAAAATTATTTAATTCTTCTGCAGTTATATTGAAATCCTGCAGTCAACAAACAAAGTTGAGAAATGGCAGAGATGAAAGAAATGTATTCATCAAATAATAGGAAAATAAGAGGTAAATTGAAAAACTAGTATCTTAATCCAGTAAATGTAATGTGAAGATGCCACCTTGATCATATAAATTTCTATCCTGCCATAAAATGGAACAAAAAAAAAAAACACCAAGATTTGCTCTCCACTGAAGAGAAACTACAAAAGTAACTGCATTGATATTTTTAGTAGATAGAAAAGTAGTAGCCTAACCATGATCTTATAGCAGTGAAAGAAGCATCCATCAAAAGACTAGTCAATGAAGTGCTGATTGTAGCAAAATGCAAAGGTAAGAATCAATTGATGTTAGTAGGTGATTGCACCGTTCTTTGTAAAAACAAATACCACCATAATCAATATCTTTGAAGAAATGGCATAAAAGATTCCAATGCAACTAGACTAATGAGCTGATGATGACAATGTGCAAAATCAGAAATGAAGGTTTTACGACTAACTTTTAAATACAATGAAAGGATGTGAATTCTAGGGGGAAAAAGGATAAATTGAAAATCTATAATAGCTCCACTTACAGACTACTAAAGATTTATGCAAAGTAACGGGGAGAATTGAATCAGCAGATAAACTTTTCCACAATAACAGTAATGAAACAATACCGCAAAAACTTTTTGCCAGATGGCCTCTTGGCCTGTAAATGCCAGAGGTAAGTTAATTCCTTGAAGTGCCATCCAATCTATCTCTTTCTCCCATCTTTTCCAGTCCCACCAAACATAGGAATCTGCAGTGCAAGTGAAAAATCGTGCTAAGTTATTCACAGCAGCACGAGCAAGATAACAATCCAGGGAAATCTCAATCTAGCAGCACATGTTAAATGCCCCAAATACTGGTTTACTGCAGTATGAACAAGCTCACTTTATGGGCCCATTTTAATCAAAATATCCAACAGTAATATAAGAAAACCAAAAGAGAAAATGGGAAAAATAAATGCCAATACTTTCATTTTAAGAGTTCTTTGCTCTTGTAAATCTGGAAGCGTTAACTACTTTGAACATTAAGAGTTCAGAAAACTAGAAAAATAGTAAAGAAAAGATAGTGGGTACGAAACTAATTTAGCATATCATAAAAACCGTTCTTCCAGTAACACATTCAAAGATGTCCAAAACCATAAACTGCCACGTAGGAAATATCTATCTCAAGAAAGCAACAGATAAGACCATAGTTGAAAAGTGAAAAGCAGAAAAGAACCTTGGTGCCAGGAAAAGGAGAAATTAAATAAGGTTGCTAATATTCGTTTTAAAAGCTTGCATATCCAGGAAAATCTAGGCCACAGCACGCCTTAATATGCAAAAGCATATTCTACAATGTTGTTTCTAAACTTGATGCTCCTGCAGCCTCTGAACTACTCCCTCTTTCAAGCACATCAGGATTTATCTAATAAGTAGTTGTTTCAGGCCTCGGGGAATCGTGGCTGAAAATGATATTTTTGGAACATTTTAATAGATAACAATATGAGAAGCAAGTGGATTAGGTGCCAAGAAAAGCACATCTCACTAATAGAAACAGAGCTTAACGCCTTCAAAACAGATAACTATTAAAGGTCAAGAAAAGTAAAAAGTTGTTAACTCAGGTTGTGCTATTTTTTTTTTTTTTTTTTTTTTTTTTTTTTTTTTTTTTTTTTTGGTATTTCCTTTATTTGGTTACTAGAAGTGTTTAACAGGAGGGGTTATAATGTTTCAGTCACAGTATCCAAGTGATTGAGAGAGCAAGACCAAAAGGCAAGAAAACAGAGAAGATGTTACACATACAGCTGGACGTGACAACATTTTGGTAATAGTTCCATGGCACCACGCGCTGAACTATCACTCCGTCAGCACTTACAAGAGGTAGTGATCCTGGCTTTGGAACTGAAGCTATTTGAATGCCACCTGTTTTCTCCCATGATATATGAGCATGGCACCAATACTTCAGATACCAATGCAGGCCAGATACGATTTCAGTTGCAGTAGATCCTTCAATTCTATAGCAGAAAGAAGGAAAAATCTGAACAAGCTTCACAGTCACAAATTATGCATATATGAATGAACATTTGGAGGAGAAATAAAGGTGAAATTAAGTTATGAAATTTTTTCTAACCAGATCTAACAGTAGCTTCAAAATACAATTAAAGCATAATTGAAGGATAGTAAACTAGAGTCTTACATTTGCAAAGATTTCAAACAAATTTGGTTAATTCTAAAGACTAAATGACTATGCAATCCAAATTTGTAGGCTGTCGAATTTCATAACATTCATGATCTCAGAAGTGAGCTGGAACTATCATACAGAAGCAGAAAAAATGATAGTATGCACATGAGCAAAATGCTGGTAAAGCAACAAAGGAGATGGAAAAAAAAATTAAAAGAATGGTAATCCAGAATCAAAAATTGTTTCAGACATGCATCAATTGAGCACAGAATTAAGTATCAGACCAATAAGAACTAAATAGGGTAATCTAGACTACAGGAAAAAAACACCTACAGTATTTCAGGAGAATTTTTGCTTGAGCTTTTGTAATTGCTTATCCGGAAGCAACTTCGTCTGCCAGAAGTATCCTTTTTGTTTTTAAGGGGGTGTGAAGAACAAAACCACACAACAAAAATATTGTATTAGAACAAATGCAGCATATGTAGCTAGAAAGAAAGATAAGAAACTACAGTAATCATTTGAAATAATATAATATGGAACTTCATATCAGTTACCACACTATACTTATGAACAGAAAGAGCCAATAAAAATATTGTAATACCCCATCTAACATCTAGACATTGTGATACTTCTTCCCACTTCCCACTTCCCACCCATATCAGCAAAAAATCGAAAATATGAAGAATAATGTAAAGTAATAAACCTTGGAGGCAATTTGGAATTCGAAACTGGACAAATGGGTGGGTAGCAATCTCTGAAGAACCCCTCTGGCTGCAGCTTCTTGAACTGACGAAGGTGGTTTTTTGGCGTCCAAACGTCTCTGTAAAGACTCTATAGCTTCCAATTCTTGAATTGACGATGAAGAAGACGAAAAATTTAGGAGTAGAGAAAGAATTGTAAAGAAGAAAAAGAAGTTTGATTTCTTCATGTTTGGAATAGAAGATTGAAATTTCAGTACTATCTATGTATTGATCACATCATAATCGACAATTATAGATGTGAGTGAGAGGTCTATAAGAAGATTCCAAAAGGAAACTCAAAACGGCTTTCGTTGTATTTCCTGTTCTTTTATGAAAAGTTACTACTACTTTTTTTTTTATTATTATTATTATTATTATTATTTTGTTTTTGATTTTGCAACATTTTTAAAAGTAATCTGTAACAGCTTTTTTTTTTCTCCTTTGTACTCTAAGGATTATATATTATTAAATATTAAAAGAGTATAAAGAAATTGAAGATGTAAGTGAACTTATGAAATTAAAGATCAAATATCGATTCATGTATGTATCTGTATTTGTTTAAAAGTTGGGCCTCTAAAGGACCAATCGGTTCGAACTAAATATTGTGTCCCAAAAATATATATATATATATATATATATATATATAAAATATACAAGACTACTTAGAAAAGATAGATATAAAATAGTCTAATAATTAAAATTAAAATGTATAAAAAGTAATAGTTTAGGGTGTAAAACAGATTTATCAAAAAAAAAAAAAAAAGTTGTAAAACAGCAAATGTAATAATGTTTGAAGAAATTATTCATATTTACTTCCATTCCGAAACTAATTACCAAACGTAAATATTTGGGATTATTGGAAATTGCATGAGAATCTAGTGCAGAGATATAGTCCTTCTTACATGTAAGGATGATCTTGTTCTTGTTTTCAATGAATTCATCCTGCTGTTCATGAATGGCGGCAAGCTCAGAACAACTCTCTCCACAAACCCAAAGTATGCATCACTCCAAGGTTTTTTAATGGCGAGAATCAGGTACGGGATTATGATTCCTACTGCAAATCCCAATCCAATGCTCAGAAAGAACCATTGGTCAATGACTTGTGATCCACTGTCATCGTCTTCTTCAGAATCAGATCCATCATTTCCTGAATCTTTATTCGGGCATTTTATCACCAGCGGAGCTCCACAAAGACCAGGGTTTCCGTCAAACGAAGACTCGGTAAAAGTCGATAGTTGCCCTGTATATGGAATTAAGCCTGAAAAGTTATTGTTGGATAGATTTAGGTAGCTCAAGAATGACATTGCGGCCATGGTTTGTGGGATGACACCATTGAGCTTGTTATCTGAGAGATCAAGGGATGTCAATTCGCGCAAATTTGAAATGCTTTCTGGGATTTGGCCATTAATTCGGTTTCTTGACAGGTTCAGGGCCACCAGGCCAAATAATTTTGAAATTTGTGTAGAAAAATCACCGGATAAATTGTTCCCGGATAAGTCTATGGATGTCAAAAGGGAAAGCGTTTTGGTATACTTCTGCATTTGATTCTTCAGATTGATAACCAGACTTTCCTCATAGTAAATACCTCTATATGCACCGTATAATAGATATTCATTTATTTTTTGTTCTTCTGACATGGCTTTTAGGTTCCCCAAGCTTGCTGGAATTGTTCCAATCAAATTGTTTTCTGCAAGATCAAGAACCTGAAGTGAAGTCAAATTTGAAATCTCAGATGGCAGTGTCCCTGAAAAGGAATTTGACCTTAATCTGAGGATTCTGATGTTTGTATAACTATCCGCGAACCATGATGGAATTCTACCAGATAGTTTGTTGTTTCCGAGATCAAGAGTCTCCAAACTTGACAAATTTTTCAGAGAAGAGGGAAGTTCACTTGAGAACATGTTGTCATTCAAGTGCAACGAGACAAGCTGGTTCAGTTGCCCCAAAGATTCAGGAATTTCGCCTGATAAATTGTTTCTTCCTAGGTCTAAAACTTTCAGATAAGAGCAGTTTCCTATGTCTGAAGGGATGCTTCCTGTCAGATTATTCATTGAGAGATCAATCACTTGCAGGGATGTCATTTCACCAATGGTTCTTGGTATTTCACCCGAGAGATTGTTACTTGACAGAGAAAAGAAGATCAAATAGGGCATTATTTCACTAATATTCTCAGGTATAGAACCTTGAAACTGATTGTTTGACAGATCAAACAACTCGACTGGAGCAACAGGAATGAACCCTGTGAATTGATTGGAGCTAAGATCAACATCTGCAAAAGGAGCTACTTGAAGTGGAGTTGGTATCTGACCTTTTAACTGATTGATCGAAACATTTAGCAGTGACAGATTAGAAGAAATATCCCAAAACCAGGTCGGAATAGAATCTGAGATGCTTGCATTTGAAATGTCAAGAAACCGAAGCCCCTTTTGGGATTGAAGCCAAGCAGGAAATGAAGGGCCTAACTTGCATGAACCCATGTCTAGATTTCGTATTTGAAATGGAGGCAGCCAAGTTGAACTAACATTTAATGTGAAGGAATTCGAAGACAGGCGTAATATTTCTAGCTTACTCAGCTTAGCAAAATGAGCTTCATTAAGAATACCTGTCAACTGATTGGAAGAAACATCAAGAACAGACAACTGAGAAAGACTTCCAATACTCTCTGGTAAAGTCCCTTTCAATTTGTTCCCTGATAATCCTATATTGGTTAGATTTTGAAGTGTCCCTAAAGAATCAGGTATCGTGCCTTCTAACAAATTGAAATCCAAACCAAGATCTGTGAGATTTTTAACCATGCCCAACCATTCTGGTAATTTACCAGCTATCCTATTATTGCTTAATGACAAGTATCTCAGGTTAGGCAAAGTAGCCTCGGAAGAAACACAGGTTCCACTTCCATCTAGTTCTTCAGGTAAACTTTCTGTTAAGTTGTTTCCAGATATATCAAGATTGACTAAATTGCATAGCCTGCCAATAGTACTTGGTATTCCACCTTCAATATTATTATCAAATAGATCAAAACTAGTGAGAAATGTCTTGTTCCCAATATTTGTAGGAAGTTTTCCATGAATCTTGTTTGCAGCTAAAGACAGAACCTCAATACTTTCCCAGCTTCCAGAAAACAATGCACGAGAATTTGCACTGAGATTGTAATTTAAAGCAAGGTCTAAAAATCTTAGCTTTGGAAGCTCCCCTATCCCAAGTGGGATCCTTCCTTTGAGTCCACAGCTGTTTAGATCAACATATTCAAGGTTGCTGAGATTTTGAAGCCAATATGGAAAATCGGAATCAAATGCATTCATGCTAAGATCAAGAACAGCAAGTGAAGTGAAGTTAATGAAATTCAGGGATGAAGCAAGATTAGGCAAACTGCATCCTGAAAGATGAAGCTCAGTTAAATTTGGAAGCATGTTATAACGGTCAAGCCAATCCGAATTCACAGAAGAAAGATCAACCCGGTTCATCTCAAGATGTTTCAGAGAAATAAGATTGCTAATCCAATTTAAGTCATCAACAGTTAAACCAGAAAAGAGATCAGAAGAAACATCAAGATACTGCAAGCTGGAAAGATTTCCCAAATTTGAAGGTACAGTACCACTAAATCCAGCTTTGGATAAATTCAGATACTGCAAATTCTTTAAAGAACCAATGAATTTAGGAATTGGGATTCCATCAAATGTATTGAAGCTCAAATCTAAGTAATTCAAGTTCACTAGTTTGAGCAATGAAGGTCTGATCTCTCCACTCAAGTTCCAGAAACCATACCTGGCACTAGTAGCAGAACCTGCAGTAATACTAATACTAACTGGATACGGGTTGTGCAGGTCAATCTTGATAACATCTCCCGTCTGATTATCGCAACCAATCCCCTTCCAAGAACAACAGTTGCTACCACCTCTCCACGAAGACAGCCGCCGATTCTCAGAATCTGTGAGGCCACTTTTGAAGTCGAGAAGAGCTGCAACATCAGTATCAGAACAGGTAAGAATTTGTGCCTCAGTATAACATGCCTGTCTGAATATCACCTGAAAAAGGACTAAAAAAATAATAACTGTATTCGGAAACATCTTCATCATGCTGATGGACAACAACAACAACAACAACAACAACAACATGAATTGATGTTCTCCTTTCTATACTTATTTTAACTTAATTAATATTCATTAATTTCTTGATTTACAAGAAAAAATTTCATTTTCAACGCGGCATCCTTAAAAAAATAATTGATTGTTTCTGGATAACGTTGTTGTAAACAAACAATAATTAGTCAAAGAGACACCGATGGCAAAGAAGTTTCAAGTCAACCATCAGCAACATTTTATATTTAACTAATTTGTCAGACACGTTTCAGCATGTACGTAGCTTACTGGACTAAAGAAAGAAAAAACCAACTTCAGCTTCACGTTGCAGACGTAGGATATATATATATATATATATATATATATATATATATATATTTTTTTTTTTATTATTGACCTGTCGTTGATGTATTCTATACATATTTTAAAAGGCTTTTTTTTTTTTTTAACTTATCCGGAATTATAGGGTAAACCCCAATTACAGAGCACTCAATAATCAATACCAATTTTTATGTATACGATTGATATGAACAAAAATTACATACTACACTCATTCCATAAATGCAAAAAAATATTGATTCATAATTATTATTATTATTATTGCTGAATTTTTTTTTTTTTTTCGTGGGATATTGAATCACATAACTAAATCTAAAAGTTTTAAAAAATAAAATAATAAATCAAGAAAATTATTTATAAGATGTTAAATGGTGCTTGAGAGACATATATTAGTGTTATTCTTGACGTCTTCTCTATAATCACATTCAATTCAATAAAACTCCATTATAAACTTTAGCCAGAACAAAAGGGAATCTTTTAAACTTATTAAAAAATTTAAAAAGTTGTTATTTATTTAAATAACTCTTAATTTGATTTGAAGTGAACTAAGTTAATTTGATTAAATAATAAACTAAAATTACCATTAATAATAATAAATAAATAAATAAATAAAAGTCAAATTAACGACAAAATGAAACTGATTAACACCACAAAAAATAGAAATGGAAGACCATATATTATCACATAAAACATGTAATTAATAATCAAACAGCAGCGTTTATCTAAAACTAACAAAATATAGAAATCTGAATCAATTCACAAAAATGTAATTTCAAGATTAAATTAAACGCTGCAAAATTTGGGCAAATGATCCACAGCTACAGATACTGCACACTTTAATCGATCTTTTCTGTACATATATGACTGTCGCAGGTTTTTCTCTTTTTGCCTGCTTCTGAAGAATGACGAATGTCGCTAGAAACTCATCAAATGAACAGATTATGAAGTTGGCTTCTGAGTTCCATGGATTTTGCTGCAACAACCATGGACTCTTCAATAACTGGGTGACAATCAAAGCATCAGCATGCCACACCCAACTACACTTCCGGTACTTTACACAATCGAGTTCATCTTAATTTTGCATTTATCCAGGAAAACATGAATTTTACGTATGTCACGTATATTATGATTTTGCATAATTTATCAGTAGCGCATTTTCTATCCCATCCATAATTTCAGCACTCTATCTCTACCACCAGATGCTACTTTCTCACCATCAGGACTCCAGTCTACAGCAAAAACCTAGTAAATTTGTAAAACATTAAACAAAAATTAACTACTGTCACAGTTGGAGGAAACAGGTGTTTATATTATATACTCTTTAAACCTAACTTTTGGAGACTCCATACCTCATCAGCATGGCCAGGAAGGTCTTGTTTTAACTTCTGAGTACGAATATCCCAAACCTGAAAAGGTGAAACTGAAATTAGTCCTGCTATTTATTGGACAGGAAAAGGTCTGGACTAGATCAATAACCCTTCCATTACAAAATCCAGACCCCTCCCCCTTAAAACCCCAAAATATACAGACCAAAAAAAACAACTAATAACAGTAAACAGAAATACATAATAATATTGACAGGAGGACAAAAAAAAAAGAACAAGAGAGAGAAAGAGCAAAGAACCATAAAAGAGCATACACCATTAAGCATCCATCGGTTCTGATTTCTTGTTGGTTTTGACTAAGGATCAAGTGTCTTACTCAGTGGGAGGAAATAGTAACCCCCTCATACACTTCCCTCCATGACAAAATTATTTGTCCGATTGGGTTGCTCAAAGAACTAATCCGATTAGGTGATATCATTTTATTTTCTAATTCTACCCTGAATTAACTATACATTAATACTCTCATATTCAACAACACTAATATCAGAAAATGAATTTTTTTTTTTTTATTTCAATATAAAATTAATTAAGCTTTACCAGCTCAAACTTTTTCTTTTTCCTTATTTTCACCAGCTCGACTTTTCTTCACCCAAGATAACAATAAGGAGGTTTGAAGCTTTTAAGAAATATTAATAAGGGTAGTTTTGGTATTATACTAAAATATATCATGTAACTCCAAAAACTCTAAATCTTCATGGAAAAGGAAAGGGGTCAAATATTGTTGGTGTGGAGGGAGTAATTACAAATGTAAATGTATCAAATGTTCATTTATCAACTATCTCAAGAGTTTAGCTTCATATTCAGCATGAATACTTAATATATTGTCATTACAGCAAGAAAACACAATGCGCAAAAATGTTGCCAATTCAGAAGAGGTGGGTTTTTTCCCTACCTTCAAAGTAGAGTCTTTGCTCCCGCTCAAAAGCAGCCTACTGTCAGCAGACCAGCTGCAACAGGGTAAAACAGAGAACATTGGTATCCTCACCAAATAGATAAATAAGCACACAAGAAAAGAGTACCAACCTTATTTGATAAACAGGCCCAACATGACCACGGAAAACGGCAACAAACTGCCCTGTTATCCCATTCCACAGCTTGACAGACTTGTCGAACGAAGCACTTGCAATCCATTGACCATCGGGAGAAAAGTAAACATGATTGACAAGCTGCAAAGCAAATTTTATTTCAGTGCCCACATTAAGAGGGAAACAAAACAAATCATCACTCCAAACAGAACAAAATATTTGTGATACAAAGGCAGCATATAAAGAGTAATAGTCCTTTAGAATGGTTGACAATTATTCCCAGTAGTACAGGCAAAAATTGTAGCAAAAGTTTGAACTCTACAGAAAACAGAAAGAGAAAAAATAAATAACTGAAGTTCCAAAACCTTGTCTTATTCTGCCAACAAATGTGAACATTCATAATTTATGTAGCAGAGAAAAATCCTACTGTTCATTAGGAAACTTCAATAACATTTTGGTCCTCAAGCTCACACATTAAAGACATGTTCATCCACACTTAACGGTTATGCTGCATTACCATTTTAAATATGGCGCTTAAACAAAACTTAAATGGATTTCTAACTGAATATATATATATATATGCTTATGTAAAGGTAAGTCCAAGAATGATATTTGTAAAGGAAACAGTGCCTAAAACTAGAGAGGCATACTTGCTGATGCCCAGTCATGCGAGTCTTGGGGTGTTTGCTCACACCAGGCTCCCACAAGAACATGGTAAAATCATCTGAACCTGAAACCAATCTCTCTGGAGCAGTACCCTTCATTTTATTGTACCTTTCTAAAGTTACCTGGAGAAAGAAGATAAAACAACAAATATCTACAGTAAGGATGAACACAAAAACTGAAAAAAAAGGAACCTTATTTAATACATTAAAATCCAAGTGAAACAGAGTTTCTTTTTTTTTTGTTTCGTTTCTTTCATTTAGCTTATTCACTGAACAAATGAAGAAGGTACAAAAGGAAGTTGAATGATGAGATACCTTCTTCATTTCCTCAGGTGATGCAAATTTTTTTCCAGTGTGATCAAATGCACCAGTACGTAAAACATACTCAGTGCTCAATGCCAAAGAATTAACCCAATGTCCATGACCCTACGTTCATTAACAAAATTAGAAAAGAAATAACAGAGGGGAGGAAAAAAGCATCTTTTTTTCCCATAAATGACAGGCAGGAAATGAGACTTCCACTGAGCAGGAATCATGTACATATTATATATAGAGGAAAAAGAGCACAAAAGCAAGTTCCTCTATTCATAAGGAAATGAGACTTCTACGAAGAGAAAACACCATGAACTTCACATAGAATTCTCATTACTTATATATAAGATAAAGAAATAAATAACATGAGACAAAGAGGAGTAACAAGCTGCCTTTCTGTACTACAGAGAAATAGGTGAGTTAAAAAAATATATGGCAAATTATTTATGTAATATTTAAACTTTGTGAAAATCTTTTGTCCAACATTTGTACTCCAACTAAGTGCAAGAACTGAAAGTTTTAAAATTTTTAAGGGAAAAGCTGGATGAAAATTTGTGAAGGATGAAAAGTTTAAGTATCACTACGATGCTTTGGCCAAAATAAATGTGCCAAAACATATCAGTTTCACCTATTAACAAAATTACACACTAAAATTTAAATGTCAGAGATAGAATCAATGCAAAAAAAATAATGGCAAAGAACAAACAGAATAAGGTACCAAAGCTAAAAGAGTTCACAAATTTGTTAGTAGTTTCACAGATAACTCACAGAGTAAATTTAAATTGAATATTCTGTTAATAGACGTCTAGTAGGAATATATATTGTGCATATAGCTAAAATATCATGGGGAATTCATGGCAAAGGAAAAAAAAAGTATAAAATGGGCAGGCAGGAAGATCCAGAATATTCCAAACCAGATTGCAAAATTAAGTAGCTTTTACCTTCAGTTCACGAATTAGCTTCCCCTGTGATGTTTCCCATACTTTGATTGTACAATCTTGAGATCTGCAAAATAAAGAAGAAATTTTATTGAGTATTAACCAGCTTAGATTTTCATCAAACTTCTAAAATAAATAAAGTTAACTTGTCTTTTTCCTTGTCTATTTAAAAAATAAATATACCTTCCCATTCAAAATAGATGGTCATTTCACACTTTTCTATCCAATAATTCTAAAGCTTTTCCTACTTATATAATGAGTTAATATAATTGAAAGAAATGTGTCAAAAAGTAATTAAATTGGACACAGGATTATTTATTAAGCCATATTTGACAGTTTATGTAAAAAAAATTATTGTTTTCATGATCATCCTTAATATGTAAATGGCCAAATAACCACTTATTATAAAAGAGAGGAACTTATGATGATGTGTCACCTCTGACTTTCTCAGATGAAAGTTAAAAGCATTTCTAGTTCCCATTTTTATTTTAAAATAGACGACAATAAAGTGAGTCCAAATAACCACATCAATTCCAGGTGGTAAATTTGACCCAAACCTCATGCATATGTGTGCTAGTTGGTTGTTAAGGAGCAGGAAGGAGGAATAACAGAAGACTGAATACATCTTCGGGTAGGATTAGAGAACCATAAGAGGTAATATCTCATTCAAGTAAAATAGAAAATAATGTAGCTATACCCTGTATATATCACGCCATCTCCACTCCATTTCACACAGGTAACTGCAAGTGTATGGCCAGTAAGACAGATAACACATTTCCTCAATGACACATCCCAAATTCGAGCATCACCATCTTTACTAGCACTGACAAATCGGCGACATGGAGCGTTTAGGTGCACTGGCTCCCATGATATCCCAGTAATCCATTTCTTATGACCCTGAGAAATGGTATATAGTACTTGAATCAGAAATATGCAATTACTTTTCGAGAACCTAAAGATAGGTTCTTTCAGAGTCCAACTCATGGTCGTCTCTTTGAACCTACATCACGTTCATGTTTATTATCATGTTTGAAAGCGTGTGTACACATAGCAGTTACATTTTACAGTTTGAAAAAGAGTTAAGACAAAGCTCTCCCTCTGTAACTAATTGGAAAATCAGAAAAATATCTTAAGCTCTTCATCACTTACAAAAGCTTCACCCTAGAACATTAGGAGTTTCTGCTAAATTATAAACTGCAACCATAAAACAGAGCTTCAAAGGCTGAAAGCAAAGTGAAGGATGACTGTTGTCTTCTCTAATAGTGTATGAGTCTATTTTTTTCTCTGCAGAAAATATGGATTCTGTCTGTTTCCTGTATCAACTTTACCAATTATTAATGTTCTACGATGTCTTGGCAATGAAATAAGAAGCATATACCCTTTTTGACTTGGAATCATACTTTTTTAGCCAAGAGGAGAACAAAAGAGAAGCGGGGGGGGGGGGGGAGAATGGGGGTGAGATCAGTAGTCAAAACAAGAATGAAAAGGTGAGACCTACAATAAGCGGGTTTCCTGATGGACTCCCAGTCTGGGGGTCCCAGCATTGAAGTTCTCCAGCCTTGCTACCACTAACAAGGTGTTTGCCATCTGGTGACCATGCAATACAAAGAACCCAGTTCTTGTGTCCTGGACAAGAGCAAAATCATAGTACTAAAATTTGTAAATATGCATCAAATAACTAAGTTAACTCTTAATTACTATGGAAACCTAATGCCCTGCAGAGAGTTTCCCAATAAACAAAATTGCCAGAACATATTTACATATTTACATATATGACATCATTTTGGACACCAGGATATATTGCTGCAGTGTCTTTTACTTCCATATGCATGTGAGTTCATGTGCTAGGAACTGATTTTGTTGAGAATTAAAAACCAAGGCAGCCAGCAGAAAACTAACAAAGTCAGGTAAAAAGCTCTGCTTTCTTTTCCATGAGATGTAGAAGGATAACACTCACAAGGCTGCAGTTTCAAGTATACCTAACCCATAATAATCATGCCCACAGAAAAAGTCTGACCTTTAACATTACAAACTTTTTGTTTTAAGCCACACATTTCATAGTATTGGATATCCAGAAGAAAATCAACAAACCTAAAAAGAACTACAGGGAAAAGAAGATAGATCCTCTTCCTGAACATAATGTTGCCACTGGCACAAGCCAACAGGAATACTTGAAAATTAAAACTATATATAGCAGACTAAAATCTGTAGGAACCAAAACGAAATGCATGATGCACAATCCCAAGCTACTTTCAAAGATTGATAAAGAGCCCAAGCTACTTTCAAAGATTGATAAAGAACCCAAGCTACTTTCAAAGATTGATAAAGAAGGTGGCATGTGTTCAACAAAATATTAAAAATATGAATTAGGATAGTTGAGAAAATGAAAAATTAATTATATCTTTCCATTTCTAGTCATTTGTACACAAGTATTACTTGTTGACACAAATCCCAGATTCACATAAAATCAATCCTCACATATATGTTTCGTCATTTAAGCACAAGTCAATAAAGTTCACTATAAGACATGTATCAGCAGTCTGTTAATTACATTTTTCTTTTAGCATCAACATTTAACCTACTTAGTAAAGTAAATATATAAAATCCCCTTAGAGGTCAACCAACTAACCTTTGCATGTGAACATTGGTGTCTGGGTACTTAGATCCCACAAACGAACAGTGGTGTCACCTGACCCACTGGCCAATTGCTGTCCATCAGGACTAAAGGCAACTGAGAGTACAGCCTCCGTGTGACCTACAATGATAGGACCAGAAAATTGAAGACAAAGAAGCAGCAAAATATTAGATGCTGCTCAATTATTAGATTAGAAGGATGCTAAGACTTAATCATGGCAAAGAATGATGAAACTTTTAGTTAGAAGGAACAACATTTACAGTACAGTAGCAGAATGTCAAAATTCCTCAGGAAGAAGGATCATTTTATCTATTCCTTTTCTCTTGTTTTAAGAAGGATAACTTATGAATAGAAATGTAAACGAGCCGAGCCGAACCGAACATCAGAAATTTGAGCTCATTCGATTAAGTGTTCGAACACTGTTCGAGTTCGCTCGTTTAATAATTCGAGCCAAAACTTTTGTTCGAGTTCATTCGATTATTTGTTTATAAAGCTCGAGTTCGAGCTCGAGTTCGCTCGTTTAACTTTCAAGCATACTCGAGTTCGTTTGATTATTTGTTTATAAAGCTCGAGTTCAAGCTTGAGTTCGCGAACTATGACACTTTTTTTTTTACTTTTTTTTATTTAAATAATATATATATAAATTATAATTAAAAAAAATTAATAATATGTTCGTGAACGCTCGATTATGTTTGCAAACAGTGTTCGAGTAAGCTCGAAAATTAATCGAGTCTAAAAATTTGTTCGAGTTCGGTTCGATTAATAAACGAACGAGCTCGAACCAAGCATAAACGAGCTCGAACGAGCTTTGTTCGCGAACAGCTCTACTTATGAACATATAAAATAAGCTTTATGCATGAATAAGAGCAGGAAAAAGCTAGTCTTACACATAAGGGAGACATCAATAGTTTCATTATGTACCAAATGTTTTCTCATTTTTATAAATTCAAAAAATTTGGAAATATCCAATCTTACACAAAAAGGGAAAGATGACATGACCCACCAAACTGATCTATCTTTCTCCCTGCTTTTTTTTTTCTTTTTCTTTTAATCAGAAAGCTAATAATGAAAAACCATATGAATTCAGCAGATACTACAAATATTCTAGTTTGCACAAGTCAAAACTCATGCAAACATTCTGATACCAAGAACTACAGAACTATCATACCTGCAATTGTTGCAGAACAACGGCTAACTGGACAAATTCGGAAAACTGCTTGTGCTTGATAAACAATAGTCAGGACCTTTTCCACAGACACTGCAAATACATTCACTCACACAATAAGCTGGCTGCAAACACAGTACATGTGCTGCTTTAAAAAAAAAAAAAGAGAAACGCAACTAGAAGAGAGATAATAAAATTCAGACATTTTACCTTTGTGCTTAGTTAAGTAGGATCCGAGATCTACCACAATCTCTTGGTTTGATACATAAAATGCATAAGGCAACTTCTCCTCCTGATCACAACAAAAACATTGTAGTCACTTAAGGTTCACTAAAAGACATTCCTACAATCCTATTAAAGAAACTCCTGTTTCAGATTTGACAGCAATTACTATGATAATTTATACTCAGATTCTACCTTGACATATTTTCAAGTTTTAAACTTTCAAACGAAGATGCATTCATTTTGGAATTTTTGCTATAAAGAACACACACACACACACACATACATATATATATATGATTAAAATAAACTCTATTTATTACATTCTCAAAAAATGGTCCAGAGAAGATGAATTTTCTTCCAAAATGAACTCAAGTTCGGACAAAAAATCAGTTAGAATTTCAAAATATATATATATATAATGTAACCAAAGAAGCTACTAATCTTTTCTAATAGAACCAAAAAAACATTACTTTCAACAACTACTAGACCCAAAATTTAGTGTATGTTTGAATTAACTTTCTATTAGATAAAAGTGGTATCTTTTATTGACAACTTTTTAAAAGGAAAAAAATGGTGAAACATCTCTCTTCAACTTTTTAAATATCACTTCCCTCAAACATATTCCAATAACGAAATCTTCTTTTATGCATCTATAAAACTTACTATTTTTATAACAAAACCTTATCCAAATAAAAGTTTACTACTACTTTTCTCAACTAAAAAAAGTTCTCCAACATTTTTTGTTTGAGTATTTTCCAAACTAAAAAAAAAAAAAACAAAACAAGTATATATTTCCTGTTGAAAAGGTCATCCAATTTAACAGTTAATATTTGGACAAAATAATCCAATTCTATTATGCTAACTTACGTTTTGAAGAATCTTATTAACTATTTGATTTAGCTCTTTGGGTCCAGCGTTCTGAGGAAGATATAAAGAAGGTCCTAAAGTCACCCCTTCTGCATCCGTTAACTGACACATGACGCTGTTGATCACTTCTCTCTGCGGCTCAATCGCCCCTTCCACTTCCATTGTTGCTACAGTTGTTTCTAATTCAATTTGATATCAAATAGATAGAATTGGAATTAGGGTTCTTATAAATGCCCAGGTTGCAGAACAGAAATATTTCTGCACACCTCCGAAGGGGTTTAAGAAAGGGTTTAGACATCCTTATAAATGTGCCCTTGCTAAATATAACTACCACTCGCAATGGGCTGGGTCGAGATTTGTCCATCTTTTCTTACGGTCCATTTGTTTATCCATTTTAATCAATTCATTTGTACAAATATATTTAAATTTTGACCATTATTTTCTTATTAAAAAATAAAACTTTTCGAAGTAAATTAACTAAAATTAAATAGTTTAAATTTTAGTATTTTACTTTAAATTTTAATTTTTTTTTTTTTCAAAATTTTGTCTAATACACTTAAAAAATTAATATATATTAGTTTAATTAACCTAAAAATACTAACATAATTTCCAGCTATTTAAAATTTATGGCAAAACTTCCTCATGCTCTCAAAAAATATATATTATAATTACATTAAAAATCAATTTTAGTAACCCTTTTAAATATTTCTATTTTTTTATAAATTAATATATATTAATTACATTAGCGTTTTAAAAAAAAATTCTTAGAGCACAAGAGGTGTCCTTACCACATGGGCCTTAAAGTTACTTTAAATAATACTTTGCCTAGGAGATTTTAGAATAATTGGTGAGTTTGGTTCCAAATAAATTTACTTTTGGTAATGTCAGTCTTAAAATATTATTTTTAACTTTTAAAGTCCCAAACTTTTTTATTAGAGAAAACATAAGGTTCTTCTTAACGGATTCTGTCAAAAAACTTAAAAATTTAACTGTTTATAATTTTTTAAGGTAATTAAATAAAGGGTAAAAACGCCAATAGAAATAAAAATAAAAAAGAAAAAGAAGAAGAGAATTTTTCAGACGAGAGGGAAGACGACAAAGAAATACAGTCGCACATCGGTGACCAACCAACTAAGCCAGGCAAGAGGTGAACACGCGTAGGACATTTGTCTTCCAAACCATACCACCTCATCATAGGAGAAAGAGAAAATAAAAAAGAAAATATCATTTCATCCCAACTGTTCCAAGTTACATATGAGATTTCATATGTATTTACCAAAAAAAAAAAAAAAAAAATCTGAGATTTCATATGTTAAACATATTTCTATATATCATATATATGTATATAATTATAATAATTTGACAACACAAAACTATAATTTGCTGAGAATTTTTTAAGTTTTACTGGGAAAATTAACTTCACATTATAACAAATGGTAATTAGATATACGGAAGATGATGATAATAATAACAATAATAGACAAAGAACAAAGGAATAACATACAATAATAACAGGCGGCTGCAACGGCCATCCCCTCGAGATTTTTTCTGCACAAAAAAAATTTTGGGTCTTCAAAGAAAACACGAATCTTCATAAAATGCTGCTTGCTTATATATACACAAAGATCCCATGAAGATGATGATAAAGAAGTCTTGTTCGTGTTGATAAAAACATATTCACAACTTTTTAATGGAACAGAGAGGCCACCGACCCACCGACTGACCCAACACCAGGTTTGCTATTTGAAAATTTGAAATGGGGAAACTAAGTCCGACACACATCGACCAACCAACTACCCGAATATTTGGTAACTGACCCAATAGTGGATCCGAAGACGCATTCGGATCATCTCGCTGCTTATCCATGTGTCCCTACTCATTCAGTCATTTGGTGCTCTCTCCTACCGACGTTGTCATCCCATCTTAGCCTTCTTCCTTCTTTTTCTGTCAATCCATCTTGGCCTTCTTCCTTCTTTTTTTTTTTTTTTTTTAATATAGTACTGATTTCTACTTCAGTGTTGTCAATGAAATTCCGGCTTAGTTGGTTGGTCGCCGATGGGTGCGGCTGTTGATAACTCTACTTTTTGTAGAGTTATTGTTAAACTTTTGAGCTTGATTTAAGTTAAGAATGAGTGATATGTCTTTTATTTTCGGTATTTTATGCTTATTTCTATTGATTATTGTGTGATTGTGTGATTGTTTTATTTAGGGAAAAGCTGAAATTTAATGAAGATAAGTGAATTGAGAGGTTGAATTGAAGAAACTACAAATTTGATGGACTAAATTGATAAAAGCTTTTTGGGCTTCATTTATTTGCAAGACCAAACAATATCAAAATGGGTTAAAACAAAAGAATTGAAGAGAATGGAAAAGAAACCCAATTAAACAAAAGAATTGAAGAGAAAAAAAGGCGATGGTCTGGCAGATTGGGGAGGGAAATTATTCATATTTGCTCAACACTAGTTCAGTATGTTATTTAATTTAGTCTTGTTTATAAAAAAAAATAAATAAAATAAATAAAAAATCGAAAATGGAAATGAGGATGTTTCAGAAAGAGCAAATACAGTACTTACATATCCTCAATGAAAAAAAAAATGTGTTTCTTATGCATGAATAAGTATTCTACTTTGATATTTATCGAAAATAATTGAGCATATATGGTAGTTGAAAAACAGTGGGCAAGATTTAATTATTGGATGAATATTGAGAGCTCTATGTTTGAAAGAAAGAAAACTTTGTGCGTGAGAGGTCCAAGGCAAACTAGGTGAAGGTTCTAGCCTACTTATATCCATATTTTCCATACCTTTAGCCTAGCTTACATTACAACCAAATTGAAGACCTTTTGATCTAAATTGCTAAGCTACCTACATTAGTGGAGAGGGGTTATCAATTCAACTTATTAGAACACAAATTGGATCCGATGAATGCTTTTTTATTTGATCTAGGAGTAAGGAGTTGATAGGAAAGACTATTCACACACACACTTGAGTAGCATTTGAAACTATGTTTTGTTAGCTTCTTAATACTTGAGGAATTTGGTTTGTGAACATGTTTAAAGTTATTATCCACGATGAATTGATTTGAGAGCATGGTCCCTATAGTTACTTCACTATGATATGATGATTCCGAGCTGTTTTGTGTGTTTGTCTTCGTCTTGTTGGTGTGTGTCTTTTCTTTTCGTTTTGCTTTGAGACATCACTCGGGACGAGTAATGTATTAAGTTTGGGGGGTTGAAAACTCTACTTTTTGTAGAGTTATTGTTAAACTTTTGAGCTTGATTTAAGTTAAGAAGGAGTGATATGTCTTTTATTTTCGGTATTTTATGCTTATTTCTATTGATTATTGTGTGATTGTGTGATTGTTTTATTTAGGAAAAAGCTGAAATTTAATGAAGATAAGTGAATTGAGATGCTGAATTGAAGAAACTACAAATTTGATGGACTAAATTGATAAAAGCTTTTTGGGCTTCATTTATTTGCAAGACCAAACAATATCAAAATGGGTTAAAACAAAAGAATTGAAGAGAATGGAAAAGAAACCCAATTAAACAAAAAAGAATTGAAGAAAAAAAAGGCGATGGTCCGGCAGATTGGGGAGGGAAATTATTCATATTTGCTCAACACTAGTTCAGTATGTTATTTAATTTAGTCTTGTTTATAAAAAAAAAATAAATAAAATTAAATAAAAAATCGAAAATGGAAATGAGGATGTTTCAGAAAGAGCAAATACAGTACTTACATATCCTCAATGAAAAAAAAAATGTGTTTCTTATGCATGAATAAGTATTCTACTTTGATATTTATCGAAAATAATTGAGCATATATGGTAGTTGAAAAACAGTGGGCAAGATTTAATTATTGGATGAATATTGAGAGCTCTATGTTTGAAAGAAAGAAAACTTTGTGCGTGAGAGGTCCAAGGCAAACTAGGTGAAGGTTCTAGCCTACTTATATCCATATTTTCCATACCTTTAGCCTAGCTTACATTACAACCAAATTGAAGACCTTTTGATCTAAATTGCTAAGCTACCTACATTAGTGGAGAGGGGTTATCAATTCAACTTATTAGAACACAAATTGGATCTGATGAATGCTTTTTGATTTGATCTAGGAGTAAGGAGTTGATAGGAAAGACTATTCACACACACACTTGAGTAGCATTTGAAACTATGTTTTGTTAGCTTCTTAATACTTGAGGAATTTGGTTTGTGAACATGTTTAAAGTTATTATCCACGATGAATTGATTTGAGAGCATGGTCCCTATAGTTACTTCACTATGATATGATGATTCCGAGCTGTTTTGTGTGTTTGTCTTCGTCTTGTTGGTGTGTGTCTTTTCTTTTCGTTTTCTTTTGAGACATCACTCTGGGACGAGTAATGTATTAAGTTTGGGGGGTTGAAAACTCTACTTTTTGTAGAGTTATTGTTAAACTTTTGAGCTTGATTTAAGTTAAGAAGGAGTGATATGTCTTTTATTTTCGGTATTTTATGCTTATTTCTATTGATTATTGTGTGATTGTGTGATTGTTTTATTTAGGGAAAAGCTGAAATTTAATGAAGATAAGTGAATTGAGAGGCTGAATTGAAGAAACTACAAATTTGATGGACTAAATTGATAAAAGCTTTTTGGGCTTCATTTATTTGCAAGACCAAACAATATCAAAATGGGTTAAAACAAAAGAATTGAAGAGAATGGAAAAGAAACCCAATTAAACAAAAAGAATTGAAGAGAAAAAAAAGGCGATGGTCTGGCAGATGGGGAGGGAAATTATTCATATTTGCTCAACACTAGTTCAGTATGTTATTTAATTTAGTCTTGTTTATAAAAAAAAAATAAATAAAATAAATAAAAAATCGAAAATGGAAATGAGGATGTTTCGGAAAAGAGCAAATACAGTACTTACATATCCTCAATGAAAAAAAAAAATGTGTTTCTTATGCATGAATAAGTATTCTACTTTGATATTTATCGAAAATAATTGAGCATATATGGTAGTTGAAAAACAGTGGGCAAGATTTAATTATTGGATGAATATTGAGAGCTCTATGTTTGAAAGAAAGAAAACTTTGTGCGTGAGAGGTCCAAGGCAAACTAGGTGAAGGTTCTAGCCTACTTATATCCATATTTTCCATACCTTTAGCCTAGCTTACATTACAACCAAATTGAAGACCTTTTGATCTAAATTGCTAAGCTACCTACATTAGTGGAGAGGGGTTATCAATTCAACTTATTAGAACACAAATTGGATCCGATGAATGCTTTTTGATTTGATCTAGGAGTAAGGAGTTGATAGGAAAGACTATTCACACACACACTTGAGTAGCATTTGAAACTATGTTTTGTTAGCTTCTTAATACTTGAGGAATTTGGTTTGTGAACATGTTTAAAGTTATTATCCACGATGAATTGATTTGAGAGCATGGTCCCTATAGTTACTTCACTATGATATGATGATTCCGAGCTGTTTTGTGTGTTTGTCTTCGTCTTGTTGGTGTGTGTCTTTTCTTTTCGCTTTGTTTTGAGACATCACTCGGGACGAGTAATGTATTAAGTTTGGGGGTTGAAAACTCTACTTTTTGTAGAGTTATTGTTAAACTTTTGAGCTTGATTTAAGTTAAGAAGGAGTGATATGTCTTTTATTTTCGGTATTTTATGCTTATTTCTATTGATTATTGTGTGATTGTGTGATTGTTTTATTTAGGGAAAAGCTGAAATTTAATGAAGATAAGTGAATTGAGAGGCTGAATTGAAGAAACTACAAATTTGATGGACTAAATTGATAAAAGCTTTTTGGGCTTCATTTATTTGCAAGACCAAACAATATCAAAATGGGTTAAAACAAAAGAATTGAAGAGAATGGAAAAGAAACCCAATTAAACAAAAAGAATTGAAGAAAAAAAAAAGGCGATGGTCTGGCAGATTGGGGAGGGAAATTATTCATATTTGCTCAACACTAGTTCAGTATGTTATTTAATTTAGTCTTGTTTATAAAAAAAAAATAAATAAAATAAATAAAAAATCGAAAATGGAAATGAGGATGTTTCGGAAAGAGCAAATACAAGACTTACATATCCTCAATGAAAAAAAAAATGTGTTTCTTATGCATGAATAAGTATTCTACTTTGATATTTATCGAAAATAATTGAGCATATATGGTAGTTGAAAAACCAGTGGGCAAGATTTAATTATTGGATGAATATTGAGAGCTCTATGTTTGAAAGAAAGAAAACTTTGTGCGTGAGAGGTCCAAGGCAAACTAGGTGAAGGTTCTAGCCTACTTATATCCATATTTTCCATACCTTTAGCCTAGCTTACATTACAACCAAATTGAAGACCTTTTGATCTAAATTGCTAAGCTACCTACATTAGTGGAGAGGGGTTATCAATTCAACTTATTAGAACACAAATTGGATCCGATGAATGCTTTTTGATTTGATCTAGGAGTAAGGAGTTGATAGGAAAGACTATTCACACACACACTTGAGTAGCATTTGAAACTATGTTTTGTTAGCTTCTTAATACTTGAGGAATTTGGTTTGTGAACATGTTTAAAGTTATTATCCACGATGAATTGATTTGAGAGCATGGTCCCTATAGTTACTTCACTATGATATGATGATTCCGAGCTGTTTTGTGTGTTTGTCTTCGTCTTGTTGGTGTGTGTCTTTTCTTTTCGTTTTGCTTTGAGACATCACTCGGGACGAGTAATGTATTAAGTTTGGGGGGTTGAAAACTCTACTTTTTGTAGAGTTATTGTTAAACTTTTGAGCTTGATTTAAGTTAAGAAGGAGTGATATGTCTTTTATTTTCGGTATTTTATGCTTATTTCTATTGATTATTGTGTGATTGTGTGATTGTTTTATTTAGGGAAAAGCTGAAATTTAATGAAGATAAGTGAATTGAGAGGCTGAATTGAAGAAACTACAAATTTGATGGACTAAATTGATAAAAGCTTTTTGGGCTTCATTTATTTGCAAGACCAAACAATATCAAAATGGGTTAAAACAAAAGAATTGAAGAGAATGGAAAAGAAACCCAATTAAACAAAAAGAATTGAAGAGAAAAAAAAGGCGATGGTCCGGCAGATTGGGGAGGGAAATTATTCATATTTGCTCAACACTAGTTCAAGTATGTTATTTAATTTAGTCTTGTTTATAAAAAAAATAAATAAAATAAATAAAAAATCGAAAATGGAAATGAGGATGTTTCAGAAAGAGCAAATACAGTACTTACATATCCTCAATGAAAAAAAAAATGTGTTTCTTATGCATGAATAAGTATTCTACTTTGATATTTATCGAAAATAATTGAGCATATATGGTAGTTGAAAAACAGTGGGCAAGATTTAATTATTGGATGAATATTGAGAGCTCTATGTTTGAAAGAAAGAAAACTTTGTGCGTGAGAGGTCCAAGGCAAACTAGGTGAAGGTTCTAGCCTACTTATATCCATATTTTCCATACCTTTAGCCTAGCTTACATTACAACCAAATTGAAGACCTTTTGATCTAAATTGCTAAGCTACCTACATTAGTGGAGAGGGGTTATCAATTCAACTTATTAGAACACAAATTGGATCCGATGAATGCTTTTTGATTTGATCTAGGAGTAAGGAGTTGATAGGAAAGACTATTCACACACACACTTGAGTAGCATTTGAAACTATGTTTTGTTAGCTTCTTAATACTTGAGGAATTTGGTTTGTGAACATGTTTAAAGTTATTATCCACGATGAATTGATTTGAGAGCATGGTCCCTATAGTTACTTCACTATGATATGATGATTCCGAGCTGTTTTGTGTGTTTGTCTTCGTCTTGTTGGTGTGTGTCTTTTCTTTTCGTTTTGCTTTGAGACATCACTCGGGACGAGTAATGTATTAAGTTTGGGGGGTTGAAAACTCTACTTTTTGTAGAGTTATTGTTAAACTTTTGAGCTTGATTTAAGTTAAGAAGGAGTGATATGTCTTTTATTTTCGGTATTTTATGCTTATTTCTATTGATTATTGTGTGATTGTGTGATTGTTTTATTTAGGGAAAAGCTGAAATTTAATGAAGATAAGTGAATTGAGAGGCTGAATTGAAGAAACTACAAATTTGATGGACTAAATTGATAAAAGCTTTTTGGGCTTCATTTATTTGCAAGACCAAACAATATCAAAATGGGTTAAAACAAAAGAATTGAAGAGAATGGAAAAGAAACCCAATTAAACAAAAGAATTGAAGAGAAAAAAAGGCGATGGTCTGGCAGATTGGGGAGGGAAATTATTCATATTTGCTCAACACTAGTTCAGTATGTTATTTAATTTAGTCTTGTTTATAAAAAAAAATAAATAAAATAAATAAAAAATCGAAAATGGAAATGAGGATGTTTCAAAAAGAGCAAATACAGTACTTACATATCCTCAATGAAAAAAAAAATGTGTTTCTTATGCATGAATAAGTATTCTACTTTGATATTTATCGAAAATAATTGAGCATATATGGTAGTTGAAAAACAGTGGGCAAGATTTAATTATTGGATGAATATTGAGAGCTCTATGTTTGAAAGAAAGAAAACTTTGTGCGTGAGAGGTCCAAGGCAAACTAGGTGAAGGTTCTAGCCTACTTATATCCATATTTTCCATACCTTTAGCCTAGCTTACATTACAACCAAATTGAAGACCTTTTGATCTAAATTGCTAAGCTACCTACATTAGTGGAGAGGGGTTATCAATTCAACTTATTAGAACACAAATTGGATCCGATGAATGCTTTTTGATTTGATCTAGGAGTAAGGAGTTGATAGGAAAGACTATTCACACACACACTTGAGTAGCATTTGAAACTATGTTTTGTTAGCTTCTTAATACTTGAGGAATTTGGTTTGTGAACATGTTTAAAGTTATTATCCACGATGAATTGATTTGAGAGCATGGTCCCTATAGTTACTTCACTATGATATGATGATTCCGAGTCCTTTTTGTGTGTTTGTCTTCGTCTTGTTGGTGTGTGTCTTTTCTTTTCGTTTTGCTTTGAGACATCACTCGGGACGAGTAATGTATTAAGTTTGGGGGTTGAAAACTCTACTTTTTGTAGAGTTATTGTTAAACTTTTGAGCTTGATTTAAGTTAAGAAGGAGTGATATGTCTTTTATTTTCGGTATTTTATGCTTATTTCTATTGATTATTGTGTGATTGTTTTATTTAGGAAAAAAAGCTGAAATTTAATGAAGATAAGTGAATTGAGATGCTGAATTGAAGAAACTACAAATTTGATGGACTAAATTGATAAAAGCTTTTTGGGCTTCATTTATTTGCAAGACCAAACAATATCAAAATGGGTTAAAACAAAAGAATTGAAGAGAATGGAAAAGAAGCCCAATTAAACAAAAGAATTGAAGAGAAAAAAAGGCGATGGTCTGGCAGATTAAATTGAAGGAGGAATTGAATTATTCAATTCCTAATTAACGAAAATTGAGGAAAAGGTAGAGAAAATTCAGAGAGTGGGCGCTACTCCTCGGGAGTGATTTTTCAACGAAAAAGAGGAGAAATTTTTGATAAATTGGAGACGCGAAGAGCAACCCGGACGGCAATCGGGAGTCAAGAGTAGAGGGCAGAGAGAAAATCTTTTACGGAAGAAATTCTGTAATTAAATTCAAGTCCGAGGTGGGTAGTACGAGACAACAAAATCACGAGAAGACATTTTGTGAGTTCTCGATTAAAGCTGAACGACGAGAAGACATTCTCAAGTTCAAGATCGAAGCGGACCAATTGAAGTCAAAGAGAGAAGAGTTTAATTTAAGAAATTATATTTAAACTGCTCTTGTTTTTCTTAGAAAATTCTGTAATCGAATTGCTCTATTTTGCTGAAATTTACGGAATGTCTATGGAATATATTTTGTTGGGTTTTGAATCTGGAATTATGAGCTAAATTTCCACCCACTAGGCTAGTTGGAACTTGTTATGTAAACTCTTAAATTGTGGGTATTGAAGCTATAAATTGTTTGGTAATTCTCTTAAGTGTTTATCAATTTAATATCTATTGTTGATTAAAAATCTTTGGTGGATAAATGAGTTAAAGCTTGGATCCGAAAGGATTAAAGTTTAACGGACATAACATTTGAGTGGTGTTTGGTTGAATTTTGTGAATTCTACTTTGTAATTGTATAGACATATATAATTACCTTGCATAATCCGTTGAGGATTTTGGATATCTACTGTGAAGTCATAATTATAAACCGCATATACGTATGAGTTTATCGTTGTGGACTGGAATTATGTGATGTTGAAAAACGCGCATTTGTTTTGAGAAGTTCCGGATTAATTGCCATAGCATCGATATAGCATCGGTACATCATTGGTCATCTTTAATACATAAATAGGAAAAACTAGTCTAGTGCTCAATTAATTTGATATATTTCTGATCCGGTTGTCTGCATTCTGTTCCGTTCTATTTATTGTTTTATTTATTATTTTCTTAAATTGTTTAATTACATTTACGTTTTGAGTAGATTTAGTTAACAAACCATCTTTTGATCTATTTTTAATCCACACTCTACTACGTACATTTCACATTATTTTCTAAATAGTCCCTGTGAGATGGATATCCGGTACTTGAGTATTATATTACTTGTTGACAGTGTATGCTTGCACTCGTGTTACATATTTTGCACAACAACTGTATTTCTTCATCGTCTTCCCTCTTGTCTGAAAATTCTCTTCTTCCTTTTTTTTTTTTTTTTTTCTTTTTTTCTTTTCATTCCTATTTTTCGTTTTTACCCTTTATTTAATTAATTAAAAAACTTAAACCGTTAAATTTTTAAGTTTTTTGACGAAATCTGTTAATAAAGACCTTATTTTTATTTAATAAAAAAGTTTGGGACTTAAAAAGTTTAAAAAAATATTTTGGGACTGAACTTGCTAAAAATAAATTTGTTTGGGATCAAACTCACAAATTATCGAGATTTTAAGACTAGTAAAGCCCACCTTAAAGTTGACAAGGTATCAACACGATTCTCAAGATAAGATGGTGTGTTGGGTAAAGAATGAGTTTTTCCCAAAACTGACCATGTTTTAAAAATTCACTCCGTGTTTGGCCATGTTTTTGAAACTATTTCTCAATCTGGTCATAACTCATTCTGTGAATGAGTTATATTGGGTCCTACTGACAAAAAAAATTTATTTCCTCTCTACTCATTTTCTCTTTCCTCTCCTTCTCTCTCCTCTCTCTTTTCCGTCAACAAATGGCCGGTCTTTTTTTTTTTTTTCTTCTTTATTTCCGGATATAATATATATATATATATATATATATATGTATTTTAATACTATGACTCATTTGAAAATTTTAGATCCCTTTTAAACAGAAATGAACTTCAATTTCTCTCCAAAATTTCTCTCCCTAAAATTTTCTCTCCAAAATTTCTCTCTCCAAAATTTCTCTCCCCAAAATTTCTCTCCAAATTTGTTCTCTCAAGATCTACCCAAGGAATTTCAACCACATTGTAAGTATAACTACCAAATTTTAACATTTTATTTAATTGCAAAATATATATCATCTCTTTATATGATATGGCTTATTTTAATAATTTTTAGGGTTTATGACTCAAGTTGGGCAAATCTTGACTTTTATTGTATTTTTAATGAATTGTTTCTTGTACATATCAGTTATTTATGGTTGATTGTATTATATTTACATTTTTAGTGGTGATTTATTTAGGGTTTAGGGTTTTTTATTTGTGTTTATTTATGTATTTATTTACATAATATATATCATCTCTTTATATGATTTTTTTTTTTAGAGTTTATGACTCAAGTTGGGCAAATCTTGACTTTTATTATATTTTTAATGAATTTTTTCTTGTACATATCAATTATAATTAGATTTTTAGGTGGTGATTTCTTTAGGTTTAGAGTTTTTTAGTTGTGTTTATATATGGAAATTTTTAATTTATTGATTTTTTTTTGCAATTTTTAGATGGCATTATTGGAGGAACCAATTAGACTAAACTTCTTTTGGGATTCTAGTATTTTTTACGATGGAAATGGAAATCCATATTTTGAAGGGTCAGCAAAAAAATCATGGGTGTTTAGGAGACACGTGTCTTATTCTGATATTGTTCAAAAGGTTTGCAATTATAGAGGTATTGATATGACAACAATGAACTTAAAGTTCATACTACGCTTTCCGGGTGTTGTAAGAGGTTGTTCATTTGTCCAATACAATGCCATTGAGGTCACAGATGAGGAAGATATGGAACATATTTGGTCTATACCAAGTGACTTCAAGATTGTGGGTGTTAGTGTTTTGGTTCAAGAAGTTCACATCGATCCTCCTTCTTCACCAATTATTCATGGATCTCCAACACATGTGGTGCAATCAAATACGATGCAAAACAATACATGTGTTGACAATGATTTCACATTTTCAATACCAACCAACTTGTCAATTCCAAAGAATGTTTCATTCAATCCATATGATACAAGGGCGAATGAGATAGCTTCTTCGACTAGTAGTAACTCATGTTCAACAGCATTGGGGGCATCAAATGCTTCAAGACCATATCAAGCAACGACGAATGAAACGACACATATAAATTTGAATGTAAATCTCATGACATCTCAACAATCAACAGATGATGATCCCACAATTGAGGTACCACCAAATGCATATTCTAGAGTGAGAAATTGTATTCAGTATTACCCACAATTTTTGGCTCTATAATGGGCGCTCCATCAATAGGCAAACCCCATAACAATGCAATATCTTGTAGTGTGATAGTCACCTCACCGCATGAGAGGTGAAATGTATGTGTCTCTGGTCTCCATCTTTCTACAAGTGCAGTAACTAAACTATGATCAACTACAAAGTACCCAACACGTGCAACCCCCCCAAACCCAAAGCAATATCTAACAACTCTCTCACCTTAATTGGAGCTATGCTATACAACTCAAAAAAACGAGAATCAAATCTCCTCACTCCTAATGCATTCTCGGTCGTCTCTTTTTCACCAACCCAAATTAAAGATGTTCTATGCTGATTTTGCTCATCCAAAACAAACTGGACTTATCGGACCTGGATTTACTTCTGTATAACTCGTCATCTACATAAACCTCAAATAAAAAATTATATGTCATTGAGATCTTCAAGTATTGATTTTTTTTTTTTTTTTGTTAAAATCTTCAAGTATTGAATTATATGTTATTGAATTAGAAAATTTGATATGTTATTAATTTAGTTTTATATGTTAAAAAGAGATATATAACTACCCTAGGATATGCCACTGAAATTTGGACAAACAAAAGGAATACATGTCATTATAAAATTACACATAATAACTTATACATATTTTGATATGATAGAATAATAAACATAGACATTTGAGTATTCGATTATTACCATGGACACAATAAAATATACAACAATAATTTTTAGGAAAACAAAAAATATATTAAATGAAGTAAAAAGTAATACAAACAATAACCTTTTTTTACAAGTATAATCAATTTTGAAAAAATTAGTCGTCTCTGAACACTTCAATAAAACTTTAAAAGGAAAAAAATCTCTTCTTTTCCTTAATTTTTTTTCAGGAAAAGGATATATATATATATATACACAATTACTAAGAATAAAGTCCTTTTGTCCTAAGCGTGGGATAAGGAATTATGAGAATAGAAAGCCTATCTAAAATAGGGCTTTGAACCTTAGAGACCCTTCCCTTTTTCTTTATCTTTAAAAGATAGTCCAGTAATAATGATTTACAAGTTTTGTTCAAGCCCAGCCCGCCTATATATATATATATATATATATATATATATATATATATATATATATATATATATATATATCAAGCCCAACCACGCTTATATATATTTTTTTTTTTTGATAGATGTTTGAAACCATTAATAAAACAATGGGACGATACAAACTATTCACATATACGGTAACTAGTAAGGTCCAGACGACAAGAAAAAGAAACAACAGAACAACCAAACAGGGAACAAAGGGAAACAGAGCGAAACACAAAAAAACAAAACAAACAACAACAAAAGAAAAGAAAAAGAAAAAAACAGAAACCTATATATATATATATATATATATATATATATATATATATATATATATATATATATCTATATCTATAGATATGTAGGAAAGCCTCATACCTTTTTGTCAAATCAAAATGAAAAGGTAGGATAGAAAGCTTCTTCAGCGTCGATGGTGCAAATTTTCGGCGATCGATTCGGATCTAGGGTTTGGGAGATGTTGTTTGAGAGAGATGAAAATATTGGGGAAAGAAAGAGAAGAGAGGAAAAAAAAAAAAAGAAACAGACCGTCAATTGTTGACGGAAAGGAGAGGAGAGAAGAGAGAAGGAGAGGAAAGAGAAAATGAGGAGAGAGGAAATAAAAAATTTTTTGTCAGTGGGACTCAATATAACTCATTCACAAAATGAGTTATGGTCGGATTGGAAAATAGTTTCAAAAATATGGTCAAACACGGAGTGAATTTTTAAAACATGACCAGTTTTGGGAAAAACTCGTAAAGAAGAGATGATGCATGTGAGTTATAATGTAACCTTCTTAATTAAAGATATAGCAAATGGCAAATGAAACATGTGAAGAAGGGAGGGAGAATCTTCCTAAAGAAAGTGTCATATAAACCCAGTGGTTTTCCATTCAATGTTCTAGCAAAATCCACATAATAATTCCAGATCAAATTTGACCAAACAGGAGAAAATTTTCATTCCTCCAGATAAATATTGAAGTACAACATAAGCTCAGGAATCCTAGTTCAGGATCTAGTAACTAGTACAGAAAGAGTAACACCAACAAATATAGAAAACAGCAAATCAAAATTTACAGCTTTTCAGCCACTTAACTTACGTGCTCTTTGTTTCTCAGAAGTTTTCTTTTAGTATACACCATTATGCTTTCAATTCATTACACATACCTACTAAATATGGTTTCAACTCAATCAGCTTGTAGAAGTAGAATATTTGGAGCCGATGAAACAAACTCATCATTTGCTGATCCTTCATTCTGGTGATACACGCACTATAATAGCAGATTGCCAATTGTGAGTCCTCTTAAAAATGGTAGCTTTTTTCCCAAAGCTTAAGTTTGAATCTGAAAACAGAAAACTATAGGCGTGAGGATGAATTCCACTCTTCCCTAGTACCCGTTAATGCTCAGCTCAGCTGCAGCCCAAAACTCAATCAGGAACAAGATTCTTACACCTATTGGTATCCTAGAGTAAGCTCGAAGGAGCTAAATTGAGCTTCAAGAATAGCAGCAATCTATTCTCAAAACTGTGAATTACTTAGAAAGGTGACCATGCATCGGGAACCCTGGAACAACTTGTCTACTCTTTGCCATACTCCGGATTGGATTTCTAGAAGCCTTTTCGCTTTCTCCTGTAGCTTTGACTGGCACCGAATTGTTTCACCATGAATCTGGCAGTATCATAATACGAAAAGTGATATGAGGAACCAAAAAATACTTCATGTAAAAGATTCTTCTGGAAATCCTATTCAAAAATGAATACTTTGTTGCCAACATGGACTCGCCTAAAATTGATGCCTTATAAAAGTAAAAAAAAAAAAAAAATGAAGAATACATGATACCTTTAAGAACAATCTGATAAGAGCTTGTATAAATTCAAAATTGTTTCTACAAGAGGTCTCGTGCACAAAATAATCCAGTAGTAGTTCAATATAGTATAGCTCTGGCCTTTTGTCTGCTTCTGGCAAATCTACATTATCAATTACTTGAAGCATTCTAAGCTCCATATCCAGTGCAGATGGAGACAAGCTTTTGATATAATCAGTGAATGCGGTAACTGCAAAAGCATGACACACTGCCGTAAGTAACAGAAAACAAGCCTATTCTAATTTCATTCCAGAATATATAACAAGCTACCAAAAGAGGAGTGACTACTGGAGAAGAAAAAAAAAATCTATTTATAAGGAGTTTTTCATTTTAAAGATTTCAGTAAGCAAACATTTTGTCTAAGAAAGCATTTCCAAGAACACAGTGTTCAAAAAAAAATTTTGGGCTTCAAATCAACATACTCCAATTAGAAAGACCTTTGAAATTTGAGTAATATTAGAACCAAATGACATAAATCATATAAAACACACAGAATCTGTGAACTCACAATTTTTAGTTTCAGCTGAAGATTGGAGGAATTGCAAGAACCCATCAGATGGCAGACCTGATGGTTTTTTATGTGCAACAGCCTGTGTATCTCTATCCGCATCTGTAGATTCACCTTGATTAAATAAGATTTCACCAGAGAGGGAAGGAATGGTAGGCAGGAAAAAAGGAGCCTTTTCAGGTTTCTTTGGAGGTTCAATTGGTTTATTTCGGGCCTTTATAATATCCAAATTAATCAGACTTTGCCACTGGCTCTTAGGCAACAGGGAAAGTGTAACTAAATCAGGGATTTGCTTTTCTGAAATGGGTAAGCTAATCTGTAGGGGGTTTGAACTAGTCTTCTCATAATCATTCTCATGGGAGCCCTTGGCTGAAGCAACAGATGGCAACTTCACACTCAGAACATCATTTCCACTACCATATGACTCAATATCAGTAGATCCAGAAAACATTGCCTGATTGACCCAGAGATAGACCCCATTTTGATCAACATGAGCTGTTGCTAAGACATCCATGTTTGGTGACAAAGTCAATGCAGTTATTGGCACATCAACCTTTATTGCATCTATCTGCCTAGCCAGGATTACATCCCAGATTCTAAGAGTCCCATCCATGCTTGACGTCAAAAGCCACTTACCATCCTCACTAAAGCACATATCTGTGATACGATCAGTGTGGCCTTCAAATTTACGAACCAGTCTCAGCGCAATCACATCAAACAAGCGAATGACTAAGTCATCAGCTATAGTAGCAAGGAGACCATTTGATCGGTGATAAACAATCTTAACCAGTGAACAACCTATTTCCCATCTGGACTTTAGTTCCCGGCCCTTGAAATCCCAAACTTTTACATCTCCATGATATCCTGCACTTACCATGATAGTATTTGTTGAATCACATGCAAGGCCAATAATTTCTCCATCATGACCACAGTTCTTTCCTTCTGATACATCTATGTAACTGCCTCGACTAATTCCTGACTGAAGATTAAATCGCTCAATCCAACCACCGGCCGTACCTAAGACAGCAAAATTGCCACAAGCACTGATAGCACAGGCCTTAACTGGTGTCTGATTTTCTGGACATGGAGTGAGGATATGCTCTCCAAGAACAAAATTTTGAAGCCTCCATACATATGCTTGAGAGGTATCCTTATGACATGTTACTACATTGCACCAATCACGTTCTCTAATTTCAGCCACATCAAATGCAATAACTGGCTTCAACTTTATTTCTTCTTCTTTCAGCTTGAGCTTTTTTGCTCTTCTAGATACATGACGCTGAGAAAGCTCTCTACTTTGTTGATCCTGTACAACAGAAAATAGTCGAAATGCACGGTCTTGCCCAGCAGATAACACATGTCGCCCATTAGCATAGAACTTGATGCATAGAGGAGGAGCACTATGCCCACTTCTAAACCGCAGTAAACGAGGATCACCGTCACTTGTATCAAAAATCCACATTTTAACTGAATTATCTGCAGATGAACTCATCAACACTGGCTCATTAGCAAAAAAATGAAGTGAAACTATAGTGCTATCATGGGCATCCTTAATAACACACTGCAGTCTTCTTTTCTCAAGGTTCCATATGCTTATGACACCAGAACTACCTCCAGAAGCTAAAAGGGGCTGCCCATCAGTGCTGAAGGATAAGGCAGTGACAGCACCTCGAGTGGAATGGCTGAAGGATATTACTTCTTCATCATAACGTATGTTATGAACATGAATCTTTCCATCACCACAACCAATTGCAACAACATCTAAAGCAGGAGATGAAACACAACAACATACCGACGACTTCCACCCTTTGAACTCATAAAGTTTTTTCTTAGTGCTAATATTCCAAAGTTGAAGGGCGCCTTCATCACTCCCAAGAATAACCTATTAAATAGTGCCTTATTAGAAGACTATTTACAGGACAATATAATAGAGAAACACATTTCCTATCCAAGCACTTAGCCATTGTACCAAATCAAGAGAAAGAAGATACCTTGTTTAAGTAAGTATCTGGGTGCATTATGCAGCTAGGACTGAATTTCTCATCCAACAAAATGTGTCCTACAGGAGAAGGGTTCTGCTCAATTTCCTTGAATGCCCATATGAAGATGTTGCCTTCAACATCAACACTCAAGATATGATCACCAAAAAGAAAGATGTTGTTGACTTTGGCAGTATGCCTGCTCCATGTTCCCACCTAATAATTTGTAAAGATGTCACTTAGGATCACATAGAAAATATCTTATACCAAATTCACCTTTTCATGCAATATGGGATCAGATAATTCCAGAATGAAGGGAAGTTACTATAGTGTCTAAGCGCTTCCCACTTCTTTTACCTCTAAAGTTCTAACATTGAGGGAAGTAATAAAACAATGCACATACAGTACATATATTTCAAGAAAACTTACGAGTTTCAGAGGTATGCTGACCCGAATGCACATACAATTCACAAGTATGCTAGATATTGGAGTTACTGAACATTGTCTAATTAATTAAAGGGCAGAAGAAAAATCAAACATCATGCTCAGCTTATTGTGTAGATTTTCTTTCCCTTCTCATAATTTTGCATCATTTATATCCCCTTTCCAGAAGTCTGGGGTACTTCAACTCTACTTCCTTGACCATAGCTATGTTGGAAAAAACATGGCATTTTTCTAGGGCATTAAGTTTGTTAAAACAAAGATCAGGAACAATGGAAAGGATAAAGGAAGAAAAGGAAGAATTGCATGTTTAAGAAAGAGAGAAGATCCAAGAACATGCTCTAGAAAAACTGGAGCAGTGAATGAAATAATGAAATATGCAAAGGATAAAGAGAGAAGAATATTATGATGAAAAAATAAATGAACAAGGCAAAAAACAAAGCCAAATTCACAAGAACCTATTTGTAAGATGTAATAGTTCTTTGGAGGAAAGATACCTTAAAAAAGTTATGAGAGACAAGTTGCAGACTAGCCACATTATTAAGTTTATTTTAAACTCAAATCAATTGACATATTTGACACTCACCCAGAAACAATCCCAACCCATAGACAGAAGATGATAATCAACTCATATCCCCACCAACATTAACATGCCAACGTAGATTTGCTCCTGCATTAGAATAAAGAAATTTCCTAATGATTGCTTGCTAACAAAAACACGACTTTTCATGATAGTCAAATACACGTGTGCATATGCATAAATGATGTTTGCATGCACGAAGCAGACAGTTTCTTTGGAAAAGAATGTACCTAATGGATCAGAGTTGCCAAAAAGAAAAAAATTGGTAACTAAGTCCTACAATAATTTATCATAGGGTAGATGCCATCATAATCAGACAAATAAGACATCCAGTCAAATCAACTCCCAAGAGGCTTTTTCAATAAAGCTACAAGTCTCTTCAAATAGAAAAGAGAAATCATTATTCATCAAAAAAAAAGAAAAGAGAAATCATAAGTGAAGCACCAAGGAGTATTATATCCATATAGATAATTACCAAAAACGCATTAGTTCAAATCTAATCAAACAAGCATATTAGAGTCCAATTATAAACCTGATGAACACGCTTAAAAACCGCTATCTCACTCCCATACGCAGCAAATGTGTAGTCACGATATGAAGCAAGAGCTCGTATCTTCTTTGGAAGTTGTGGACCTGCCAAAGAACTTTCAGTAGTAAATATGTTTGAAGGAAGTTAAATAAAGATGAAAGTATAGCTACATATTTTACAATTGACTTGTTTAACTCATTCTTATATAGGGGGCAATAATTAAAACCAAAAAGAACACCCGGTCAAAAGTAAACTTAACGTCAAAAGAAAAGTATGGTCAAGCATGAACAACCAGAAAAAGTAATTTTACCTAACTTGCAAAACCCTTATGATGTATATAAATTATGCTCCTGGCTCCTGAGAATATTCTATAGGTTGAGAATATCCAAAAAAATTGCCAAGTTTGATATTCTTTTGGAAGTTTGTAAGAAATCCTCTAATAAGAGCCTTAACAAGTCCCCTGCCTTTTGCCACAAGATTTTCTTTGATCAAGGACTCCAAGTAAGCACGTAATTCTATCAAGATTTTCTTTGGTTTTATATGTAAAGATGGCAGAATGAGAAGTCTTCACAATTCCAGCGGTTGTATTTCATTTAAAAGCTATCTAACAGTAGCACCATTGGGCATTTGCAATATCAAACTTTTTTGGCCAACAACAAGCAGCAGCAAACTTAATTCTACAAATATTTTTCAAATTTCTTTCAGATGTTTTTCAATGCTACCACATGATTAATTTTATACAATTAAAATTAAAATTTTCAAGTCCTTATAGTAGACTCTATAAATTCAAAAACTTAATCCCACGTCCCCATATGCCAAGGGAAAATAAAAATATCCCCCTCCACCCAACCATCTCCATGAGGTATAAACATCCCTTCCCAGTCCTACATATTTCCATTTTTAGCTTTAAGCAAGAACTCCAACAATGAAAAGCCAAAGAATTTCAAGAAGCTCAGATGCAAAAAAAAAAAAAAAAAAAAAAAAGGAATTATTACATTCACCAAAAATATATGGAAATATACATCAAATTCATCAAGAAAAACATATTAAACTTACCAACAAGCACCAAACTAAGCTTCGCACACTGCAAAACCAAGAAATAGAAAACAAATCAAAATCATTAAGTTAAACATAAATAAATAGAGAGATAATCTTCTTCCAACGCAATGATTAAAGGGAACAAAAATTTTCTATAATAAGTCAAATTACGTTGTAAATTTGCCAGGCTTTTCCCACACTGACGGTGACGAAGGTCTCAGTGCCCAGTCTCTGCACAGAAAATGGTACCCTGGTGGTGATATATCCTATAGCCCTAAATGGCTCAAATATCCCCATTCTCTTTATCCGCGCTAAGAAGAAGAGGGAAGAAGCAGTTTGTCAACGGTGGTGAGCGGTGACTTGGTTTTGCTTTTGCTTTTGCCGCTTCTGCTTCTTAGGGCTTTTGCCTTTCGGCCTACTGAGGAAGAAGGGTTTAAGGATGGAAGAGGGGTTTCGTTATTCAACGGCGACGTTTCAATAAAATTTATCAAAGGGTAATGAATGGTTACTTAATTTGCTCCTTGAGTTTTTCTTTTTTTTTTTTTTTTAATAATTAAAAAAAAAACAGTATTTTAAGCGTGTTTTTAATTTTGTTTAACTCTAATATTTTAATAATTTGAATTTATTGTTTTTTTAACATTTTTAGCTCTTTTTCAAAATTTTATATTTTATTTATCATCCGAGAATTCATTGAAATATATTTATATATCTATTTGACTTTGTCAAATGTAAAATTTTAAATTTGATTCAATAACCTATTCACACATGAATATAAAATTAATTTTATAGGCCAAACCAATGTGTAGGAGATTGCTTGGGGACAAATGCTCTCCTCCCACTTTAACAATAGTATTTATGTGTTAGACTTTTTTTTTTTTTGGTAAGTGGAATATTCATTAAAATAAAAACATTACAAAAGTGAATGACTAAAATCATTCACAGAAATATAAAACACCAACTTAAAACTAAGTAGTGCAAAGATAAAACTCAACCTAAAAAAATTAGGTGAGCCAAATAAAACCCTAAATAAAATTAGGGATACATAAAAAAGAAAAATAACAAAATCATTTGCCTAAATCTATGATCTTCAATCCTGTCATTTTCGGACTTCATTTGCGAAGAGAGTTCGATTCTGTCTTCTTTCTTCTACAAGTAGTCTAATCCATCCTGGGCGTATCAAAGATTTCATAGAATACCTAAAAGGGGAACCAACAACAAAAAACGAACAAATGACCCGGATCTAGTCCGGGGTTTAAAATTTTTTTTCTTCTAAAAAAAGGAGAAAAAAACACGGATATATAGATATCGAAGAAAACCAAGCAAATGAGATGAAAAAAAAAAAAAAAAAAAAAAAAAAAAAAAAAAAAAAAAAAAAAAAAAAAAAAAAAAAAAAAAAAAAAAAAAAAAAAAAACCAAAAAAAAGAAATAAATTCTTCCGGCCAAGGGAAGAAGAGCTAAAACTTTTTTCCCTCTGGCCGGGAAAAGGGAGGAAGAGTCACAAAGAGAAGAACAAAAGAAGATGAGTGAAGAAGAGGGGGAGTTGGCGGGCAAACAAGGGAAAAGAAGAGGAGAGAGAGAGAGAGGGGGGGGTATTTATGTGTTAGACTTAAAAGAAAGTGATTCCCCCCTGCTGCCAAGGCTTCATTCTCATGTCATAAATGTCTCGAGTTTTAAATAGTTATATATCGATGTTTGAATTTCAATCTTACTTAAACTATGAGATTTTTTTATCACATCATTGTGCATTGGAGTTTTTTGACTATAAGTGACACCAATTATCAATTATTTGACATTATTTTATTTAGACTAATTTTTATTCGAGTAGAATTAGTTCGTTGCATGAGGAAGATTTATCCCGAAAACTCATTATCAGCTCACATGCGCTTAATGTTATTGTAGATCTTAACAAATAGTGTTTTAAATTAACAACTGTTGTTTCGAATAAGAAATTTAATTTCGAGTTTAAACCTTATTTAGAGAACGGATATTTTCGAGATTGTCACTATTTATTTTTTTGAAAATATCTTTCAAGGTTACACGTGTAGAATGTGTTTTCTGTTTGGATAATAGTAATATAATTGACCCACCCGCCAAATCCAACTGACATTAATTCAATTGACCCCAGGCTTTAAATCATTAACAATCACACACTCTCTGCACTGGTTTCACTTCAAATCCACCCACCACCCATCATCTCCGCCGTGCACGGCGTCTCTGCAATGGCACTTCTAGTGTCTTTTCCAGTTACTTCACTTTCTATCTCAAAAGTTAGTTATCAAAGACCTAGGTTTTACAGCAGACGACTATTACAACCGCTTGCTTCCCTGAGCTCTTCTCCATCATCATCATCGTCTTCTTCTTCTTCTTCTTCTCCTTCATCTTATTCACATGAATCCTCTTCATCAGCGACGCTGCCGCCGAATAAAGCATCCTTTGTCGACTCCGCTCAACCTAATGTAGAAAAGGATTTCAATTATGCTTTGGCAAGCCCAAGTGGGAACCCAGTTGTGAGATTTGTTCAGTCCACTGAATCATCAATTGAAAGGGTAAAAAAAAACTTTATATTTTTGAAAGCTGATCCTTTTGATATATAGTTATGGTATGGCTCGATTCAATAAGAAGATTTAGTCCCAAAATATACATTTAATTTCTTTTTGTTAAGATGTGTGTTGTATTTTTGTTGTTTGGTGCTTCATATTAATATCGAGTTTGTAAATGCCTTCAAGAACAATCCAGAATAGAAAAAGAATGTCATGGAGTTTTATCCTTTTTCCAGATATTGATGAACCCTGATGGTCATAGTGTATGCATACTTGCATCAGGCTTTCTGAACAAACTTGTTTCAACTATTGCATGACATACTGTAAAAAGTTCATATATATATATATATATATATATATATATATATATTTTCGATAAGCGCATATATATATATATATATATAAGTAAGTTCAATTAGTTTTTATAAAGGAAGGAAACTTTTTATAAATTTTTGTAAGTTTATAGACAAAAACCAGAGGAAATAAAGTTCTAAGGTAAAATATCAAAATTCATAAAAATTCTGGGGTATCTACACAGCTTTAAATAAACCAATTAAGGTAATTGGTGTATGTATGGATACTGTCTTTATGATTATGCTGGTACTAATACTACCAAATGATATGTATTTTTTGAAAAGTGAGTAGATCTAAAGAAGATTGAAGCCTAAAGAACTAGCACAATGAAATTGCACGCATTTCCACTAGAACAAAACAGAGGGTGAAGTCTACACCTTTTTCAGTTATGTATAGTTTGGCTCAATACATAATCATCAAAACTACGGGAAACTAGCAATAATACAGATGCAATAATTGATATGCATTATATTTTCCATAAGTCTTAAGATATAGTCCAACAGATGCAATATGTACACACACGCGAACAGCAGGAACCTCCATACAGATTTTGTCTTGTTGATGACGGTGTCATTTCAATTCATTTCATCCATCTAGACTTCAGAAAAAAAAAAAAAAAGATTATCATAATTTTTCCTTAGAGAATCTTATAACATCTGATTTACCCTTCTTTATCCTGAAATGTTGATCTATTTTCAGTCAGCAAAAAGAGTTTATCAGTTTATTGTTGTCATCAATATGCAGGTAATATTTGACTTTCGCTTTTTGGCACTTCTTGCTGTCGGGGGTTCTTTGGCTGGTTCATTGCTCTGCTTTCTCAATGTAATTCCCGTCTCATGTATCTTTTAAATTTTGAAGTTGCATGACATACCTCAGGGTTGATACTTTTTTTCAAATCCAACTTGATAACTTTATAGTAGGTCCTCTCTTCAATGAATTGTTGCATTGCAGTTTATTTTGGATTCTCTTGAATTAAGAGTTCTTAATCATTCATTAGCCTCATAATCGTGAAGCAAATGTTAATAATTTTGCAAAATAATAGATTTGGAAGAAACAAACTACCAATATCATTTTAGTTTTGGTAAAATAGCTTTATCTCTTTGACCCTGTGCCTGTAGTCATATGGATTAAGCTATTAACCCTCACTTCCATGCAGCTTTTTGCTCATAGGTATTATACAAAAGTAGATAAAATGAAATAAAATTTGGTTTCCTCAAGATTAGTTTCATGAGTAAGGTTCATAACACTTTTTCCTAGTAATAAGGAGATAAAGTTACTTTCTGTATGCTACCTTTTGCATGCATTCTTTCATGAATTCCTTTTTTCTGCATTTTTATCAGAAAGTTTGCAAAGCAAGAATAACAGATTCACTTATTTCTCTTCTTCATTTGTGTTAAATCATATTTGGTTTTTCATTGAATAAATTTGGATATATGTGTGTATATATATTCATTTTCTACTTATAAAATTGAAAAAAATTTGCTTATAGTCGAAGCATCTAGGTCTGTGGACATGGAAACTAACAGGTAGAAAGAGTGCCTGTAAGATATTGTTGGTTGGCATTGTAAACTGATCTGATTCTTGTTACTGACTGACATAAATTACCATTTTAGGGTTGTGTATACATATTTGAAGCATATAAAGTTTACTGGACAAGCTGTGTGAAAGGAATTCATACTGGACAAATGGTTCTGAAACTGGTTGAAGCTATTGGTGAGTTCACAGACCTTTGTATTTAGGAATTCAGGGGATGTGATTGTTCCATTTTTGCTTTCCTTTGTTCTTCTTATATTCCTAGTGCATTGAATTTGACATCTGATATAGAAAAAGTACCAATAAACTCATTAATAAAATACAAATCTACCCTTTCATCTTCTTAGCATTAAATAATATTTTACTTTTTTTTTTTTTTCCATTTGTTCCTTTATTTCATTAATGCTTTTGTTTCCTTTCAGATGTCTATCTTGCTGGAACGGTAATGTTAATTTTCGGCATGGGCCTGTATGGACTATTTATCAGCAATGTTTCTCCAGATGTAGCTCCTGATCATGATCGTGCCCTCAAAGTTTCTTCACTGTTTGGGATGTTTGCTTTAAAGGTATTACAGTTCTTTTACAATGCTTTGCATGCAGTTTTTGCAATTTCTTTCTTCCTAATCCTTAACTCGATGCATCCCGATATATTTAGGTCATACTCTTAAATCAAGTTAGTCTGGAAAGAAAGAAAAAAGTGATAGCATCCTCTAATTTTATTACTCATTATCAGAACTTTGCAGTGACTGAATAGTAAATAAAACTTGAAATGAAATGGAAGTGTACTTACAAGGAGATAACCGATAAAATTTCCCAGGTAGCAATTAGTCAAGGACATCTGTTTACTTTTTGGGATTCCATGACGAATAGGACATGTAAACTGGATGAAATTCATCAAAAAAGTTTTTGTTCATTTTTCATGATATTTAATTTTTGTCGTACACTTGTTGCTTTGTAGAAAATAACTTTTGCATCTGTCAATTGATTGGTACCATGAACACATTTATGCATTTTGCAGGAGAGGCCAAAATGGATGAAAATTAGCTCTCTTGATGAGTTAAAAACCAAAGTAGGACATGTTATTGTAATGATCCTTCTAGTAAAAATGTTTGAAAGGAGCAAGATGGTAAGCATAGCTACTGGTGTGGATTTGTTAAGCTATTCAGTTTGCATATTCTTGTCTTCAGCTTCCTTGTACATACTTCACAACTTGCACAAGTCAGAATAGAAGTTTTATTACTATAGAAGCTTCTTTTGCACAATGCTCAACATTGCTCAATACTGAACCTTGGGAATGGTTCAAGTTCTTTGTCTACGAGCAACATTGTCTTCATTTGTGTGTATATATATCACAGTGAAGTTCTGGATACCATATATTTTACTATAAAAGTTTGATATTCAACACTTTGTGTACCCTGAACACATCTTTTACTTGGTTTATCATAAAGAGGATAAAGAGGTAAATTAGTCATGCTAATTTTTTGTTTTATTTTTTATTTTTTGCCGATATATAGAAAACAAATTAAAACGGGTTGCAACATCTTAACGTGATTGAAAATTCTAAATAGTTAAAAAAAATAATATTAGAAAATTTTTCTTTTAAAGATTAAAATAACTAAATGGTCTGGTGATTATTTAATTACTTTGTACTGTTCTATATATATATATATATATATATATAAAAAAATTATTCTATATACATTATGAGATCATCAGCCATTTTATTCTGGCGTAGTTTAGATAATGCAATACAGTTAATCTGCCGAACTCTTTCTCTTGAAAGCTTCAAGTGTCTTCCTATTTCTTCAAACGATTTTGGCGTTTCGCCAGTTAGGCCAAAATGTAGTTTTACTACATTTATTTCCCTTTCACTAAGTCCACAAAGAAGTATCTCTATGTCCCTCTTCATGAACTCCTTCTTCACCATTGCTTCTGGTGTTGTTTCTTCGGGCCCTGGTGTAATATCCTACATCGCACAATTGTAATAAAGAAATTATTGAATTAATTTTCACTGCCAAATCAAGATTTTTGAAGAAGGATCAAAACCTGCAATGATATTCGGTTTCCACCACCACCATTGCGTATTGCTTGATCCAAGGAGATTGGCTCTCTGTTTCTATCAAGAGCAACTCCTACAGTTAAGATGTTCATGTTGAGCTCTGCTGCAATTTCTGAGCGGGTAGGGAATCTCCCAAGTCTTCTTCCTAATACAGCATTTGCCTCGCAAATCCTTGGAATCAGCTCACTTATGCTTCCCTATACAAGACAGGCTAAGCAATGGATTCACCAATTATAAGCTATCAAACATAGAAACTCATGTGTTCATCACTCTACTGTTAGAAGAAAATTAATAATTTCAAATTTTTTTACAGTCATTTTGAAAATTTTATTGAACAAAGACTCTTATTGACAAAAAAATGTACTTAAAAATGGATTAAAATTAGTTAATTATCTAAAAAATTATACTCATATTGAGTGTTTATATTTATAATATTATTAGAGAAGTTATGAAACGTATATTAGTGATTTAAAGATAAGTCATTTTTTGTCCCCATTTTTGCTGAATGTACTAGAGATTTAGTATGTGAATTGGTGCATTTTTTTTTTCTTCTTACCGGTAACCGAGTAATTTTGGACTTCCTCGCTATTGCTCTAGTCATAGCTTGTCTAATCCACCAGTAAACATATGTTGATAGCTTATACCCCTTTTGTGGATTAAACTTCTTTGCACCACGAAGAAGTCCAAGATTTCCTTCCTGCATAATACAAGAAGAATTTGAAAAACCAAAAGGGAAAAGTTACTAAGAACAACAAAATTTCATGATATAATAATCCATAAAGGTGTATTTGAAAATAATATTAATAATAAAACCTGAATTAGATCTTGCATGCTTAACCCTCTTCCTTGATAAGATGTAGCAATACAAATAACTAGTCTTCTGTAGCACCTAATGATTCTTTCCTGTGATTCTCTCCCATTGCACAATATCTTATCTAGACTAATTCTACTCATTCCTGCTGCCTTAGCCCACTGAGATAAGGTAAGCTCATGCCCATTTTTGTTTTCAGCCTTCTTTTTCAGAGCTTCAAGTCTTGCTTCTTCCTGTAAATATGAGGAAACAAAAGAGCAAGAATTCTAAGATTACTAGGCTATTATATCACTAAATTGTTAAATTCATAGACTTGACACAAGTAATAAACGATGATTCACAAGATCTCGAATTCAACAATCCTCATAAGCGAGAAACGTTCCCTCTGCAGACACAGCCCGACCAAATTCAGATTCATCGGAAGGAGGATGATCTAAAAAAATGCTCAACCCATGCAAAACCATTTAGAATCATACCTTAAGGCAAAATGAATATTCCGCTTCAGCTTTACGCGTCAAGTACTGCCCGTCTTTTTGAGGCTTCGAACAGAGAAGATTATTGATTGCATTTTTCTCAGTACTCAAATTTTCTACTTCCTTTTGCTGTCTCCTTTTTCTCCTCCTCTTTCTCCTCCTCTGTAACGATCCATTTCTCAAATCCATCTCCTCCTCCTCGCTGTCATTCTCTCTGACGAACAAAACCTTTTCCATTTCGCCTGAAGAATTGATTAGTGCCGCACGCTCTTCGGCAGCTATAAGAGTTGCTAATGCGGCTGATACTGGAACTAATTCAATTGCAGAAGTCTTTGAGGAAGGAAGAAATGGAGGAGGATAATTGTGAATGTTGAAAGCTTTTCGGCATGATTTAGATGGATAACATGAGAGTGATACAGAAGAATAAGGAGTAATAGCCATGAAATTGCAGAGTATGCTCTGCCTTTTTGGATAGACTGAGAGAGGCAGAAAAATGTAAACAAAAATATCGTGAGACGTTTATTCTGTGCGGTGGTGTCAGTCTCAAAAACAATATATATATACACAAGAAATATCCGCTTCCTAGTAAATTTATAGTTTTAAATAATAAAATAATTTTTAACAGTAACTTAAATGTTTGAAAATTTTAATCTTAAAAAAATTTTCTTTTTTAAACTTTTTAAAGTTCAAAACTTTTTACCTCTGAAAAACTAAGATAAGGTTTTATAAGTTTAGTCAATTTTTTTAAAATTTAACTGTTTGTGTAATTTAATTAATAAAAGAAAAGAATAATCAAGTCATTTACATCAAATATATTTTTATATATATCGTTTTACTCTTTCAAAAATATTTTGTAAATGAGTGTCGCAAATATTTTTACTCAATTTTTTTTGTAGATATTTCATGTAAAGTAATTTAATTATCATTTCTTTAATCGAGTAATCACATAAATCATTAAATTTAATTTTAAAATTTTGTTGATGATATTTGTGAAAAAAGATTTTAGTTATCTTAAGTAAAAAAATTTGGAAGTCAAAAAATATTTTAAGACTAAGTTTACCAAACATTAATTTATTTAGTACTAAATTCACCTATTACTCTTTTAAAATCAATAATTTATTAATTTTTATATCTTCATTTACTTAAGATGCTTATGGATATATTTCAATGTATAATATTTTAATTTTTACAATCCCTTAACCAACTCCAAGTCCAATAGAAGCAAGCCCTATAGCCAACCCAACCCAGTAGCAATAACAAATCAGTTAATTCATAATAAGTTTCGTCGTAAAAAAAAAAGAAAAAAAAGGTTAACGATAAATCAACCTATAAATTATGACTTAATAATTTCGTTGATAGCATTTTTTCTTGAATCATTTTTAGTTATTATGACTCCATTTGTCCTTTTCGGTATCCGAACCCACACGGGTCGACCCGCTAACCACCTCAAGGGATTTGAACCTTCAACCATCCACTATGAGGAGAAGTTTTAAGAGTATGCATATCAACTCCTCAAACTGTTGGGTTAATTATTATTCATAAAGTTTCTCTATATCTATTAATTATATATTTAAAAAATAAAATTTATATGGCAAAAAATCCCTTGATTATTATTATTATTATTATATTTTTTGAAACCCCTTTATTATTATTGTTATTATTTTATTTAAAATTTTAAACAATATATCTTTTATATATATACAAAAACGTCAATCCTGATCCGCTAATGCACTACTCTACAGACTAAAGAAAAACACAGCCAGACTTGATGTTTTGGCGCCAATTCTACCACTGCTCCGATACTCTTCAAATGAAGATCGATCAGGAACCCTAACCCCTTCGTTTCTCTCCTTCTTCGGCGAATTTCTCACATTTATAAATTTTCATATCGATCAGTTTATCGACAATTCACCAATGGGCGAGGAGCCTCGGCTCAAACGGCCCAAAATCAGTAGGTTTGTATTTTATATGGACCGCTCTTGCTCTTATTTCTCATTTTCTTCTCCTTTTTGGTTTTCGATCAATCTCATATGTTTTCTCGTGTAATTATAGCAAAAAGTTCGTATTTTTATCATTCTTCTTGATATTGAGGTTTCCGCGTCTGTAATTTTTACTTGAAGACGTTCACGTTGTTCTAGTCTTTTTCTCATTGTTATGGCTGAGCTAAAACTGTAATAGCATGTCGCTATTATGTTGTGAAGAAGGCTAATTCTGTTATTTTTCTCAAATATATAATTTTGAAAGCTTATTCTATTCTTTAATCAAATATATAATTTTGTGGAAAAGATTTTCAAACTTTGAACTTTGGGATGGATTGGTTAGATTTTAATTGTTTAAGTTTTGTGAAGGTAGAACTTAATCATTTTCGGAGTTAAATCTTGATATGAAGTTTTTATTCAATCTTTTTGATTAATGTATTTGTGATCTTGAGATATGCCTTCAAGTAAAAGCATAAAAATAGTCCCAGATTCTATCTGCCACTTTCTACAGTCCAATTTGCTCAAATTTTGTGCTTTTTAACTTTTCATTTTATAAATTTTGAGATTTTTAATTATTTGTTTACTATTTATTTTTTGTCATTTATGTTTTGATTTCAGGCATCATTGATTTGTTTTTGTCTTAATAATTCCCTTATGCTCATGAAACTTTCTTTCACATACCCCCCTCAGTCCCAAATCTCTTTCCCACACAAAAAATCGATCCCAATTTTACTGTCCAAAAGAAATTAAATGACTGTTTTTTCAACTATACCTCTAATTATTCTACACACTATTCATGTGTAATTGCTGTATACCAAATTATACCATATTCAACTTAATAGTCTAAATGTGTTCGAAATTTAGATTTATTTAATAATCATATATAAGGGTAAACCTGAAAATAACATTTTTTTTATTTTTTATTTTTTTATTTTGAGTTTTAAACTAAAAAATTGGTTTCCTTGATATGCAATTAGATTCATTTAAATGAGATAGCTAATTCGGGATGGAGGGAGTATTAATGTACAACCTTTGTGGTCTCAATATTTAGATTGGTTCTAATTTCTGAATTGCTGTTGGTTTTAATTTTGTCCTTTACAGTTATGCATACCTTTAGTTTGGTTCAATATATTCCTCAAGATTTGGTTTTCATTCTGATAGAATGTTTACACTTAAACTAGAATTCAGTTGATTCTCATAAAACTGGCTATTAGTAGTGAAATCAAGTTTGTGCATGTTAAAATTTATCTATTTTATTCCTCCTTAGAAGTTTACACATTTAACTTAGAATGATCTAGCCATGCTTACCAAAAAAGTTGAGAAGAATAAAACAAATATATATTCTCACCAGTGTCAAGATTTATGCGTTATTTTTCTTTGATTTTAATTTCTGAAATTCTATATACACATATATTCATTTTTTCTGTAATTTTAATTTATGTGACTACTTAAGTTTCATTGTTTTTGAAACAAACTTGGTCTCCTTTTTGTTCTAAGTTTTTATTGTTGGCCTGCCAAAAAAACCAATATGCATCATCAGATGATGAAGATTTTTAGACTCGAGAATCAAGAGGTTTCTCTAATTCAGAGTTACTTTGATCTATTTGATACCCCATCCCCTTTAAGGTTTTTGCGAATTGGATTTTGTGTCTTGTTGCAACATATTAAAACCCTTAATTTTCCTTCTGACCTGCAGAGGTAAAGATGACTATATGCCCGGAAACATAGTAGAAATTGAGCTTTCTAACTTCATGACATTCAGTCATTTGAAGTGTGAGCCAGGCTCACGATTAAACCTTGTAATTGGACCTAATGGGTCTGGTAAGAGCTCTCTTGTATGTGCCATTGCACTTGGTCTTGGTGGTGACCCTCAGGTACTGAACAAAGGTTTTTATCATTCTTAATCTGGTTGAAATTTTAAAATTCCATGAGATGAAAAGTCTTCTTATTGTTTAGGTTCTTGGAAGGGCAACAAGTATTGGTGCTTATGTAAAACGTGGGGAAGAGTCTGGGTACATTAAGATATGCTTGAGAGGGGACAATAGAGAGGAGAAGATCACCATTATGCGGAAGATAGACACGCGTAATAAGTCCGAGTGGATCTTGAATGGTAAGTTGGATCAATTTGAAAGAAATAGCATGCTTTGGGTTCATATCTCTTAGAGTGTATCTCTATTCATAAAGTTTGGATTGCTGAACTAGAATTCTTCTCTTTCAAATCATTTCGATATATATATGGTACCTGAGCATTTATAAAAATATTATAAAATTTCATTACTGAATTCTTTTCTCTTCAGGAAAGGTTGTGCCGAAAAAGGACCTGATTGATGTTATCCAAAGGTTCAATATCCAAGTTAACAATTTAACTCAAGTAAGTTTTGATTGAATTATCTTGAAATTCTGGATTTCATTTAAGTTATTTCTACATAATATACTGAAGAGAACAATAGGAAACAAATGATGTTGCTCTATCTGCAGATCATTTGTATCTTCTGTGATTAGGAAAGAGAAGTAAGAAAGGATATTTTCTGTTTTGTAAAGAATGCTTTCTGCTTAACTTTGTACATCTTTTTTTTTTTTTTTTTTTTTTTTTTTAATTTACCAAAAAAAAAAAAAACTTTGTACATCTTTTTACTTAACTTTGTACGTCTTTTTACCTGTTCGTTTTAATGCTAACCAAAGAGGTAAAAACAAATACTGATTTGATTTTCAATTTATTCTGCGTATATGCTTGTTTCCTATCTTGAGACTTACTGTGATGCTCTTCACTCCTTGTCAATAATACTACTTTCTTCTTAAGACAAATGAAAGTACTATTGTGCTACATAGAAATTTCCTGTTTTTGGTTTCTTTCATGAAGATTTTTCCCTCCTCTTTTCTTTAAATAGTTATTTCTAAATATACATATATTTTTTTTTTTCCTATGATTTGGAATAGTTTCTTCCACAAGACAGGGTTTGTGAATTTGCAAAGTTAACCCCCATACATCTACTTGAAGAAACTGAGAAAGCTGTTGGTGATCCCAGATTGCCTGTTCTTCATCATGCTCTGATTGCTAAGAGTCAAGAAATAAAGAAATTTGAACGTGTGAGTAGCTTTTCCATCTGTTTCTGCATACCTTTCCCTTCTGGGAGTTCCTAAAAATTTGATAGCATTTCTGCCTCATAAAAACTGGGTTTAATTTTACTGTCATGTGCTTAAGGCTGTTGAAAGCAATAAGGAGTCTCTGGAGCAGCTAAAAGCAGTTAATGCTGAACTCGAGAGAGATGTTGAACGTGTTCGCCAAAGAGATGAGCTTCTTAGACAGGTTGAACTTTTGGCTTTGCTTCTCATTCTTTTGGGGGAAAAGCAATTTGTTGAGGTTTTATTTTGGTGGTTTTGTAGGTTAAGTTAATGGAGGAGAAGTTACCATGGCTCAAGTATGACAGTATAAAGGCTGAATATATGGAGGCTAAACAACAAGAGACAGATGCAAAGAAGAAACTAGATGAGGCTGCTAAAATTCTAAATGAACTTACAACACCTATTGAGTAAATTTGCTACAACTTTCCTTTTCCTTTCTACTCTGTGTTTTGCTTTTATTGTACAGAACAGGTTCAGTTATTTTTCTGGTTAACTCTTTTGAATTTCTATCTAAGCAAGTTTTGGAGACTCTTTTCCCAGAAGAAACTTGATAAACATTGAAGGAGCTAATTTACTTGGTTTCAGGAAACTAAAACAAGATAAATCAGCACATTCAGCTAAATCTAAAAAACTAAATGGCCTTTTAGATGCCAATATGAAGAAACGAATGCAAATTCTGGAGGATGACAATCGACTGGTACAAACTTATTCATCTTTGTGATTTGTTATGAGACAGCTTTTATTTGTATAACACATATATATAACTGCTTTGTATTTCCACTTACAATTCTACAGGTTGCGCAAATTAAAAGAAAGTATAATGAGATGGAAGATCTGGGCAGGCAAGAAGCATCTCGTCAACATAGAATATCTCAAGCCAATGAAGCCCTTGCTGCTGCTGAGCTGGAACTTGCCAATCTCCCTGCTATTGAACCTCCCAAGGATAAAATAGTATGATTCACCTTTGATCCATTAGTCACAAGTTCCTCGAAATTTCTTCAGTTTCATAACAACTACAGTGATTCTAAATTATATCTAGGCTAGAAAATCACAAAAACAAAGATTCATTGATTCGTGCTACTGAACAAATTCTTGACATGGTTTCAGGATCATCATTGTCTTGATTCCAGTTTTTATTCTTGTGTATTGGATGATGATTTTAGGAAGGATTAACTGCTCAAATGTGTGAACGTGAAGCGATCACCAAAGTAATAAAGTCTCAGAAGGAAGAAAGAGAAAAGCAATTAAATAAATGTTCGCAGAGCCTGAGGCAGTGTGTGGACAGGTTGCTACCTTCTCTATGATTTTTATGGTTTAGACTAGTGTACTTTTTATAACACTTCACTCTATAAAATTGCACAGGTTGAAGAGTATGGAAAGCACCAAGAATAAACGTCTACATGCTTTACAGAGGTCTGGTGCTGATAAAATATTTGAGGCTTATGATTGGGTTCAGGAACATCGTCATGAATTCAAGAGAGAGGTTTATGGTCCAGTTTTAATTGAGGTATAGCAGTGAGAACTTCATACATCCATATGTTGTTGATCCTATTTATGGTCTAATAGTCTTTTTATCATTGAAACTGGAGGTCAATGTTACGGATCAGCAAAATGCAGCCTATTTAGAAGGTCATATTGCACACTACGTATGGAAGGTACACTAATCTGTTTAAGTTGAGATTTGAACTATGATATCCTGGTATTATAAGATCTTTTATTTTTTATTTTTGATACTTGATGCTGGATATGTATGTGTGTGTATATATACATATGTTGGTGAATATATATTTGGATTGAATTTTAGAATGAAAACTCATTTTAGTTTGGAAATGAATCTAGAAATATGTTTGGATTTGATATTAAAATGTGATTGAATATTTGATTTGATTTGAATATTATTAATTAAATGTTAAATTATTGATCATTGCTGTTTTTTATATGATTTACATTAAATTGTGTAAAAAGTATACTTGATATAAATATGTGGGTCTGTGCCAAAAAATGATGGGAGCAATTCAATTTGAGCTGATTGTTTTCTTATTGAAAAATGTTTTGAATTAAAGATAAATAATAGAAAAAATTTGGAGAATATCTGTGGTCCACATGTGTGCATATAGTTCAGATTGTACAGTTTTGTAATTGAATCTTGGGAAATCTGTTTCTTGTTTCTTTGCAAGTTTAGCACACTCTCACATTCAAATTATCATAGTGTAAAGTGTTGCTTTAGTGGCATTTCTTTCCTATTTACATCCTCATATCAAGTATATGGTTCTTTTGCCAAGTAATTGTTTCTTGTGGGCACGGTGTTATGATACTCATATTCATACTACTTATTTAATAATTTTCTCTATTTCATATAGGCCTTTATATCCTTATGACTAAATGATGCGGTTCTGCTTATTTCCTGATTTGGTTATTTCATTCAGGCCTTTATAACTCAGGATCCTGATGACCGGGACTTGCTTTTTGGCAAATTGAAGCCTTTTAATGTTCCGATTATAAATCATGTCGGTAATGAAAGCAGTCATGGGGTTCCTTTTCAAGTAACTCAGGAGGTATTTAATTGTGTTGAACTGGAGTTATGTTTGAATGATTCATCTAGTGTTGATTTATGTATCCTTTTATTATCTAAAACAGATGAAAATGCTTGGCATCAAGTCCAGGCTAGACCAAGTGTTTGATGCTCCTGCTGCTGTCAGAGAAGTTTTAATCAGCCAGTTTGCACTGGACCATTCTGTATGTATTCTCTGAATCTTATTTTCAAGTTTTTGTGGATGATGTCTGGAAAGTTGAGTGCTTTTGGCAACTTCTTAAGTAGAGTCCTAGAGAGGTAGGACCTTTTGGAGAATGTGTACTTAGTGATAACTTAAAATGCACTTCCTTAGGAGCTGAACTTCCAAAAGAAACCAACTGGATAGCTTCTCTGGAATGTACTTCCCGAAAACAAAAAGAAAAAAAAAATTATATATCAAAGAGTTCTCAAGTATTTTATCCAAAAAGAAGATTTTTCAGATACATTTTTTGCATAAATATTGAGAAAAATTTCGTTGTTTAATTAAATATGGATGATTGTTGGGGATTTTCGTAATGAGTAATATTTTGGTAGAAATTTAGCTAATTTAGTCCCTAAAAGATTTTATTTTGGACACTTTGGTCCTTGATCTTTACTTGTAAAATTTTAGTCCCTAAACTACTCTTTTTGTCCCTTTGACAAAATTTAGTGTATTTTATTTGTTATATGGAGTCCAATTGTCACCTGTTAAATTCTCATCATTTTAAACCAATTATCATGTGTATGATGCATATGATTCTTTACGGACAAGATAGATAATTTGTGTGATCTTTTCACTAATTCATGCAGTATTGCATGGTATTCTATCTTTTCTTGTGACATTTCCATGAAGGAATTCATGTCAATTACTTAGGGGCAAAAAAAGTTAAAAACAAAGACTAAGGACAAAAGTGCCTAAAAGAAAATAATTTAGGGACTATATTGTTGAATTTTTTGTTTTAAAGAAATAATTCCTGCTAGAGGATCAGATGGAACAATTTTTGCCTTAATTGAAGGCATTATTTTAATTGGAAATTAGATGTTTCCTTGGCAGCAGCTTTGTCAAATATTTGAGATCTTTCAACTACTTGTGAATTTTGGGAAAGCATTTAATTGGGCTAAAGGAAATGTGCTCTCTTGGTATCTTTAATGAGTTGATACATGCACACAGATTTGTGAAACATCAAAATGTAATTTTATTTTTGACTGTCATTGGGCGTACTTAATGTTTTAATAATTGAAGTATTCTGGGTTTAATTATTCTAAACACCTGGAGATTTCTGGAACTCACTAAATACTGTATTTTTATTTGATGCCAAGTTTATGTTTTTTCTATCTACTCCTTAGATTTAGCTTGATTCAAGCAAAGCTAGGTAATGCTGTCCATTAGATATTTATTTTGAGTTTTAGATTATTTACCAAAAAGCTCTAACTATTTTGATCACCAAATAGCATTTCGATTTTAAAGGTACATTTTAGAAAAATCCTTTTGGAAAACCATTCATGTAATTGCTTTCATCCCAAATTAAATATTCCACCAGCTGTGTTGACATGTTTGCTGAAGTTAGCTTTACTTTACCAGCAACAACCATGGTTTTCTGATTCTAAAAGTCTTTCTCTCAGTATATTGGGTCTAGAGAGACTGACAAGAAGGCTGACGCAGTCCTTGGATTGGGAATTATGGATCTCTGGACTCCAGAAAATCATTATCGTTGGAAGATGTCGAGATATGGCAATCATGTTTCTGCATCAGTTGACTCTGTAGATCCATCTCGTCTTATAATATGCAGTATGTTTCTTGAACATGAGTATGATATCTGAAAATTCTGTGAATATGCTTATAATGTTTTGAGTACCAATCCTACCCCTAAGCAGATGTGGATGCTGGGGAAATTGAGAAGCTAAAATCTAGGAAGATGGAGCTTGAAGATGAGATTTCTTCTCTGGATAATGAGATCAAAGCACATCAGAGCAAACTAAGACATGTGGAGGATGAAAGAGCAATGCTTGAGAAGGAGCGGGTTAGTGGAATCTATTTTATTTGTTGATAACATTGCTATGCCTCTTTTTGGGGTCCTTTGATAGCAAAAGAATATAAAAGACCTTTTTGCAAAATTTTAAAAAGTTTAAAGCATTGTTATGGGAAGTTCCTAGTGCATCTAGTTGCAAAAGAGATACATTCAATTGGGTATTGGTTTTATGAGGTCTCTTTTGAATAATTAATCCTAGAATAATAGACCGTTATTTTAATAGATAAAAAACATTAACAGCCATTATTTTAATAGATAAAAAATATTAACAGTTGAAAATAAATAATTGTAGGGTACTTCTATTAGTCATTCTAATATAGAGATAATTTTAAAGTAAAAATTTCCGAGAACAATTAAAAAGGTTGTACTTGAATTGATTAAAACTGCATTAGATTATTCATGATTCAGAGCAAATGTTTAATAAAAATTGTTTTTAACAGTGACTTTTCTGTAACCGTATAAACAGAACTAAAGTAACAATGGCTGTTTTTATATAAACTCCTACATATTCTTACTTTGATTAAGACAAACTATGAAATAAATTCTGGAATGACGTTCTACATATATAACTTCCTATTTAAAATATCTTCCCCCCCTTTTTTTTTGTTAAATGATTAAATTCAACCCTTCTCTAAGCTTAAGCTTAAGCCTTTAGATGTGGTAGAACCAAAGTGGGAGGTCTGGTGTTCTAGCTTTGGCTTCAACTTATTTGTTGGTTATTGTCCACGTAATGGGGTCTCTTGTTGAGAATATGTTTGACTCATATGTGAAGAAGGGCTGTTTTAAGTAGAACTTAAGCTTTTAGATGAAGTGGAAATTTAACATTTTTAGGGGGTTTAGTTAATTATTTCATATTTTCTTGAAGACCAAACTTAAATTTTCTATCTCCTTATTAGATGTACTCAATTATAAAAACTACTCTGCTATTAGTTTACTTCTTTACATTTAAACTTATTTAGAATACTGGAATCTATTAAGTAGGTGTAGATTAGAAAAAAAAATGACAATAAGTTCACCACTGATTTCCTAATAAGACAGACATAATGGGGAAAAGTTTGTACTAAAAGTTAGACAAATAAAATGGATGTTGGGAGAATTAACCTATGTGACTAAGCATAGGTTTTAATCATGCATTATGTTAATCTGTAAAATACTCTAGCATGTTTACATTGTGGGTTGAGGCACTATGTTGTCTCTTGGAAGGACTTTCCTTCATGCATGTACTAGTGTTTTTTGAGAGGGAGAGATACAGAGTATGGAGTTCTCAATTTTAGCTGATTCTTAGGGAGGTGTGGTGAAGTTTATTATGGTTAAAAGAAAAATAATTATCATGTCAATGATGGCTGTGTTGTTTCTGTTTGTGTAGGGATCGCATACAGTTTATTTAAGTGTCTGGATAATGTGGTTCTGAAACTTCTTACTCTTGCATATGGGTTGTTTGTGCATGCATCAAGTCAATTAACTTTTTGAATATTTTATTTCGTGGCTATATGGGAGATTGCCAAGAGTTGTCTGTAGGGGTACAAGTTAGCACACAAATGATCATGTGGACTCCTACCCACGTTACATGTGTAGGATTGGGGCAGTTTGATGCAACAGGACACAATGCATCGTATTGCCAAGTCCAAGTAAACTGGAAAGATACTCATGTGGAACATTTTATGCCATGTTAGTTATTAAGTTTATAAAATGGCAGTAACTTGATACTGTACCATATGGAAGGTCTTGTGTTAATTCGCGTGTCAGCTATTATAAAGTTATTGTGCATGCTGGGGCCCTGTCCTAAAATTTCATGTTTGGTCCACATGGAATGAGTGTGTTAGGTGTATAAATAGGATGGTAATTTAACTCTAAGAAATCTTTATTTATTGATTTACATTCATTACATTGGTCCATGTTTACATTTTGCTGCCACCAATTGTAGAAAATTTCTGCACTCACTGAACTAGGTGATAAAAATTTGTGTTTCTAGCCCACTTGTGAGCTCCATCAATTTAAGCTTGATATTGGGCGGTAATTACTTATATAATTATGTTCATTATGCAAGTCATACAAATTTGCACTGTGAATTGTAGGTGTTTGATTGTTAAGGCAAGTTATTTATATTAATTTTTTATATTTGAGTATTCCTATGCAATTCACTTCCTGTGTCATAATATTGTCTGCTGTCGGCTTGTTCATCAGTATTCTTTTTTTCTCTGGAGTTCAAACTTCCTCTTACTTAAGTAACATTCATTTTTCTTAATTAATATTAGACAGACTGTTCATTTTAATTATATTTTCCTTAAATTTTTATGTTTGTATCTCTTTTTTCACAATAAGTACATTTTTATGGAACTGTTTAGGAGGAGATCCTCAATGTAGTGCAGAATCAGCGGATGAAACGACGTACAATGGAAAACCTTGTCAGTAAGTATCTTGTAGCAACCAACTTGGGGTTATTCTTCTTTTTGAAACCTATTTTGACTGTGGTTAGTTAACCATTCACTCTCTCTATAGGTCAACGGAAATCAAAGTTGGAATCTATCAAGAAGGAGGAATGTCCCAATATCACCTTAGCGGAGCACACTGCAAAAGTCAAAGAAATGAGAATTCAGCGCTTTCAGTTTGCAACTAAAATTAAGGTCAAACTTTATATCAAGTCTTGTTATTTGTTAAGTGCTGACAGTGGTGCATTATTCTATCTGATGATATATTGATCACTTTTTCTGTATTTTTTAACAGCATTTGTTGACTGAGGCTGTAGCTTGCAGACGAAGCTTAGCTGAAAAGAGCATGACTGCAATAGAACTTGAGGCTATGGTAATTCTGTTCATGATGCTAGTTGCTGGTAAATTTTTGTGATTTTTAAACCCTATATAGGAAAGCTTACTTCACAAATGGCTTTTGGAGTTACCAGTAAAGTACTTGCATATGTTATTATTAATTATTATTTTTTCAGATAAATTCTACCTTTTTATGTTTGTAGTTTGTGGAGGTAGGATTTTTACCGGACATGATTATGAAACATAATTGATACTTGTAACTTCTGTACATATGGAAGGTCTTGTGTGGCCAAGCATGAGCTTCTTGTGTCATGTATCTCTACTGGAGCTATTCTTTTCACAATCGGAATTGACAGTGTCTGTTTGAACATTGAGGATATTTTTTATATTGCAATCCTGCTATATATTTCCTCAACAACTTGGATTTTTTTGTACGATTTTCTTGGATTTTTATTCTTTTTGGGTCTTGAAAACTTTTAGATTAAAGAGATGGAAGCCAATGCAAAACAGCAGGAAAAGCTTGCTGTGCAAGCATCTCTTCATTTTGAGAATTGTAAGTATACCCCTTTGAATTAACAGAAAACACTATGTTACTTTTGTATCAATTAGACGTCCATGATAATGAAATATTTTAGTCGTTCTGATTTGTTTGAATTATTTTGGCTGCCCATTTATGATCATTTTCCAATTCTTGTCTTCATCCTTGAATGAACTCTTATAGCATGTTCATTGAAGCAAGGAAGAATTTTGAAGATACCAAAGTGATACTTATTGCTAATGGAAACCTTAAGGAACAACCTGAGCTAAAGCTGTGATGCTTGATTCTGGTTGATGAAGCCTTTTATAAGCTGTTGAAATAAGTAATTTCAAAAAGTCTTCTAGAAATTATACAACATTTTTACTTTTAGTAGTATAATAAGAAAAAACTGTTTTAAAAGATTCCTTAGGGTAGGCTTTTTAAAAATCTTTTCTATTGCTTCCCTTTTAAAAAAATGAAGTTAAAAGCAGCAAAAAAAAAAAGCAGCAGAGCAGTTCAAAGCAGAAAAACTAAAAGATACTTATATGTGACAAACAACTCGATAATTGGTTTGGTAAATCTTGCTCCCCTTCTATTGTCTGGTAAACTAACTTTCTAGCTCCATGAGTCTTGAAGCTAAATTTCTATTGACATCAAAGTCCCAAGTTTAGGTATTTGCAGAAATTTGGAATAAGCTTTTGATGTGGCCACAATTTTCTGCATGTTAATGTTGAAGTGATCATCTTGCTATTGTTGTTTTCCTCCCTTAATTAGCTTAACTCATATAAATTGCCCTCAATAAGTGAGGGGGTTTTACATTTTTCTGGTGGTTATATATTTTTTTTCGAGCAATGTCTTAACTACTTGATATTGTAAATCTTCATGCACAAGACATTTCTAATCATCTTTCAGATGATCTGCATGTCAATGAGTTGCACTGATCTATATTATTCCCAGGTTTTTTTCCTACTAAACTGGGTATCTATTCAATGATAAGGTAAACGTGAAGTGATGGCTTGTCATCAACGACTTGAATCTGCCAAAGGTAATGCTGAATCCATTGCTAAACTAAATGCAGAACGTAAGGCGGCATTTCGTCAGGTCTGTGCATAAAATTACATAGAATGTACTGCTTTACTTTAGTGCTAAACATAGCTACAAGTAACTGTGATGTTGTCTGTACAGTTATGCGTATCTTTAATTTGTTTTGAAATGTCAACTCCTTGTAATTAGCTAATCTTTTTGTATGTCCCAATTGTCACCCCCTGGCAGGAGGGGGTGATGTATGTGGAAGAATTCTTATGCTAGAAATTTAGGGTTCAAAAGTTTACTGAAAATTTGAGTTAAAGTGCTAACAAATAGGATTTGAAAGCTGACTTAAGGGCCCTTTATTATCCAAAACATAATAAGAAGAGAAGAAGTTATTTATATTTGACCTGTATCAGGTTCTAGTGACCTATAAATTTGTCTGATGGGACGTGAAAATATAAAAGTTGCTTGTAGCTTACACAAATTTCCGTATGAAATTAATTGTCTCTGTATTTATTTGTCTGACATCTGTACTAGGTTTAGCAAGATCGTAGGGTTATGCTGATATGTCCATAGTTGCTACTAACATCTATAATGCTATTAGAACTTTTCCACAAAGGTGAAAATAATCCATAATTCTCAATTTTAATTTTATGACATAAGTCCCATGTAATCACTGAGTTTATGGTGGAAGAATGATAGGCAGTCACAAATTCACCTTGTAGTTGCACTGAGATCTAGTAGCAATCCCATGCATATTCTGTGTACATCTTTCTGTTTAGCAATTAAAGAAGATAATTTTCCTTGAGGAATGGAGGTGATAGTGCTAATCCATGAACAAAGCAAGGTGAAGACTGGAACTGCTAGAGGTTGATTAGAGTGTCTTTATCTTATTAGATAAAAGAAGAAATGCAATAAAAAATGATGAGGCAAACTCAATAAAGTGAATAAAAGATTACATTGTGAATGTAATCTATGCTGTGAGTTCAGGTGTCTTGTTTAGATTGTGTTATAAATAGAATTAATTTCTAAGAATCATATAGAAAAATCTCCATGAATTGTTTGAGAACCATGGATTTCTTTTAGATTTTTAAAATATAGAAAATTTTCCATAACTATTTGAGTAAATCAATTATATTGACGTAGTTCATGGATTCCAAAATGAGTAAATAGTATTCACATACTTCTCAATTAACGAAGTTACATATTTTGGATTTCAAATAGTGTAATTAATAGAAAAAATATTTTAGAACCACAATTGCTAGATATATATATATTTAGAAATATATATATATTTTTTTTTGGTAAATTATATATTTAGAAATATATTGTATTGTTTTTAGATTTTCAAATGAAAATCCAAAAAATTCAAAAAAGATACTTGTCAAAATTTGCTCTTATTTTGTGGAAGTATTTTAGTGTAACATGCAGATGTGGTTTTTTAATTGTATTTAGCAGTTGGGTTTCAATTTTCTAGAACACTATTTTTACAGCTGCCATCTTGTGCTTTGGAATGCTGTGGAGCCACATTGTAAATAACATTTACCATTTTGCAATTGCAATCCTTAGCCGTTGTGCAGTTTCATGATTTTTTTCAGAATTTTTTATTTTATATGGATAATTGTTTTCGAAAAAAACAACTGAGGAAGGATGTGAACTAGGTCACTTAACTACAAATATTTGTTCTGTCAACTTTCAAGTACATTTAACTTCACTGGTATGTAAAACTTGCAGATGCCAGGCACAATTGAGGAGTTGGAGAATGCAATCGAAGATCTTAGATCTCAGGCCAATTCGATTCTCTTTCTTAATCAAAATATTCTAGAAGAATATGAAAGCCGTCAACAGAAAGTATGTATTTGGTTTTGTTTAAATATTTGAACATATTTCCAGTCTAATTGAATATGTTCACAGATAGAAGCCCTTACGAAGAAACAAGAAGCAGATGAAAAGGATTTAAATACATGCTTAGATGAGATCAATTCATTGAAGGCAAGTGGGCAATGAGTTTCATATGCAGCCAGTGATATTTTCATTACCTAGTTATTATGTATTGAGGTCTTTGTACTTGAATGGTTGTACCTTTCCATATTCCCTACTGTACTTACCTTCTTCACTCCCTTGGGGTGAAGAATGTATTGCTGTGGGTTCTCATTGAGAGATATCTGTACTTGAAAATTTACCTTCATTACATTCTGTCAAGCTCTGCTTAGATAACTCATTTTTTAATCAACTTTGCAGGGTGATTGGCTTCCAACTCTAAGAAATCTTGTAGCTCAAATAAATGGAACTTTTAGTCACAATTTTCAGGAAATGGCTGTGGCTGGAGAAGTTTCCCTAGGTATCCTTCTGTTATACAAAAGATTTGTTTCTGATGGTTGCCTTTTTTTTTCTTATGTTGATTGGTTTTTCCTTCAGATGAGCATGGCATGGATTTTGATCAGTATGGGATACTAATTAAAGTAAAGTTTAGGTAAATGTGATCTTCATTTCTTAAATTTCGATTCCCCCCCTTTCCACCTGATATGAGTTTTAGACAAACATAATATCATATGCAACTTTTTTTTGTCATTTTTCTTGACTGGTTATTTTCTTGGAAGTAGTCTGACTTAATAGTTGTATTATACCTAATCTGGTTAAGAAATGTTAGATTATTGCAGCTACATATTGCTGACATTTATTCATCATTCTTCTATCTTTCCTGACGGCAGAAGTCAGTACAATTGTCAAAATCAGAATTATAACATATTAAAGGTGATGAACATGAACACTGTCAACAGTAGTGGCCTCCTTACTATTCAACTGTGATCAAACTCATTAGTGCATGATTTGGAAGAGGGCCGCTCAATGGTTTAAGGATCCTATTTGCTTAGGACTATGATTCACATTCCAATATGTAATTGACGAAGTCTTGGATATGACCAGAAAAATAAAAGAACCTTACATTCCTTTGATGTTATACATTATGTTTAACCATATACAGAGATGAGTCATGAGATCATTTTTGTATTTGCACCTAGAGCATCCATAAGTTCTTGACTCATTTGGACTTGTTTCCTGTTCACAGACAGGCAGGACAATTGCAGGTTCTCAGTGCTAACCACCAGTCCGGTGGGGTATGATAATTCACTTGATTTCAAATCCATTTTTGTTGTATTCTTTCCACCTGATTTCTTGTCTCTTATCATTCTAGGAACGATCAGTTTCAACTATTCTTTACCTGGTTTCTTTGCAAGACCTCACGAACTGCCCATTTAGGGTAGTTGATGAGATAAACCAAGGTTGGTCATCACCTGGAATAAGTTTTCTTAGATAAAATAAAATATTTGTGTGTGGATAATTCATTTATATGCATGGATGAATTTGCTTAAGGTATGGACCCTATAAACGAGAGGAAGATGTTTCAACAGTTAGTCAGAGCGGCTAGCCAACCTAGTACACCACAGTAAGTGCTTTGCGCTTTTGTTCCTCCAGTATATATATATATATATATATATATATATATTTTCAAGTGATTACCAATGGGTTCGTTGTTATTTACATTATATTAAAAGTTGCCTTGTGTTGGCTTCTCCCATTCCCTTTTCCATGCTCAATTTTCTAGGAAAATGGATGTTAAATCTCCTATCTTACTGTAAGTATGCCACATATTAAAAATATTATGCAGGTGCTTTTTACTTACACCAAAGTTGCTTCCAAGTCTAGAATACAGTGAAGCATGCAGCATCTTGACAGTGATGAATGGGCCATGGATTGGGCAGTCATCAAAAGGTTTGAGCACAACATATCCCAGCTACCTACCTTTCATATCCTTAGTTTATCTATTTAGTTGATTGATTGATTGATAGCTGTGTTTTCATTTTCTTATTTGCAGTATGGAGCAGTGGTAAAAGCTATGGAGCAATAATGGGATTACTTTGAGAAATTAATAGCCAAGGAGATCCTTGTATAGAACAGCAGCTAGCTAGAGTGTAGCATATTCAGAAACGATTATCTTTTTTGTTGTAACATATTCTATCCTTCATAAAGTTTGTTGTTAATTAATTAGATACTCAATATGTAATGTCTCTGATAACGTGGGACTAACCTTTTGAACTATTTCTATAATTTTCTTCAAGGAAAAATGTTGGAGGAAGATAGAGCCAATTGCATCCCCAATCTTTAGTTTCTTGTGTTTCTAAAAATTTTTAATTGAAGTTTTGAAGTGCATTTTGGACATTTATTTATGTATAGAACAACACAAAAAAAAAAAAAAAAAAATTCTGTAAATTATGATATCAGAAATTTGATAATTATATAAGCATAAAAGATATAACAAGATTTAGCATTCTCAACAAAAAGAAATAAAATTTGAGCTTCTTCAACACTGTCAAGACTTTGTCCTACCTTCTTCTAATGTATTTTCTCTGAGGGTGATGATGATGATGGCAGAAGATACAATTTACATAAAATGCCTATTTCTAAGCTTTCTTATAATCCAACATTTCCCTAATATTTAAACGAATAGAAGGTCCCATGGATGAACATACATGTGCACTTCTCCAGTATACACCTTTTGCACCTGATGGCTTGTTTGCTTCTATTGATTTCTGTAAAAATTTTCATAGTAAGAATATGTAAAGATAAGATAAGTATATCTGCAGAACAAATAATATGGTTTACTTACCACAGTAGCAAGGAAATTGTCAATAAGGTCTTCATCTGAAAAGTTTACTTTCCCAAATGGTAAGTGGACAATTCCAGTTTTATCTGCTCTGTATTCAACTTTTCCCTTCTTGAAATCTGCTATGGCCTGAAAAGAGAGAAAAAAATTAACCTTCAAAAACCATATAAAACATCCATAAAGACAGAGGTAGGCCAAATTAATTTCAGATACAAAACTATTAAAAAGCATTTTAATGCAAACATCCTATACATATCCAGAAATGGAGCAGAGGACCAGGATAATTGGAATTTCTTAATCCACCTTACCTGAGGTATATTTGTAGTTACAGTTCCAGCTTTGGGGTTAGGCATGAGTCCTCGTGGTCCTAAGATCCTTCCCAGACTAGCAACCTGATCCAAATAAAACACTATACGTGTCACAAACTGGCTGATTCTCACATATGCTACATATAAATTCCATAACGTAAATCAATCAATCATGAATCCAGATGAGAATAATGTTGATTTCTATAGTGAAAAATGCTCATTTGATATCCAAAAACATTAGTTGAAAGAAAAGAGTCAAGAATACAAGTGTAAGTGTATGTGAGAAGTCATAAAAGGTTAAAGAAAAAAAAACACCTTAGGCATCATATCTGGTGTCGCAATTAGTTTATCAAAACTCATGAATCCCTTTTTAATTTCTTCTATCAAGTCCTCTCCGCCAACCACGTCAGCTCCAGCATTTTTTGCCTCATCAAACTTTTCACCTGCAGAATTTCAACAATGTAATACTAAGATTACAAAATGAAACACAACATCTATGAAAGATATTGTACAAAGAAGATGCAAACTATGTTCTCAAGTCGCCTGGATTTTTTATAGATTTTATGCTCAAATTTCTATCCCTTATTGTGTGATACCATTTGTCACTTGCAAAAACATATCTATTCCCATATCTTTTGGGTGCTTACTCCATGGGCGAGAATAATGATTTAGCTTGTGCTGGGGATACAGCCTGAAGCAAAATCATCAAAATGACTAAGCAAAATTGTATTAAGCAAGAAAATTACATTGAGGAATAAATATGAAGTGAATGCAACTAATGCATGCATAATAAGCCACCAGGACTTTCTCTCCTCTCCCTCTGTTAATGGAGAAATCAAACCACAGGTCATTCAGATTTATTAATAAGATATCATCTTATGCTGTTTTTAAAGTTTCTATTTTTCCTATTTTCAAAGTAACATAACTTCCCTGTTTGGATATTTAGGCGGATTCCATCCTTTCAGTTTGATTTGAACATTAATTTCCATTTACCTCCTTTCCACCATGTCTAGACTATTTCATTTGTTTTACATTTTAAAGAAAACCTCATATCTTTCTATATCAGTTTTTTAAATGATCCTTGGCATTAAAGATGAGACTGCAAAAGAAAGCCATTACATTATTTATGAGCAGAGTTGAAAATTCGGATAATAACTGGAAAGCAAGTTAAGTGTTGAAACAATGAACCTACACTTTACTCTAGCAAATTTCACACATTTGAGTCATGTTTTACCATTGACGACATACAATATTGAATTTCATGTAATACAAAGATGCATAAACCAATCTACAGATAATCTAGGAACTAAACATATGTAGATACAGAATAGATACCTTGAGTAAGTACAGCAACTTTAACTGTTTGACCAGTTCCCTTGGGCAAATTCACCTATAATGAAAGATTATAAGATTGGATAAATAAATTTAAAAAGTCAAAGAGCTAATGACTTTGAATACAGCACTTTGTAGCTATGAGAAGGGGAAACCCACGGTTGCTCTAAGTTGTTGATCATTATACTTTGGGTCAATGTTGAGTCGGAAATGAGCTTCTGCTGTTTCTATGAACTTTGTTTTGGCTGTTTGCTTGATCAATGATATTGCTGTTGGCAAGTCATAGTCCTTTTTGTTTTCTCTCAATTGCTGAATTTCCAAGAATCTCTTGGACCGTAACTAAAATATATCAACAAGAAAGATTAAGAATCCATGAGAAAATAGCAGATGAGGTAACAATGTCTTGAAGAAAGGAACTGAAATATGTTAAAAGTACAAATTTGTTTTTTTTTGCCTGCATGAAGTTATTAGTTAGGTTAAGATATATAAGTATGCTTCCAATTATTTCACTTTCAAGAATACTGCTATTCAATAGCCATATCATCAAGAACTCATATGCAAGACATGAGACAAGTTCATTATCAGTCAGCTTCCTCTATCGCCTAACACCTTAAAACTAAAGTATATATATATAGACACTTTCACAAAAAATAAAAAATGCACAATTATATACCTTATATGGACTAAAGGTATACACTCACTTTTGTACCAAGTAATGTTCACCACTACCACTACATATCGTGTTAAGCTTGATGTTACGTCAATACAAATGACACTCGGGCAATCATTTGTGTTGATGTAAATGAGTGTAAGAACACTTGGCACATTTGTATTGAACATGGAGTGTAACAACACTTGATAAGTAACAGAAAAGGTAAGATATAGGATTTATAACACCTCTCCTCCCCTCCCTATAGTATTTACGTACCCACATAGTATTTCTCTATCCCTTTTCCTATCCCTAACGTATTTATATTTAGTATTTCCCACACTATTTTAAAATTCACCATACCATTATGAAACATCTAGGTATACTATTTCAAATCTTCAATCAAAACATAATTTCAGAAGACAAATGCAAGAACAATATACTCAAAACTACTGCAAAACCTACCTAACATGAAAAAATTCTACAAAAACGAGGCAAGAAAAAACCCTATCACACCCAACGAATATATAAACAAACACGAAAACAAAATTCAATACATACCCTGTCCCTCTTCAGAGGCAATGCAGCCTTGCCTTTCTTGGGTTTTGTTGCCGGAGGAGGAGTAGAAACAGCAACGCCATCGCCGTCGCCATCACCTTCTTGCTCCTCCAGAGCCTCAGCAAGCCCAGCTTCAGCTACCGCCGTCACAACAAGGGACTTGGTAAAGGACGAGCCATCAGCATTCCATGGGCTAATTGATGTCTTTCTTTCTCTGAATCTCACCACAAGTGGGAACAAAGAGAAATTCTTTCTAGAAATAGATAAGATTGGCTTAGGTCGGAAGGAGATTGAAGAAGTGATGGGATGGATTTCTTGGGATAGTACTGAAGATAAAGTGAGAGTAGAGGGTGTAACAGAGGAAGCCATGGTTTTTCAAGAAATGGACTTTTTCTGGTTAAGAATGAACCATTTCTGGGTGGATTTTATCAATCTCTATCCACATGGCTTCCTTTATATATACATACATTGTATGTATATATATATATATATCTCAATTTTTAAATTTTAAAATAGTTAAAAAAAAAAAAAAAAAAGAAAAGGAAAAAAAGAAAAGATATATGTACATATTTGCTTTATAAAAAAATGTTGTTTGTAAATTTAATAAGTAAAAAAAAAGAAAAAAAAAAGAAAAAAGAAAAAAAGACAAGGCAAGAAAGATAAATTCAAAGGGAAAGTAAGAAGAACATTGCTATCCCACATCGGAAAAGAGAGAGAGGTGGTTGAGCCACTGGCCTTACAAAAATGAAGCACGACACATCAAGAGATCTCACGGAGCCGTGTGGTGAGCGCATAGCGAACTATTCTTTCGCCTTTTACTAAAGAATACCGTGTGCTCGTCACTTTACAGCGGCATACGCCAATTTTTGAAGGGTGTTTTCCTCTTTTGGAATTCCCCTACAAATTATAGTTCTAAAATTTAATATATGGGTAATTGATATTTTGTGTTTTCTAAGTTAAAATATGGGGGTTTTTTTTTTTTTTAATTTAAATTTTATATGATTTTGGATTATATGAACCCATATTTTAATATCCAAAATAGGACACTTGATCATTTTTTTATTTTAATAAATAAGGTGCTTTTGAGCAAAAACTATATAAATATTCTTTTAAAAATATCAATTTTTTAATTACTCTCAACAATAATAATAATATTAATATTAAATAGTAATTAAATAGTAACAATAGAAAAGAGTCAAAAACGTGAAGGGCAAAAGAAAGTTTGCCATTTATGTTTTGATAACATAGGATCATACTTCTTTTTTTTTTTTTTAATTTATTGGTTTTATTTGTGGTTATTCAATTTAATTTAAAATGGGGGTAAATAGTAGGGAAATTAATAAAAAAGTATATTTTAAAATAATAATATAATAATAAAAAATAATTTTAACAAATCAAAAGGAATTAGGATGGTTAGTTTTGGAAGGAGGGAAGAAATTAATAAGTAGATATAAAGTGAATAAGTTATGAAAATCACCTAATTATAGGTTTGATATAAATTAATTATGTTATATATAACCTTAAATTTAGTAAATTCAAGACATTTTTACAAATATTATTAATTGATCTAAATATTTAATCAATTGATTGCTATGAATATTTTACAAAATCTTGGTGCAAAAGAGAAGATTATTAGTTGTACCATAACATTGATTGCCTACAACACAAAATGGTATTTTGCCTAAAAGCCTCTCCAATTAATAAATATAAAGAATATTATATACATTTGAAGTGTATTTTACGATTTTAAAACATGATATTAAGTAGAATAGAAATATGATTACACAATATATATATATATATATATATATATATATATATATATAGATAGATAGATAGAGATTTATACTATAAATTATTGGCAAAACGAGGAAAAATGTAAATGTTAGAGTTAAAAAGAAATTATATTATGGGAAGTGATATTGGCGCGGCTCAATCTGAGATCGTAGTTTACGACTTCAAACGTAAATTCGTCTTCGGATTGAACCACACCAATATCGCTCTCTCAATTCCCTTCTCCATAAAAAATGTTCAATAAATCAAGTTAGCAAATGGTTTAAATGCAATAAAATTGTTCTTAATATAAATCAAGTTTACAACCTTTCACTTGACATATAAGTCATATATGAGCAGTTAGAAAAGGAAATCATGACAATTAGATTATGAGTAAGTTGTGGTTACATGTTAATTGAATAAATCTATATATACGGACGGACCTAAATATTTGTAATCTAGGGGTTGGGATAAATGTCCTAAGCTAGGGGTGGGTATAAATTAAACCCAAACAATTTCATTTAAATTAGGAGAGTCGTTACCTGCAACCTGAGAGTTAGCTTTAGCCGTATTTTGAAGTCAAATACTTATATAGTATAGGTGTAAAAGTGTAGAAATAGTGTGTGAAATATAAGTCATATATATAGTATGGTATCAATGGAACAGTAGTCTAATTTATGCAGCAAAGAGTGATAGTGAATGATGAAAAATTTGTTCCTCTGAGAATAATAGGGAGCCAAGAACACTACTAAAAATCTTACCAGAACTGATGAAGCAACGTCTTTTATGATGCAAAGTTAAAACTTGAGAGGGAAAAAAATCTAACCAAACACATGCTATATATATATATATATATATATATATATATTGCCATATGAACTATATATGGATGCTGCACTGCTCTAAAGGAAGGAAAATTCCATGACACTTGAATGGAACTATGAGAGGGATATTGATGAAAAGGCTGTCCAAGAGAAACTCCTACTATGAATTGAACAACAACTCCTATATATATATATATATAGATATGGAATGAAAGCCAGTGTGAACAAAAGGCACGAGGGAGAGAGAAAATGCTAATTTAGAAATTCTTGATTTGGTCAAGTTTGAGATTAAAATAGAAAATATCAAATTTTTTTACTATTATTTAAAGTTAAAATCTAAACTGACGAAATTACATATGAGATGGGGACGGTAGACACCCTACCACATTGGCATGGTAGGGTTGATCTTGGTTTCTGAAATAAAAACACAAGAATACTAATTCTTTTGCGCATGCACCAAAAAACCCTTCTTATTGTACCTCTTAATTTTTCTACTTCCAATTGTTTAATTTTGCAGCCCTTTTTTAGGGGCATTTCTATAGGTTCATAATCATCATGTTGTTCTCATGGAATGAGATAGTTATATTGTCTTGTTTTTGTGTTCTATTTCTTTCCATCTTTCTCTATAAACAAATCATTACTCATAGCCATATATATACATATATATTATATAATAACATGCATGAACACTTAAAAAAAAATATATACATATATACCTTTAGTTTAGTACAAGCTTCCCTGTTAGGTTTTGTTCTTTTTTGTCCATTTGATTTGATTGAAAGAACAATTCTATCATAGAAATTATTAGGTTGGTGAAACTAATAATTTCGGTTAATTTAGATTATTATTTCTCATTATTATAATTATATATGAAAATTTAAATCGAATTCAATATTTGATAATGTTTAATTTTTATTCAAACACAATAGAACTCCTCTTAAAGGAAAGTTGGGACAACTCTGTAAAACATGCATTGCACCAGGGGACAACACTCTTCATTTTGCTTCCCCCTTTTCGCCCTTTTCATTCTTCATTGCCTAACAAAATAATTATATTTGATATATATATATACATATATTTATGAATAAAAAAATAATTATAATTCGTCTTTTTGATCAAATGTTTTTTAATGCATTTTTTTTCTGAAGATGTTTTTACCTTTTGTTTTATGTTGTATATTTTTTTGGTTGCCCCAATTTATGGTTTTATTAACTAAAATATTTCAAAAAAAATATTTAATCTGGTAAAATAATATTATTTATTTTTAAATGAAAATAAAAATTCTAACAAATTCTTAATATGTTGACAAAAAAGTATTGATCAAATAATAATAATCTCACCTTTTTTTTTTTTTTTTGGTAAATGGAGACTGCATTACTAGGATCATCGTCCTCAAATGATACATCAATTTCCTCTGCGCTAATAATAATCTCACCTATAATTATAAAACAGTCATAAATTCAATTCAAGTTAAAAAAGAAAATACTTACATAACAAACTAACAATAGTTGGATAAGTTTTAGATACAACTTCATTTATAATCAAATCTTCTTTTAGAACACCCTTACTCTTCTAATAGATGATTGAGGATAAATCTCGAATTTGGTCATGTAGGAAGGAATGCCGATTCTTCTTGGTCTTGGAGTGTTGATTCACTTGCAAAGTAAGCTACGTAATCAAGGGTTTTGTCCATAGTTTTGACCCTTCAATGTTTAAATCGGTTGTGAGACAAATAATATCTCAATGCACTTGAACTTTAACAGAATTTACTCTAAATGTTGGGAAAGAATAATAATGCTTGTATGTAATGAATAGGTTGAGAAAGATGATACTTGATATACTCCTAACTTATTGAGTAGGAATATAACACTTAAAAAGTGTATGATGATTTTTGGCCTCATGAGCGGGGCATGCACAGTACTTTAACAACCATCTTGTTAGGGTCATTTAATATTGCATACTATAGAATACGATCTCCGATGATAATTTGTAATTAACTCCGCCTATTCACTTCACCAATTCGAATAAGGACAAGCTCAATGCCACAACAACGTTATCCAACTAAACAGCTCACTTCGCACCCTTTGAATAAATTTTTACAAGATTATCCTAACACAATAAAATTTGCATTCACTTTTCATAGAAATGTTTAATGTTTTATATTTATATTTATGAGACAACTTATCCCATTCTTTTTTTTTTTTTTTTGATGGGAAACTTACCCCATTCTTCCTCTTTAGGTAACGGTAGCAATTAATAACTAAATGTTTAAAACATTAATTGAGACTAAAAATTTATGAACTAATTTGTAGTGTGCAAAATATTTGAAACTTTTAGGATCAAACATAATTTGTATAAAAAAAAATCAAGAATAAAAAGACTTATTCGTCAAATGGGTTGTGACCGCCTGGTCAGCACCCGGGCTCTCAACCTAAAAGTTGGGGGTTCGACACTCAATTCAATTATAGTGTTGTTAGATCTGGTTTCAAAAAAAAAAAAAAGACTTATTCTATTTATTTATTTATTTTTTTGAATAGTCATATTTAAAAAATTAATTTTTTATAAAATAAATACATATCCATTTACCTTTTTTTTTTTTTTCCCAGACTTATTAGATCCCAATTATTATTATTTTTATTTTGTGAAAAATTGCAATAAAAGTCCTATCAAACAACCATTCATGGTTAACTCTCGGTCAATATTAATTCGAGAGGATTTTTCGTATTCTACATATTTTTCAATCCTGATTTTTTTATTGACAAATTTAGTCCCTAAACTTGTTTTATTTATCAATTTAGATCCTTTCATATTTTCCCTCCTCATTTCCTTTTTTACCCTTCTCTTAATACTGCTCATATTTTCATGAATATACTAAATTTTATCTCAAGTTCAATTAATTTAAACTCCAATTAAAAAATGTAATATTTCATACCAAAATAAATATATTTAGTTTTAATATATATTATTAAATTATTTTTAAACTTTTATTATCAAAAAAAAATTTAATTTTTAATCACGACTTATATTCATTAAAGATTTTAACTAGCTCTATTATTTTAAAAATATATAACTTTTAAAAAAATTATAAAAATTAATATTCTTTTTGACTTTATTTTTTTATTAGTAAAGAATATAATACTAAGGACATTAAAAATATCAATAAATATATTTTAATTTCATAACAGGTTAAAAAAAAAAAAAAAATCTGAATTTCTTTAAATGTGTTATATATTAAAAAAAAAATTAAAAGAAAAAATATAACAGAATCAAAAGTCAACTTCAACCGTGACTTTACAGTTAAGATGCAGTCCAAATTCGGCACCACCAGACAACCGAAAAGCCTCCCTCACATTTTCCATCGCTGAATCAGAACCACCAGTCAGTCACTCACTCAGTGATGGCTACCACCACTTTTTCCTCCCTCACCACCACCGGCTCTCTCCTTACCTCCCCGCCAACCCACCACCATCACAACCGCCATCTCACTTTTTCTGTACTCACTCGTCGTAGTTTTATCTCCAAGACTCTCTCACTCACTTCCACACTCCAGACCCCACTCCGACCCTCTTCTTCTTCTTCTTCTTCTTCTTCATTCCTTGTCTTTACCTCCCATGGCAACGGTGGTGGTCATGGTCACGCTGGTGGTGGTAGTGGTGGTGGTGGTGGAGGAGGAAGTGGCGGTGGGGGAGAAAGTGGAGATGCAGGGGAAAGAAACAGGACAGAGGCATTAATGGCGTTGGCTGAGGTTGGAAGATCGTTAGATAGTATTCCTAAAGATTTGGCTACAGCCATAGAGGCTGGGAGGATTCCAGGATCGATAGTTGTTAAGTATTTTGAGTTGGAGAAGTCACCGGTGTTCCGATGGTTGCTTAATTTTGGAGGGTTTAAGGAAAGATTGTTGGCGGATGATCTTTTCTTGACTAAGGTTGGCATTGAGTGTGGCGTTGGAGTCTTCACTAAGGTTTGTGCTTGTTTCATTTTATGTGGAAAAATATATATATATATATAGTGCTTACACCAATTTGTGTTTATATATTTGGATAGGACCCCCAGTTCTCTGTTTCTATTAGTTTAGATCACCACACATTTATATATATATCTGAAAAAGTGATTATTAAGACTAAAATGTATGAAAATGATAATTTGAGGGACGGAAATGGCATCCAAGTCACTAGTTTCATACAAATAGTTATACAGTAAGAATAAATTAAAAAGAAAAAAAGTTTTAGTACCAAGAAGTATTGATGAAAATGGCCAATTATTCAGAAGTGATACATATATATATGCGCATGATGTTTCATGTCCACTAATAGACCTGCTAATTCTAATGTTTAATTTTTCTCCATACTTTTCATTCCACTAATTGTTATGTATATAAATGGATTTTCTTAGTATTAACTTTTAACTTTTGTTTGCTAGACTGCTGCAGAATTGGAAAAGCGCAAAGAAAACTTTAGCAAGGAACTAGACTTTGTCTTTGCTGATGTGGTATGTTTGCTTCCCATGAATTTTCCCTTGAATATGTATGTATATTAATATGCAATTAGTATTAGCATATGTTTTCTTTTCTTGCACTTTAGAAATCGAAATTTAAACATTAAAAAGCTTCAGAGTTTCTGACTCTCTATGATTATTTAGGTGATGGCCATTGTTGCAGACTTTATGCTTGTCTGGCTTCCTGCACCTACTGTTTCTCTCAAACCACCCCTTGCAGTTAGTGCTGGACATCTTAGCAAGTTCTTCTACAGTTGTCCCGACAACGCTTTTCAGGTTATAGTACCTTCCTTGCTTTCCTCTCTCTTCCCCTCTTGATTTTGTGGTTGTGATGGGAAAAGTAAAGTGCAAGAGAACTTTACTTCTGTAACTGAAGTAAGTTTTCATTTTGCAGGTTGCTTTGGCTGGCACGTCCTATTCATTAATACAAAGAATCGGTGCCATAGTGGTATAGTATTCTAGATTTATCAATTTGCTCTTTTTATAATTCTATCATATTACATTCGACCAGTGAAACTATAAGATTTTCTTTTTCTGTCCTGCAGAGAAATGGAGCCAAGCTTTTTGCTGTTGGGACGAGTGCATCTCTGGTGAGATAAGTTCATATTTTTGTGCTGTGAGTTTATGTTTAATTATGTTTGTAATTGAACATCGAATTTCTGTGTCTCCAGATTGGTACAGGTGTTACAAATGGACTGATAGCTGCAAGAAAAGCTGTAGATAAAACATTTGCTGGTGAAGCTGAAGATCTTCCAATGTTGGCTACTAGTGCTGCATATGGTGTTTATATGTCAGTTTCTAGTAACCTAAGGTATGGTTTGAGAAAGTCTTTTCCATTGCAAACTATACTTCCATTTTTGATTGGTTATTACAATTCAAAGTTACAATCTCCATGGAAAAGTCTTAGAAGTTATATAATCTTGAGAAAAAAAGGGCTAAAGTGAATGTATAGAGGGAATAACACATTATCTGTTAGCTTATGCTTTTAGAGTATATGACAGTTTAAATTGATTTAACATATATCAGAGCAGAAGGTCTTGGTTTATCATGTTCATGGAAATTTAACACAATTCTGGATCTTGGAAAGCATGTTTGTGTTTGTGTTTGTGTTCGTGTTCATGTTCACTAGTTTTTATCCTTGTGCATGTATGTATGTATCTATGTTGGCATAGGTACCAAATAATTGCTGGAGTTATCGAACAGAGGATATTGGAACCTTTGCTACACAATCAGAAGCTATTACTCAGTGCAATATGCTTTGCTGTGCGAACTGGAAATACCTTTTTGGGCTCATTGATGTGAGAATTCTTATGATCTTTACATTTTTAAGTTCATTTCTTTTTTCTTGTCCAATCACTGAAAAAATTCATATAATTTCTTAACAGGTGGGTTGATTATGCAAGATGGGTTGGTGTACAGAGGAGCAGAGAATGAAAAGTATGGATAATCCATACATACATACATACATGGAGTTTATACTTCTCCATAGCTAATTATTCTTTTTTTTGTACAGAGGTTTTTTCTTTTCAACCTCTTCCAATTTCCAAAGAGAATAAATCTTAGAGATGCTTTAATTCTATTTTCATATTGGATGGTGAAAATTATCTGGTTGCCATTTTCATATTCATCAAACATTTCAAATTCTTTACATACAATTTTTTGTAAAAGTAAAGCAGAAATCAATCGGAACTCTGTTTGTAGACATAAGAACCATCAATCTCCACACATGGAATGCCAGAGATCTTCTGCCAATACTCGCCTTTATCTCTCTGACATCGTTGTTTCATGTGTGGACAGCCACTGATTTCCAGATGCCAAAGCCTGTCAAGAAGATCTTCACTTGGCAAGACCAGCAATCTAGGGCAATTCATGATGGACAGATGTTGGAGTGAGGTTAACCGATCAAGTCCCTTGTGGAGAGATTTCAGCTTTGGGAATCTTGCAATAGAAAATTTTGTTACTGTAGAAGGAAACAGGTATTCGTCTTGAAAACAGTCAAGCTTTGGAAATCCACCATAGATGGAGATTTCTTGAAGCAAGTTCAGTTTATGAAGATGCCATTCTTGTATAGGTCTGAGCTTTCTAGAATCTGAGATTCGTAGTTTTGTCAAGCTCGAGGGAAACTCCCCATCAGGGAAGGTCTCGAGGTTTTGACAACTATGTACTTCCAGTGATACAAGTGCTGAGATTTTCTGAAGCTGCACAGACTTGAGTTTAGAACAGTTTTCAAAAGAAAGAATCCTCAGGCTTGGAGTTGGTAAGCTTTGCCCTGGAAAACACTCTAAAGAATCACATTCAGATATATACAGTTCAACCAGACAAGAAAATTTATGCATATACTGAAGCAAATTTCTGAAATTCTCCCAGTTTGAGATATTAAGCTCTTCCAGATGTATTCTATTGTTCTGCTGAAATATCTCCACTGAAACTGGCTCCAGATGTTCACAGTCTTTTATAGCAAATTTCTTCAGGCTGGTAGGAAAGTTACCTGTTGGCCATGACTTGAGCAATAAGCAATCCTTGACCTCCAATCTTTCAAGGCCAAACATGCCACTAGGTAGGGATTTCAGGGCATTACAGCCCTGTATTTCTAGTCTTCTCAGTGCAGTTGGGAGACCAGTTTCTGGAAAGTCCTCGAGTGGCAAATATTTAATCATTAACTCTCTTAAAGATGCAAGATTGCTCAGTTCAGAAGGCAGGGATTTCAGATTCATACAACGGAAAAGCTCAAGAATTTCAAGATTCAAAGGTAGCAGCTGATGATCACCCTCTTCAGCAAAAGAAACCATTTCAGAACAGTCTGCAATTACAAGACGTCTTAGACAGATCAAAGATTGTACAGAGAATCCATTTTCCCACAACCTTGAAACTTCATTGCAGTTAGAAATCTCAAGAACTTCAAGTGTAGCTGCAAATTGTATAAATTCTGTTGGAAGATATGTCAACCCCATTACAGACTCAAGTTTCAAGTATGTCACAGAGGTCATATCCATGAAACTGTCAAGAACCACTCTGTTGCATTCTTCAAGATCCAGTTCACGAAGAAGAGGAAGTTTCATTTTCGAAATTTTTGTCAATTTTGGACATTTAAACATAGTAAGTTGATATAACCGAGGGAATTGCATTTCAGATTCCTCATTGTCAATCATAAAAGACCATTTCTCCCACTCCGGCATGCATTCAAATCGCAGAGTCTCCAGAGATGGAAATGATTGTTCCAATGTGTGATAATCCATAAAAAATTCAATGCCAATACATTTAACTTTAAGCATACTCCCAATCCGCAAGTGTTTGAGCATAGGAAGCTGTCCAAGATGTGGCAGAGATGTACAGTTACAGTTAGTCAGACTGATATTCTCTAACTTATCAAATGATGGATTACCAAGCCAATTTGGAAATCTTGAGCCACCGAAAAAATCAATCTTTAGCCTTTCCAAACTTCTGTGCGGTTCTAACATGTCAAGTACATCTTGTTCTAAATCTTCGTCTCGAGAACAATGAGGATTGTTGCTCCATGTCAGTTGCAGCTCCTCAATGTTCTTGTCCATTAACTTTCCCTCTTTTGCTTCCTGAACATCTTCTACATTCTGTAATTCCACCAAACTTAGTATCCCACGTAATTGCAGAAGATTTTGCAAATCAGATAGTCCAAAACCATAGCCATTACCCACAACAATCTTAGGTAAAGTCTGCAAGCTTGTCAGCTTACCTATTCCCACTGGCATTTCATTCAGATGATCAGTATTTGTATTATCAAGATGTCGCAAATTAACCAAATCTCCAACTGTTTCTGGCAGTCTGCAGATAAATCTGCAGTTCCGTATTGATAATGTTTGTAAATTGTACAGATTGCTCAAAGACTCGGGCAAAGATACTATTGAGGTACCAGATAAGTTAAGATATCTCAGATGTATCAAGTTGCATATGGAGCTTGGAAGCTCACTAACTGAATATCCACTCAGAGAAAGAACTCTTAAGCAGCTTAACTCAGGCAACAAGGTATGCAAAATTCTGTTTGAGAGATAAAAAGGAGGCCAAACATGTGAGTTTTGCACTGGCATTGGTAGGTAAGTTCGAAGGCCACGAACTTTATATAAAGCCTGAAACTTTTTGAAGACTTCATATTCATGACGAAGAAATGAAGAATGCCGAGTGTTTTCAGATATTTTCTGCCATTCATATATATCTGCTTTCTCATCTAATCTATGGCATGTTTTTCCTGCAACAAATTGAGCCAAATCATTGATGAGATCATGCATGACAAAATGCGAACCAGGGCCACTTAAGCGCTGGAAAAATGACCTGGATTCAAGCTCATTGAAACATTCAAATCCAAATTCTTCCACTCTTTTCTTTTTCTTCCCTTGTGGTAGCTGCAAAAAGCCTTCCCCCATCCACAAAAGCACAAGCTCATACTTGTCAAACTCATAATCCTTTGGAAATATGGAACAATATGCAAATAGCTGCTTCAAACCTGAAGGAAGATGATGATAACTTAATCTCAAAACTGGAAGGATATTACTTTCTTTAGGTAAGTCCCATATTTTACTTGTCAGAACTTCTTCCCATTCATCAGGATGGAACTTGGAGCGCAAAATGCCTCCAAGTGCCTTTGCTGCTAAAGGCAACCCTCCACATTTTCTAGCTAAACCCTCACCAATGCCCTTCAAATCTGGATGTGCATCAAAGTTTTTTCTCCCTAATGCATGCTGTGCTAATAAAGAGAGGCAATCATCATTTGTCAGCTGGGATAGGTGGTAAGCAGGTACAGAACCAACGAGTGATGCAACACCACTTATACGAGTTGTGACGATTACCTTACTCCCAGGAAGTCCAACTTGGAAAGGACGTCTTAAAAGATCCCACTTTTCGTATTCCTCATTCCAAACATCATCTAAAATGAGAAGAAACTTGGATTTGGAAAGTTTCTCCTTTAAATCCTCTTGAAGCAAATTCAAGGCCTTTGAATCACCACTTCTTTGCATTACTGACTCATATATTATTCTTGATATGGTTAACACATCAAATTCTTCTGTAACACAAACCCATGCTTTAAGATCAAAGCTAGTTTTTACATCCTCATCATTATATACAAGTTGAGCAAGAGTAGTTTTCCCAATTCCACCCATACCAACAATAGGAATCACACAGACATCATCTTGATATTCTTCTCTACTAAGCAACATTTTTAGAATTTGTTCCCTTTCTCTTTCTCTTCCATAAACAAGAGATTCATTTACTAATGAAGTGCTAGGCAATCTTTTATCCATTCTATTTGAAATCCCTCTTCCATTATCCACATTCAAACTCAAATCATTCTTTTGCTTGATAATTTCATCAAATTTCATTGTGACATTCTTTATTTTAGACATCATCTTAGAACTGGATCTAATTGTACGGGGTGAAAAATTATAACAACCAAGGAGAAATTTGCTAACCTTGCTTGTGTTAGGTTTAGGTTCCATCAAATCTCGACGTAACGCTTCAGTTGTCATCTCATCGACTATGTCATCCAAGTCATAAGCCAAATCCATGAGTGATTCCAGCCATAGTTTTGTGGGTTCATGTGTTATTTGCTTATCCTCAGCATCATGGATCACAGCTTGAATCATAGACAACATGTTTGTCCATTTCTTGAGCAGGGAAAGAATTCCCTCCTGCCGTGCAAACTGCTTTAACGCAGCAGAAACTAACTTCTCAAAAAGCACCTGAAGAAGTGGAGACAGAAAGAGCTCTGCAACAGCCATTTTTCCCCCCTCACCTTTTGATAGAATTCAGAGTTAATTGCAGACTGAAGAGTGAATTTTGACCCCAAGAATGAACTCAATACAAGAAAATAAGATGTAAGAGATTCAAGGATTGAGATGGGACCAAAATAACTACAAATCTTGATGGGTTTGCAATTTCAATATGTATCTTTCATTCATCGAAACATTGCAATAAAAATGCAATCTTTGACTTGGGTTTATTATAGCAAAATTGCTCGGACTGTTGACTAAGAAAGAAGTACGAAGTCTCCATTATACTGTTCGTAATTTCTTCCCATAGTGTGCTGTAGATTCCAACAAGTTGCCTGCCGGCGGCTTGTGATTATTTTTATACGTATACGGACAAATAGTATATTTTATTCATATTTATTTGAGACAGGCAACACTGGACAAATTCAAAATCTTGATGAAAACATGTTTAAATAAATTAGTAACAGTTATATATAACAAAACTTCAAAAATCTATAAGAACGAGAAGAATGAAGGAAAGAAAAAGACATTTTTACCCTTTCTAACATTTTAAAAAAAAAAAAATAAAGAAAAAAAAGTTCAGTTTAAAATTATTATATTTATTATCTTTAAAATTTTAATTATAATTATTTAAGGTTTTAATTATATGAAATTACAAATTAATTTTATATTAAATATTTTGTTGTAAAAGTAGAGGGAGAAAGAGGATTTTGAACCTTTTTATATTAATTCATATAAAATAATTAAGAATATTAAAATTTTTAATTTAAAATAAAAAATAAATTAAGTTTATTTTTTATTAATTTTTTTACATATATATTTTTTCATTTTTTTTTTAAAAAAAATGATAAAAGCATAAAGGGGTTTTGTCATCTATAATTGTTTAATTCTATCATTTTTTTTTAATGCCGTCTATAATATTTACAGCGAATGATAAACTGGTGTCTATAATACTCACAATAAATGTTAAACTACGAATGTAAAACTGGTGAACTTGTGTAGTAGAATGAGCTCATATTTCTCAATATACAGATTAAACTGGGCAAGAAGTTAACACTGATAACACTGTTGAACAAATAAAGCAGATATATTCATTCATATTCCTGCTAATTACCAGTCGAATCCCACAGGTCCTCAAAACATACTTCCATTTTTACAAAGAAATTCGACATTTTTTTTTTTCTTTTTACACATATGATCATCATTCATCATTCAATCCCACACCACTGCCTGCTGTAAGTGAATCTTAGAGAAATTGAGGCAAGAAGAAACAACTAACTAGCTACTCCGACCACGACGAGGAACAGACAAAATTCAAGTCATAAATTAAAAATAAGCAGCAGCAGCAGCAAACCTATTGAGTTGTGACACTCTTAGCAAGATTTCGTGGCTGATCAACATTGTGTCCTCTTAGCACAGTCAAATGGTACGCCAATAACTGTGCCCAGAAAATGAGAGATTAGTACGTGAGAATTTACATAAAACTGACAGAACAATCAGGCATTCTACTTCACAAAATGACCATAAGATGGAAAAGGAAAACACATGAAAATTATCCTGTCTCACAAAGTTATAGCCAAAATATATATGTTTTGCTTACTAGGAGTAGATAAATATACCTGCAATGGGATTATGTTAATTACAGGCTGTAGACAGTCTTCCATATGAGGAACTTCAATTACTCGACAAGATCCCCCCACAGATACAGATGCTGCATCACCTTCTGTACACATGACTATGAGCCGACCTTTTCGAGCATGAAGTTGCTGAATGACTGATTGTTGTTTACTGCCACCAGGTATAAATGTTAGATAACGGGTGTGTGTCAAAATAATATATACAAAGACGAATTTATTGAACCAAATGACCAACCTGAAACAACCATCACGAGTAGCAATCACAACTATTGGAAGGTTATGATCAACTAGGGCCAAAGGACCATGTTTCATTTCACCAGCAAGAATTCCCTCACTATGCATAAGTGCCACCTCCTTTACCTTCAAAGCACCTTCTAAAGCAGTTGCATAGTTGTATCCTCTTCCGAAGACAAGAAGTGATTGCTCGTTGATCAATAGCTGTGCAAGATTCTTCATTTCCTGGTCAAGCTTGAGAACCTCTCTCACTTTACCTGTAGTCACCATAAATAAGACATACAAAGTACCATGATATATAGATAAGCAAGGGGAACTTATGTTAAATTTCTGTTTGGCCCTATATGGGAGAGAATATCGTAATTGCATGCCAAATAACCAACTAAAACATACTTGGTAAGTCAAATAGGCCATCTATGATTGCTTCTCTTCTTGCTTGATTTGAAAGCATGTCGCCTCCGATTGCAAGAGCCAACATAGCCATCACCACAATTTGGCTAGTATATGCCTGTTGATAGCACAAGAAAAAGGTGTAAGTTATATTACAGAAAGGAGAGGAAATTCAAATAGAAAGCTAATTACGTACCTTGGTGCTTGCTACACCTATTTCACAGCCGGCATTTATGTGGACACCACAATGAGTCTTCCTAGCAAGAGCACTTCCTACAGTGTTTGTGATCCCAACACACAATGCACCATTTTCTAAAGCATAATCTAATGCAAGCAGAGTGTCAGCAGTTTCTCCAGACTGACTAACAAAAACAGCTGTATCTTCTCTGTAAATAGGCCCCTGCCTATCAACCAAGTCACTAGCATTCTCCATTGTTACAGGAATACCTGTAAAAACATGAAGTACCAGTAAATATCTGATAGCAAAATTCACTTTATACATTACATGGTAAAGTTAATACTCCTTACCAGAAAGTTCTTCCACAATAGGTCTGGCAGCTAAAGCTGCAATATAGCTTGTGCCGCAGCCAACAAAAACAATCCTTCTACTTCTTCTGATGGTTTTAAGGTGATCCTTCAGTCCACCTAATAGCACGGTCTTGGCTTTGCATGATCCTCCACGTATTAACCTACCTCTCATTGTTGTTGTTAAAGATTCTGGTTGCTCATGGATTTCTTTCTGCATATAATGCTCATATTTGCCTTTGTTTATTTGCTCAACTTCCATCTCAAGAACAGATAATGCACGTTGCACGGAACCAGGTCTAGAAAGAGTGCCTCCACGTCTACCCTTGCTGTCATCAAGCTTGAAAATTGATGCAACCCCATCCTGAATTGAAAGAAATGGCAAAGTTATTGATGACACTTAGAGCACTTTGTTCCATAAGAGGAGGGGGGCACAGCACCTCAAGATCAAACAGAAAATGTACCTTTAAATGAATAACTTCACCATCCTCAATTACCAAGACTTTTTTAGTGTGTTCAACAAGAGCACTGGCGTCACTTGAAAAGAATAATTCTTTGGGTTGCCGATTGCTCGATAGAAAGTTAGCATCAGTAAATGAGACATCGGGCACTGTTTCAAAGTCCTGATAGTAAGAGCATGTTGAATTATCAGAATCACATCAATGAAATTAAAAATAAGATATCAGGCTGGCATTTTAGTATGCTATTTTATTTCTTTTAGCATCCCAGTAAAGCAATCCGAATAAGATAAAAAGAAGTGTCTGTTTCTATCTAGATGTTTGTGTTTCTCAAAAGAATGGAATGCAAATTGAAATAAAAGCTCCCCAACTAGTATTCTGGAAAATATATGAAATGAAGGGTACGAAATGGCACCATATTCGGTGTCATTTTCAGTTGTGAAAAAGATAAAAGATTAAACATGATCTGCAAGGAGTTAAAACTAGAAATTTCAGAGGGGAAAAAAAAATGGAAGCATTGTTCTAATTTGCTGTGAATGCTGGAAAAGAAATATGGAAAGTTCAATATATAGAATGTTCAGCTTGTTAAATACCGAGAATTTGTATCAGCAACTGTATGGGTGACTGAAGACCAAAAATAATAGACAAGAACCAACAAATTCATATAAACTCCTCACAAGTATATTTATATGAGCACCAGCATTATCATGTAAATAACTCAGAGCCCATTATCATAATGTAAGCAAAATACATATATGTACATAAACATCCACTTGTTCTGGAACTGAGAAACATTACGAGAACCATAAGATTCATTTACAAAGATGAACTATGCTATAAACTTACTTTCACACCAAGAAGTAGTGGGCTTCCACGCTTACAAGCAATCAACTCATTTGGATAATGCCAACTTTTGAAGATAAGTGCATATGCTCCCTCTAGATGCCTCATCACTTCAAGCACAACTTGACTAAAAGTGACGCTCTGATCATCTGCAGAAAATACTCAAACCATTAAAGCACAGATAATTCATCAAATGATCTTCACATAAATCAAACTAAAGAATGTCCAAGAGAGGAATTTGGAAGACAACAAGGTAGATAAACATGAACAACGAGAACTCTACAGACCAAAACCTGTCAGTAGGCTCATAAGTTATTATTACCTTCTTCATTTGCTTTGTCGAAAACAAATTTAGCAAGCTTTGGGATCACCTCAGTATCAGTGTCGGATTCAAAGGTGAAACCATGTCGGACTAAAGTCTCTTTCAAGACCTAAAAAGCCAGAAAAGTTAATTAAGAAAATCAGAATGCAATTACTAGGGATAAGAAATGGAAAGTTAAAATAAGCTTGATCTCTAGTACCAAATTCAAGGGGCATTTTTATGCAAGGAAAAATATAATAGTGAAATACAGGAACCTGAAACATATATGACCCTAGATGAAAAAGTCAAAGCTTATAAGGATACTAACAACTTTGAGCATATAATCATGTGGGTCAACAAACTAATAAATAATGTATTCAATACATATGATGTAAATATATCTACCACAGCAACGCCACCCCCCCACCCCCACCCCCCTTTTCTTTTCATCCAATACCATTATGAATAATAGAAAATAAATCCACCAAAGAAACAAATACCCACAGAGGTAAATCATCTGGATGAAACAACACACCTAAAAATATGGACAAATACCATAGGCCCCAGTAAAGAACAAGTTCATATGACAAAGAGCGGCATAGAAGAACAATACAAGTTCAAAAAGTGCATGTGAGACACAGGGATTCTCATAACAGAAGAAAACTTAAAGAAAAGGAAACCAGGCGCTTCTCATCATTTTGATATGATGCTTCAAAGATGGAATTGTTCTCCAGCTTGAGTAGATTTAAATAAGAAGCTCCATTGAATATTATACTTAAGTACATTGAATATGCTGCAGAAGGGTACTGCTACTGTCACCTCTGGAGTTATATTTGTTAATTCCAAACATTCATTTCAGTGCAAGATAAACATTTTGCTTTTAAACTTCCCAAAAATCAGCCTTGGCAACAAGATTATAAACGTAGGACAAAATGATAAAACTAATATTCCTTATCAAGAAAAACAAGCACAAGAAAATTCAAAAATTGGAATAAACTGACCGATGCAGCTACCATGTTCCTCAAAAACCAATAATATGAAAGTTAATATCAACACATTCCAGGCATAAGTGCGATCAGCAAGAGAGAGTTTCAGATTCTAAAAACCAAATAAATTTAACTATTTCAGAAATGAAGAGAAAACTTGTAGAACATAATCCAAGAAAGTGCATTTAGATGCCTTCAATGTGATTTCAAATCAATAAAGCTAAAGTTTGAAAATTACACAAGCCAATAGCAGTTATAAAGAAACGTAGTACAGTCAAAGAAATCAACAAGATAGGTAGATCCTTTCTTTTCTGCTAATATTCTTACAAATATAATCAGGCCCCCAATAAATGTTTAATTCAAATCACAAAACACATCAAACATTTCACCTGTATTGACTAGATAATAAGTTGGTTCCTTATAGTCATGCCATTATCAAAATTAAGAAGATAATTGGGTTTTACATCCAAGATCAAATTCATTACAAAAATTTGACACATCCAATATATACGCTGACTAGAACAGTGGTAAAATCCAGAAAGCATGATCCTAGAACAACAGAAGATCAGAATGAATACAGCAGGGAACCACTTAACAAGACACATTGCATACTTCTTATAACGCAAAACCCAGAACGCATAAAATTAAAATGGTAATGATGTATGACCAAGTGATCTTGGTTACCTCATAATTTGTGATAATGCCATTGTGAACTACCAGAAAATCATTTTCATCTCCAGAGCTCTGTGGGTGGCTATTCCTTGGAGCCGGTTCACCATGTGTAGCCCAACGAGTGTGTGCTATACCAGCATGAGTAGGAAATGATTCTTCTAAATTCAACTCTGTCTCAGCAACCTCTGGAATCATATCAGATAATTTAGCAGAATTTCCAAACATTATTCTTCTCCACAAAAGAGAAATGAATCTTGAAAGAATGAACTTTACGACTTAACAATGTTTTATTCCAAAACAACAAAAAATGTAGAAACATTATATTCTAGTCATCAACACATATAATGTAATCTTGTTATTAATTTTGCTTGGCGTTACTTACATCAGCTTTAAAAGCATAAAAGGGATATCTCCTTCCCCATTAATTAAAAAATCCTAATATACCATCTAAGTTAGTCTCTAAAAAAGCACACAACTTTAAAATTGTTTCTAATTCTGCAAACAAATTTCTCCTGCCGTTACAAAATCCTTAATACCATCTGACATCACACTGTTTCTGTTTCTGTAGGAAGTTAACCCTTTCATAACCCGAAGTAATAAACCCTGTGCATCAATCCTTACCTCATTCCGGTTCTCTTGCATAGTGGGATCACCCGAATAATCAAAGAGAATAAACAAACAAGAAATTCACATCATTCCTCAGCGATCGGTAACCATAAAAAATCAAATAAAATTACAATCTTTACCTTGATAAACGGATTTGACAAGGGATTCAATCTTGCCTTCTTGTCGAAACACAAGAGGCGGAATGCAATTCGAATTGGAAACTGAAGAAGCATCAATGGAAATTCCAGCTGAATCATAACCCCTGTACTCCAACCGACGAAGACCATTAAACAAAACTTCCAATATATATCTCCGTTCTCTATTCACATTGTAATTCAAGTATGCAAAAATCCCACACATTTCTCCCTTTCTATATTTCCCCCCAAAAACCCTCTTCTCTCCTCCTGTTTCAAGTCAAGATTTAGAAGAAAAAGAAGGATGAGAAACTGTTGAATTTCGCAGCACATCAAGAAGAAAAAATTATGTACTTAGAAATCAGGCTGGCAAAATTGACTCCGCCATTTCTTGATTTGGGTTCTTAATGGATTGCGGAAAAAATTCCAAAAACTTGGAAAGAGATTTTAGAAACGATGGATTTTATCCACTGGGTCTGGGATTGGACAAAGACACAAATTTTGGACGGTGATGAAAAATAGCAACGTGGTACAGATGGAAATTTCCAACATTGAAGTTGTCAATGGTGGACTTGGACTGACCCCTTTTGCTAACTTTCACAGAAACAATTTGAAATATTATTATTATTTTCCATTCTTTTGCTGCTGCCTAACGTGTTCTCTTCAGTCTTTCCGTCCTTTTCTTTTTTTTTTTTTTTTTTTTTGGTAAATTCCGTCCTTTTCAAATTCCTTTCTTGTAATTTACCTTTATTAATTATATCCTTATTCTTGCTAAAAAAACAAATTATATCCTTATTCTATAATATAATATATATATATATATATATATATATATATATTAAAAATCAAACTCCATCATACTAATTCATAGATGAAGACAGTAATTCCGTGAAAGTGAAAATTGAATATCTCTTAATTCTCAATCTAATCTCTTAATTAAAAAATCATAATTTCTGATGTGTCTCAAATTTATAATCTCTGGTATAATGAAACTACTACTTGAGATATACATACAATTATTTGATTTTGTAATTTAATTATTATTATTTTTTTTTGGAGGGGGGGTGGGGGGTGGGGGGTGGGGAAATCGAATGTAACAAAAATTTGAATTAGGAAGGAGGATGCCGTTGCCATCCCAAGGTGGATTATTCTTAATGCACGATATTTTTACTTGAAAATTTTAAAATTAGCCATTAAACTATTTATTTGTAGCATTATAGTCCTCAAACTTTTAGTTTGATTTTTTAGACCATTGATTATAAAAAGATAGGTACGTTTTGCTTGAAAATGGATTCTTCTAACAATATAATTAATAATTTCTATTTTTCAATCAAATTTAAAATCATATAATGAAAACTTCAGGTATGTCTTATTATTATATTTTGAGTAATTGATAAATTTGATCCAAACAAATTTATATTTGGCAAGTTTAGTTTTAAAATAATTTTTTTTTTTACTTTTAAAGTTTCAAACTTTTTTATCTAAAAAAATAAGATCCTTTTTCGGAAATTTCGTCAATTTTTTTTAAAAAAAATTTAACGATTTGTGTAGTTTATTGAATAAAAGAAATGGGTAATCAAGTCATTTTACATGAAATATGTTTTTATAAATATCATTTTACCCTTTCGAAAATATTATAATTTTGTAGATATTTCATGTAAAGTGACTTAATTTTATCTTTTCTTTAATCGTTTAAAATCATACAAATTGTTAAATTTTAAAAAATTTTGATGAAATTTATGAAAAAGAATTTGGAACTTTAAAAGTCAAAAAAAATATTTCAGAACTAACCTTGCCAAACATAAATTTGTTTGGACTAAATTCACCAATTGCGCATTATATTTCACACAATTTTTTAATTTTTTTAAATTTTTTTTTTAAATTAAGAGGCAAAAGCAAAAGGGTAGGAATGATGGAGGAATTAAGGGAAACAATATTGAAAGATTGAATCTTTCTTTTCTTTAAAATTAAACCAGATTTCGTTGTCCAAACACCCTAGTCATTAATTGTTCATTTCCTGCATCAATTTAGTTTAAAAAATTAATAAAATGATAAAACATAATTAAAGAATTGCTTTTAATCGTGTCACAACCACTTTTTCTTTACGCTAAATTTGCTTTCTGTATTGTGCAATCGAAGATCCACAAATTCCCTTTAGTTAAGAAGAAGCCATATATATACTTGCATCTTGCACCTATGAAAGTATATAATGAAAGATATTTGATCTTTTGAGAGTTATTAGGAATACCATAATTTTATCTTTTCTACAGCAACAAAAAAATTATCTTTTTGATCTATCAATTGTAGGGAGATTAATTAATTAACTAATAATATAATGAAAATATAGTAACTCTAATTTGACAAATATTCTTGAATTAATAATTTAATAAATTTATATTATATATTTCAAGAATATAAATATAAGTCTTAATTCAAGAATATAAAAACAAATATTAAATTAAAATTACTTAAATATATAAACACAAGTAAAAAAAAAAAAATTTACTTTACATAAATACATAAAATATAATTTTAATATTATAATATATTATAATTTCAATTGATTTTTTTACATCATTTTATTAAATATAATATAAGTATAATAATTAATAATAATAAATATAATCTATATTATGAAAATTATAAAATTAAAATTTATAAATAAATTTAAAAAGAAAAAAAAACGAGAAAAGTAGAATTTAAATATTTTATTGAAAAAAAATGAGCTTCTACTTTAACAAAGTAGATGCTGAATATTTTATTAAAAAAAATGAAACTCTACTTTGCCAAAGTAGAGTTACTATATTTTGGGAATATTGTGAAAAAACAACCATATTTTGGGAAGAATCCCAAAATTTGCCATATTTTGGGAATAAACCCATCAATAGTAATGTTCATGGAAAAAATGGTAAGTTTTGTTCAGAAAATGGTAAGATACTTATCAATAGTAAGGTTCATGGCAAAAATGGTAAGTTTTGTTCAAAAAATGGTAAGATGTTTATCAATAGTAAGGTTCATGGAAAAAATGGTAAGTTTTGTTCAAAAAATGGTAAGATGTTTATCAATAGTAAGGTTCATAAAAAATGGTAAGATGTTTATCTAAAGTAAGGTTCATGGAAAAAATGGTAAGTTTTGTTCAAAAAATGGTAAGATACTTATCAATAGTAAGGTTAATGACAAAAATGATAAGTTTTGTTAAAAAAATGGTAAGATGCTTATCAATAGTAAGGTTCATGGAAAAAATGCTAAGTTTTGTTCATAAATTGTAAGATGCTTATCAATAGTAAGGTTCATGACAAAAGTGGTAAGTTTTGTTCAAAAAATGGTAAGATGCTTATCAATAGTAAGGTTCATGGAAAAAATTGTAAGTTTTGTTCAAAAATGGTAAGATGCTTATCAATAGTAAGGTTCATATCAAAAATGGTAAGTTTTGTTCAAAAAATGGTAAGATACTTATCAATAGTAAGGTTCATGGAAAAAATGGTAAGTTTTGTTCAAAAATGGTAAGATGCTTATGAATAGTAAGGTTCGTGAGCAAAAATGGTAAGTTTTGTTAAAAAAATAGTAAGATGCTTATCAATAGTAAGGTTCATGAAAAAAATGGTAAGTTTTGTTCAAAAAATGGTAAGATGCTTATCAATAGTAAGGTTCATGGTAAAAATGGTAAGTTTTGTTCAAAAAATGGTAAAATGTTTATCTATAGTAAGGTTCATGGAAAAAATGGTAAGATGCTTATCAATAGTAAGGTTCATAGCAGAAATGATAAGTTTTGTTCAAAAAATGGTAAGATGTTTATTAATAGTAAGGTTCATGGAGAAAATGGTAAGTTTTGTTCAAAAAATGGTAAGATGCTTATCAATAGTAAGGTTCATGACAAAAATGTTAAGTTTTGTTAAAAAAATGGTAAGATGCTTATCAATAGTAAGGTTCATATCAATAGTAAGGTTCATGACAAAAATGCTAAGTTTTGTTAAAAAAATAGTAAGATGCTTATCAAAATTGATAACTTACCATTTTTGTATCAAACTTACCATAAAATGGTTAAAAATTACTACTACAATATAATATTATTATTTTATTTTGTCAAAACTTGTTTGTAACCTATTGAATATGTCATTTTTTATGACATGTCAAGAATAGAGCATGTCACATTCCCCTTAACTTGTGGGTTACCAAAATCCACTTGTCATTCATTTATTGGTTTGGTCCATGGTTGCAATCCTTTGATGGATTAAACCACAACAACAACTATATATATTATATATATATATATATATATATATATGCAAAGTGAATTAATGAGTTTTTGAATGAAATAAAAAGAAATTGCATTCCAAGAGTACATAAGCAAAATCCCTATATATAATAGGAAATTATTATTAAGATTCGATATTTGATACCATTACAGTAAAAACTTGTACGATAACATTCATACTTTAATTAAGTTGCAAGTTCTTTTACACTATGAAAGCATGAATTTTTTTTTTTTTGTTTGGTAAACCTATGAAAGCATGAATTAATCACCATTAGGTGGATCAAAACGAATATGGTCTAAGGCGTCATAAAAATGTTTAGCTTTCACATTGAGGTACTGTTTCCATGTAATTGAGCGATAAAGAGGAAACTCCCCATCTTTTGCCAACTTCAAAGGTGGAGAAATGTCAACATCTTTTGGTGGACTCAAAAAATATGCAACCGAGATACGATGCTGGGATAAATTTACCATAGCCCGATGCAGTGCTTTCTTAAAAACACCATTAGAGAGAATTTGCAAAAGATCACCAACATTAACCACAAGTGCACCATCCATTGGCGGCACATTGATCCAACCCAGTTGGTCATGGTAGAGTTGGAGTCCACTGGTGTTGCTCTGGTAGAGTACAGTGATTAGCGATGTATCAGTATGAGGAGCTAAACCCATAGCCTGATTTGGTTCTGGACAAACTGGATAAGAGTTGATTTGGAGAAGACGCTCAGTACAACAAGTAGTGTTTGTATTAGGCATAAACCATTTCACATCGTCATCGTTTAAGCCTAACGATGTTAGCATCATGCTTAATATCTTTTGAGATAGTTTCTTCATTGTCTCGTCGTAATCGTTCATCACATTGCTGGTCAAGAATAAGCAAACAAAGTTATTATTAATAACGATTATAGATTAAATATATATGTATATAAATCAAAGCTGTATATATATATGATCGTACTAAAAGGTTGTACTAGTGTTACACTCTTTTGGCCACAACTGAGAAGCCACATCTGAAAGTGGACCTTGAATGCTGAATCCCTCTGACCACATTAACTTTTTAAAAAGTGGTGACATCTTTGCAATGCCATAACCATTATTTTCATCAATGGGTCGTAAAGCTCTGAGCTTTTGTTCAATAGGCAAAGCAAACAATTTTCTTGTTTGATTCTCCATTTGTTCAAGAAGCTCCTTGCTTATTCCATGATTAATGAGTTGAAACATTCCCCATTCCTCAAATGCCTTTTTCATCAGAGGAATGGCGTTTGAATCATTCAAATCTATCACAGGTAAAACAAAATCTAAAGGTGGTGATACTGAATTGAATGGATGTTTAGAACTTGACTCTTCCCAAATATGTGATTCGGGTAATTTTGACATATTATTGAAATCGATAGGAATATTATCTTTGGGACTGACGGACTGAATCTCAAAAGTTTTATCTCCACTCATGTTTGTTTCTGCTCCTTGAATGTAAAGAAGAAGAGAAAATTATGATTAGAGATGAGTACTTGCTCAATAATATGAGAGTCTTATATAGGAAAAAAATATCGTAAACGGTTACAATTCTACTAAGATTTTTTTTTTTTTTTTTTTTAAATATTTTTTTTAACTATATAGGGATGTATATAAATGGGAAATTTTTGGAGTGACCATAGTCCAAGGATCATTAATATCCCACTGAATTTTTTTCCCAAATTAAGGAAACGTATTTTTAGAGTTGGACGGTTACTTTTAGGTGAAAAAAAAATGTTGTATTTTTTAAAAAATACATATATTGAATTTTGATAAAAAAATCCATTATATGTATTGTTTTTAATTAAAAGTCATATATATATAAGCAGCATTTTCATATTAAAATCAAATTATTTTCTTAAAAAAAAAAAAACATAAAAAAGGAAAAATTCTTAAGTAAACATATTCCATGGTCTAGTCTCTTGTCTAGTAAATTCATAAAATTTTAGATTATTCGATAGTTTCTTTTTTTTTTTTTTTTATTAATTTATGTTTCATTCAAGTAACGCTTATAAAAAGTCTTGGTTGAAGGAAAGTCTCACCTTAATTTTTACATAGCAAACACAATGAATATTAAACTTGTAATCTTATGTATTCGCAATGAGCTAACCAAAAGCAAATAAAAAATTTGAGTTCGATTTCTTTGGCGTAATTGAATTTTTTTTTTTTTAAAAAAAAAGTTACACTTCAAAATTAACTTACGCTTGAGTTTTTTATTTTATTTTTATTTTTAATCAAATTTAATGTCGAATTTGATCAAATCTTAATGCAAACTAACTTATCTATCTTGTTTGTGATTTGATTTTTTGGTTAGTCTCAATGTTATTTAACTCATACTTTTATTTCAAGCTCCCATTTTTACTAAGAGGGTGTGTAATCAAGAGATTTCCTCCCTTGAATTTGGGAAAGGAATACATGCTCACATTTGAATTTGGGAAATTTTTTAAGTGACTGTGGTACAAGAATCATTAATATCCCATTGAATTTTTTTTCCCAAATTAAGTAAACGTATTTTTAGAGTTTTTTTTTTCTTGAGGTTGTATCTCATGCCCTTCTGGTCCAAACTAATCCACCTAGGAAGGCCCAACAATGTGGGTATACCCGCACTTGCGAATATATTTTGAACTGTGGAACCCGAGTGAAGTTTAAACCCTTAACCTCTTGACAAGCTAAGAGGTAAAGAAAAAACTCCTAGACCAATGACTAGGAGAGATTCGAACCCTCAACCTTTTTGGTTGAGGGAGAGACTCCTGGACCATTAGGCCAGGAGATGAACTTCAAACGTATTTTTTAGAGTTGGACGGTTATTTTTTTTATAAAAGGTGAAAAAAAGTATTGTATTTTTTAAAAAAACACATAGTGAATTTTGATTAAAAAATTCATTGGATGTGATTCAAAATGTATTGTTTTTCATTAAGAGTCGTATATAAAGCAACATTTTCATATTTGAATCAAATTATTTTCTTTAAAAAAACCAAAAAAGAAGGAAAAAATTCTTAAGTAAACATATTTCATGGTCTAGTCTCTTGTCCACTAAATTCATAAAATTTTAGATCATTCGATATTTTCAGTTATTTTTTTAACTAATTTATGTTTGATTTAAGTACCGCTTACATAATCTAAGTTTTGGTTGAAGGAAGACTTAGATAGTTGTCACAACAAGTATTAAACTTGTTGTAATACTTTGGTGTAAAAAATTTGAGTTGAATTTTTTGGTGTAATTGAATAAACTAAGGGCTTGGTTTTGAAACATAAGTCTTAAATTAAAATTACAAAAACTAAAAAAGTAATAATCTTATGTTATTCACATGTTGAGCGTTTTTTTTTATAATTATTATTGACTTGTCATTTCATGTCATATTGGATTTTTTTTAAAAAAATAAAAATTCATCAAATATATATAAAAAAAATTATTTGAATAAAATATTTTTTTATGTCAATATATAATATAAATTTATTAAATTACTTAATTCAAGAATATATAAAAAAAAATCTTAAATTAAAATTACTTGAATATATAAACACGAGTCAAAAAAAAATTACTTTACATAAATACATAAAATGGTAAGATACTTTAGTTTCTTCAAATAGTAAGATTTGTGAAAAAAATGGTAAGATATTTAGTTTCTTCAAATATTAAAATTTCTAAAGAAATTGGTAAGATTTGTGAAAAAAATGGTAAGATTTGTTCAAAAATGGTAAGATGCTTTAGTTTCTTCAAATAGTATGATTTATAAAGAAAATGGTAAGATGAGTGGAAAAAATGGTAAGATGTTTTAGGTTCTTCAAATAGTAAGATTTGTAAAGAAAATGGTAAGATTTGTTCAAAAAATAGTAAGATGCTTTAGTTTCTTCAAATAGTAAGATTTGTGAAGAAAATGGTAAGTATTGTTCAAAAAATGGTAAGATGCTTATCAATAGTAAGGTTTATGACAAAAATGGTAAGTTTTGTTTAAAAAATGGTAAGATGCTTATCAATAGTAAGGTTCATGGAAAAAATGGTAAGTTTTGTTCAAAAAATGGTAAGATTCTTATCAATAGTAATGTTCATGACAAAAATGGTAAGTTTTGTTAAAAAAATGGTAAGATTCTTATAAATAGTAAGGTTCATGGCAAAAATGGTAAGTTTTGTTCAAAAAATGGTAAGATTCTTATCAATAGTAATGTTAGTGGCAAAAATGGTAAGTTTTGTTCAAAAAATGGTAAGATACTTCTCAATAGTAAGGTTCATGGCAAAAATGGTAAGTTTTGTTCAAAAAATGGTAAGATGCTTCTCAATAGTGAGGTTCATGGCAAAAATGGTAAGATTTGTGAAAAAAATGGTAAGATGTTTATCAAAATTGATAACTTTCCATTTTTTGTATCAAACTTACCATTTTTATGTTAGTGTTTACTATAAAATGGTTAAAAATTCATACTACAATATAATATTATTATTTTATTTTATCAAAATTTGTTAGTAACCTATTGAATAAGTCATTTTTTATGACATGTCAAGCATAGAATATGTCACATCTCTCATTAACTTGTTAACCTACTATTGTAGGTTACCAAAATCTATTTGTAACTCTTTTATTGATTTGGTCTATAGTTGCATTGGATGCAATTCTTTGATAGATTGCACCACAACACAATCCTATATATATCTTTCATGTAAAATAGGAATAAATACGAGATTTTATATTTATTTCAACCCATATTGTCTATTAAATATTTTTTTTTCTTATTGACAAAATAACATTCAAATGGTAAGAGAAATCCTAAATTATATCTTTAGTTGCATAAGATGGTGTTACATTAAGCTATATATGGTTTAAGGACATTTATTAAACTATCTTAGCCAAAAAAAAAAAAAAAAAAGAAAGAAAGAAAGAAAGAAGAGAGACCTACATTATGCCATGTTGGAGAGGAGAATTTACCTTTTTGCCCTTTGTTACCAACTTAACAACTTCGAAACAATCATTTGTGATACATAATATAAAAGCTTTAGATCCTTTTGAGTTGCCATAAGTTCACAAAATAGAGGAAACACGATTGTGCTTGTGAATTTATTGAAGGCAAATTGGTCTTATTTTAACTTATATAATTTTTGTAATTTTATCATTCTATATTATTAATATTAGTAGATTTCATCATTTCTTCAATTTAAGTGATGGTCAACATTTTTAATTTGATTTTAAAATAAAATAAAATACAAGGGGTAAAATGGACAAACAATACTGTCAACACTGTTGGGTCTCTACCTTCTTCATCATTTCCTTCACCATTTTTCTCCACCAGCTACCGGCGTCAATCATACAATTGTTTAGGCACGGAGTATTCTAGATGAGTCTCAAACTATATGAGGACATCTTTAAGCCAAATCCACATATAGATTAATCCTCGTTCGAGCGGAGTTGGTCCCTTGCGGGGAGAAGCTCCGACACAAATTTTAAACAATTGTATACATGAGTGGAAGTTTGAATCCTCAACCTCACTTAAGTTAGGAGAACTCTTTATCAACTCACTTACACCTTGGGGTTAAAAAAAAAACCACTCTCTTTGATTGCTTTGGATACCATTTTCTATCTTTATCTCTATCCCTATAGAAAAAGCTGCTAACTAGGTCCTTTTTTTTTTTTTTTTTTTGGTAATTTATCCGTATTCGTTAGTTACTTTGGGCTTTAACTAAACCGAATTCAAGCCTGTCGGACCTATTGTGGGAAAACTCTCCCTACACTTATCTCTCTATAGACAAAATTCGAATTCGAGACTTTGCGAAAAGGAAACCAACCTCCTTCCAGTTGGGCTGACTAGGTCCCATTTTGATGACTCAATTGTTTTTTTTTTTTTAGTAAAAATGATGACTGAATTGTTGGGTGTTCTTCTTATGTGGAGGAGCCCAAACCCATAGACCTTGAAATGTTAAGATGTATGATTGTGGGCCAAATATGCCTGAATTGTGTGCTTGGGCCAATGATGTGGTCAATGGGCCAAGCAGTGTGGCATGGTACAATTTGAATCTTAAGCAGGAGTTACGTACTATTTGTGAGAACTTGGGTTGATTAGTAAAACTCTATTTATTGGAGATTACTATTTCTAATCATTTCTTCTCTATTATCTTCCAAGTTTGATTCCTTTGTTATTGGAATAGGAGTTGTCTATTCATTGTTTGAACTTGGGTTGATTAGTATATTTTAGTGGACTTATTATGATCGTGAGGTTTTTCACATAAAAAATCTTGTACTTTTGTATTTATTTTTGTGTTTTGATTACTTATTATTCTCTCATCAACAATTCAACCAAGTGAGTGGAAATCTTATTAATGGTGTTTTTCCAACATGAATGAATAGTTATATATTGTCATTCAAGAGTCAACAATGCTTTTGGTGGCTTTGCTTTTCGTTTTATAGTTACACAAAATTTCATACTTTTTTTTTTTAAAAATAAAAATAAAAAATAAAATTGTGAGTCTTTGGCATGGATATGTGAGTGCACATGTGTATTAATCTTCATGGCTTTTTTTCTTTGTCCCAATTTGTCACTATTCAAAGCAAATGGTAGTGTGTTTGAGGTTGGGTTGCCAATTGATCTCTCAACCCTAACCCCCTCTCTTCCTCTTCTCTTCTTTTCCCTCAGCAGCCGCCGACTCCTCCATTCTCCTCCCCTCTTCTCTCTCTCAGCCGCCACTTCTCTTTCTCCCTGGCCAAGGGAGAAATTTAGCTTTGGCTAAAACTTTTCCCTTGGTCGGAATAACTTTTTACTGTTTTTTGTGGTTTTTGTTTTTTGTTTTGTTTTGTTTATTTTTCATCTATTTCTTTAGTATTTTTGCTATCTTTTTCATCTCATATGCTTAGTCTCCTACTGATATTTAAATATCAGTTTTTTCTTCTTTTGTTAGAAGAAAAAAATTTTAAACCCGGATTATATCTGGACCCTTTGTTCGTATTCGTATTTGGTTTTCTTTTTAGGTATTCTATGAAATCTTTGATGCGCCCAGGATGAATTAGACTACTGTTGAAAAAAGAAGACAAAATCGAACTTCCTTCGCAAATGATGTTTGAAATCGACAGTATGAAAACCTTAGATTTAGATAGAATATCTGTTGTTTTTCTTTTTTATGTATTTCCGTATTTATTTTCTGCTTTCTCCGACTCACTAATTTTTTTAGATTGAGTTTGCTCCCTGCGCCACTTAGTTTTAAGTTGGTGCTTTGTATTTCCGTGAATGATTTTAGTCATTCACTTTTGTATCGTTTTTTATTTTAATGAATATTCCACTTATCAAAAAAAAATGGTACTTGAATATTATGATATTCTTGGATCTTTCAATGGGATACTGTGTGTTTACATGGGTAGGTATCGTTTTGTTCCGGTAAATCCTGCCACTCGGGGAATCTAAATTTGTACCCTATTTTGGGTCCATCCAGTTCAGGTTTAGTCAACCTAGAGAAGAAATTAGAATACAAGGCATGGGATATGGTTATGATGATGTGAATGATGATTATAAGGTTATATTGTGATTATATATATATATATTCAGAAACAGGTAAGTCCACTGTATCTTTCAGAGCTGGAATGTACAGTCTTAAGTGTGATGAATGGAGGGATTTATTTGATGGATCGGTTGACAGTAATATTTTATCTAAAATAAAATATTATGGTTCTACAAACTTAATTTTGAATGGGAGAATTCATTGGAAGACAAATTCCACAATTGTTTGTATAGACATTTATACGAAAGAATTATGCGAAATTCAGTATCCGGAAGGAGTAAACATAGTATGGAAAAAACTGGATTCCTACCAATATGTAAGTCTTAAAGTTATACAAGGCTATCTTGCCCTAGTTTGTCTTAAGAAAGAGACAACAGTTACTGATGATATTATTTCATTAATTGATATTTGGTTGATGAAAGAATACGGAGTAAAAGATTCTTGGTTTAAGCAATTTACGTTAGGACCTTGTCCTGTAATCTCAAACCCTATATTAACATGGAAGAATGAAGATGGCGATGAAGAGGATCTCATTATTCAAAGTTATGTCCCAAAAGATTTAATATATGGCACAAATTGCCAATTTATTAGATGGAATTTGTTGAAAAATAAACAAGTTCATAAATATTGTGTTGAAAATTTTTAAAACTTTCAAAATTTTTAAATAGTAATATATATACTAATTAAACATTCTACCCTATGTGCGGGATGCATATATTATAAATTTTGATTTTTCTAATTTATCATAAATTTAATTTTTTTTCCTCACTTGATTAATTTATCTATTTTTTTATATAAATTTTATACAAATACTTTAATATTTTAAAAAGATATATCACAACATGATCCATTTAGATATATATTATCTTTTATTTATATGATCATTTACTTATACATTGGATATCCAATTAAATTCTTAATTTTTTGTTTTAAATAAATTAGATAAGCTTAAGTTGGTAGTTGATTTTCTTCTTCTTCCTTCATTTTTTTTTATAATTTAAAATAATTTTTAAAAAGACATAAATTTTAAATTTAATTTCTTTCTAAAATAAATTTTATTTAAAATTTAAAAATACAAATTGTATAAATAAAAATTTCAAAATTTTCTCTTAATTTTTTTTTAAAAACATGTATATATAATCGCAAATAATAAGAACAATAAAAATTGGTCACTCTTTGTTTGAATATTTCCTTTCTTCAAAAAAAAAAAAGAATGAATATCTATGATACCAGTTGATTAATCAAAAAAAAAATATTACTATAGACGGTTGCAATATTGTTTATGAAGAATCTTCAATATAATCATTTCAATAACATTAAAAAAATCATATTAGAAAACAAGAATTAACTAGACCTAAAAAGTTGAGTCTAAAGTACTTAGCTTTGAAAACTATTAGACTTCAAGTAATCAAGTTGTCAATTAGATAATTTAACCTTAAATTAATATTAGTAACAAAAATATAATAATAAAACATTTTATGTCGAATAGTACAAAATACTTTTAATCACATGGTGATAATAAAAGATATGCTAGATGTTTTTGAGCATTTTTAAATCTTCATTATAACTTTAAAAAAAATTACAAACAAAAATCACCAAAATTATACTAACAAAAATAAAATAGAAGACAAAAGTTAAATAGAGAGAAAATATAAATTTGTGAGTTTATCATTCTTGTATTATTCATGTTTCAAAATACATGTAAATTACTCTTATATTGGTAGGATGTAATACGTGTTAAAAATTTTATATTTTTATATATATATATATATATAATCTTTCCTAAAACTAATTATAATCAATACAATCCTATTAAGAATTTGAGAATAAGTTTTTGTTTCTTAATAATAGTTACTGCTGCTTCTTCACTTTACAGTCGTATTTGTTTGGGTAAAACATATGTTGTTTTCCACAGAGATTGTTTTTTTTTTTTTTTTTTTCCTTTAAAAGGGCGGACACATTTGATACTTGTTGAAGTAGTAGAAATATGTAGATCGATTTGATACCTATATAAGGGCGGAGTTATGCGAATTCCGAGTGTAAATTCTCTGTCTGAGAGTTTGAATTTTCGTTTTAATGTGTCTGCTGCTTCTTCACTTCACTTTATAATTTAAAAATTGAATAATTGGTCGTGAGTTTGGTCTCAAACAAATTTACTTTTGACAAACTCAGTCCCAAAATATTTTTTTTTAACTTATAAAGTCTTAAACTTTTTTATTAGAGAAAATTAAAGTTCTTGTTGATGAATTCCGTAAAAAAACTTTAAAACTTAACAATTTATAATTATAGAAAATGGTAAAATTGTAAATACACGTGAAAAAAAAAAAAAAATAAAAAAACAAAAAACAAAAGAAGAAACAATGGCCTTCTGTTTCTCTTCTACATCAAAAGACTCCTCATCAACAACTCCGACCGGACTTCTGCTCTACTTCACGGCAACAGGATCAACAGGAGTCACTGGACTACCGCCTTCGTTAAAATCGGTTTTATTAACGTCGCGGTGAGTCGTGAAATTGGAACTCTTAGCCTTCAAAACCTTCTTGCGCTCGGCACAAAGCTTATAGACGTTACCTTCAATCCCGCCTTGGAGACGGTAGCACAGGAAAACTCAGGCCGTCCATTGACCAGTGAGCCTCCTCAACCCAGGACATCAATGGATCCAAACTGAGACGGTTTACAATTTTTTTTTTTTTAATTCTTCTTGACTTTTTTACCATTTTTTTTTAATTAACTAAACAATATAAACTGTTAAGTTTTTAAGTTTTTTGACGGAATCCGTTAACAAGACCTTATTTTTATCTAATAAAAAAGTTTGGGATTTTAAAAGTTAAAAAAAAATATTTTGGGACTGAGCTTGCCAAAAATAAATTTGTTTGGGACCAAACTCATCAATTATTCTTTAAAAATTTCTGTTCTATTTGTTTGGGTAAGAGAGATGTTGTTTTCCACAGAGATTGTTTTTTTTTTTGTTTACCTTTGAAAGGCCGCACATTTGATACCTGTTTAAGTATAAATATGTAAATCCATGTGATACCTATCTAGGGGCGAAGTTCCGCGAATTCCGAGTGTAAATTCTCTGTCTGTGAGTTTGAATTTTCGTTTTAATGTGTCTGCTGCTTCTTCACTTCACTTTATAATTTAAAATTTTCTGTTGTATTTGTTTGAGTAAAATTGATGTTGTTTTGTTCATTTTTTTTTTTTTTTTTTTTTTTTTTTACCTTTGAAAGGGCGGCACATTTGATAAGTATAAATATGTAGATCCATTTGATACCTATCTAAGGGCGGAGTTCCGCGAATTCCGAGTGTAAATTCTCTGTCTGTGAGTTTGAATTTTCGTTTTAATGATTGTTGAGGATGTATTTTTTTGTTAAACTTTACAGGTTTTTTTTTGTTTGATTTATTAAAACTGACTCTTCTCTTCATCGGACAACTTTTGAATTTTCAGTTTATAACAATGGTGAAATGCATGAAGTATTACGATGTTCCGGGAGTTAAGGAAGATGTGCCCTTGTGGAAATTAAAAAAGCTTATTATGCTCTTTTAATTTTTGCTAATGTTTCTCATTTTTTATGCTTTTAGAGATCTAGATGTGATTGACTTCTTACTTTTTTGTGCTTATTACATTTGTACTCTTGGTGCATATAACTTAACATATTTTAGAGATTTAGTTGCGCACATTGGAATTTTGTTTGATATAAGAGTAATGGATGTCGTTTTTACCTGTTCTCCTTTTTAATACCGTTATAAACTAGAATTCAATATAGCTTTAGGAAGAATCCAAAGCAGTTTTTAACTAACTTTGATAATGCTCCTTCTCTATTTTCTTGGAGGCCAAGCTAGTTCATCCAGATAAGAACCCTAGTGATCCAAATGCAGCTGAGAAGTTCCAGGTAGATATGTTTCACTCTAGAATTCATTGTTTCTAGTTGAATTTTCTTTCTTCGTCATATGTTCTATGTTCCAGGTACTTGATATGGTCTACCAAGTCCTTAGTGACCCTATCAAGAGAGCGGCATATGACAAAAAAGGACTAGATGGGTTTTCTACAAAGTATGAATTTTAATAAACTTTTTATTATTACCTCTAATTGGTTATCATAGTAACTGTATTTACTTTTTCTCGAATTATGAATAGGGACATAGAGGATCCTGCATCGGTGTAGGGAATGTTGTTTGGTATTGATGTATTCGAAAATTACGTAGGTCAATTCAAGATCGCTACTTCTATGATTGTAGAAGCTGAAATTGATGAACTTGGAGAAGACCCTCACATTCGACATGAGAAAATTAATGAAAAAAATGAAAGTAAGTTAGTAACTATTTGAAGATTATAGAGTCTTTTAATTTAAGGGTAAATTATCCCGGTAACACCTCAACTTTTCGGAATTCTGGATTTTGCACCTAAACTTTTTATTTTTCTAGCTTTTGCAATCTAACTAAAAAAAATTGTCTAATTTGCACCTCCGTCCAAACTCAAAACCCGTCTATTTTCTAGGGGTATTTCAGTCTTTTTATATTTCTAAATTTTTTAAAATTTTTTTGATATTTTTTATTCATAAAATAGATTTAAATTATTGCAGCCGGCGGGTTCGAACCCGTACCGCACAACAAAAATGGAAATGTTTTGCCACTGCGCCATAGACATTATTTGTATTATTTTTAACATGAATTTTATTTATTATCTTTAAGGAGATTTTTGTTTGATTTGAACCCAACATCAAGGTAAATTTAAACACACTTTGCCATTGCACCAATATTTTAAATTGTATTATTTTTTACAGGAGTTTTATTTATTATCTTTAAAAATATTTTTTTATAAGCTTTCTCAATGTACCAATGTTCTAGACTATTATTTTTTACATGAGTTTTGTCTATTAACTTTAAGGTGATTTTTATTTTATAAACAAATTTTAATTTTTGTTGTTGGCAGGATTCGAACCCCAACGCGTGCTGAAACTAAACGCGTTTTTCTACAATACCAATGTTTTAAATTCTATTATTTTTACAAGAGAGTTATTTATTATATTTAAAAATATTTTCTTTCATAAATAAAACTCTTGTAAAAAAATACAATCTAAGTCATTGGTGCAGTGGCAAAGCGCGCTCATTTGAGAGTGTGCGGTTTGGGGTTCAGGATATAGAATATATAATTTTTATATATAAAATAAATCTCCTTAAAGATAATAAATAAAACTCCTATAAAAAATTATATAATTTACAATATTGGTGCAGTGGCAAAGTGTGTTTAAATTCATCGTAATGTTGGGTTCGAATCTTACCAACAACAAAAATAATTATTTTTTATAAAACAAAAATCTCCTTAAAGATAATAAATAAAATTCCTATAAAAAATAATATAAAAATGTCTTCGCCCCCACCCTTCCATGAGCATGTTTGTTTTTTTTAAGAACGAAAATTTCAACATGTGTAATATTACTTGTTGCCACATTCTGTTACTACTTTATAAGAATGAATTCCCAACTAATGTTATTATATGTTTACATGAACCGTTCTTTTTTTGTGAATGAAATGAGAACTTTGATTAAAAATGGTCATTTAAGCAGTTGGGAGTTATTATCTTAAACAGTTGCAAAGTGTAGTCATCCACTATTTCAAACATTGTTTTCGGGTTTTGGTGAGGCAATGTTGCATACGATCGGATATATATACCCGAGACAAGCAACACGTGAAAGAGGAAAGAGTAAACCCTTGAGGGTTAAATTCATTACTGAGCTCATCAGGGAGAAAGGACATGAAATCATCTCCCGGGTCCAAGCTACTTCGGGTGATTAGATACATATTGTTATACACACTGATGTCATCTATTTGTTTTCTCATGGTTGTTCACTTTCTACTTTCTGGTTGATTTTTTGGATTATGACGATGAAGGGACTTCATCACAAAAAAGAGACATTACTGGAACTTATGTGGCAACAAACTTACTGGACAAGACGGATGATGAGCTTGTCATTAAATCTCTATGGAAACCGAATGTGAAAGATATTGAAAAGACATTATCCCGTGTCTGTCAATTTGTAAGTTCTACCATTCCTTTGATAATTTGAATTCTCTTCACCTTATTTATATAGAATGCGGGTTAATTTCAGGTGCTCACCGACAAGAGCTGCACAAAGAAAGATCTTAAGTTACGGGCTAGGGGAATGAAATTGCTTGGAGATGGTTTCCATATAAAGTTTAAATATTTTCAATCTGTCAATATTTTTTTCTCTTATATTTTAAAAGAAACTATTTTTTTTTTCTTACTCTTTCGGAGTATGAAAGAGAAATATGCGAGAGAAACTAGTTTTAGTAAATATAGGGTGATATAATTGCAATTTCCTTAAAAACAAGGTTCCACTGTAATTCTTGTTTTGATCTTTACTACTTACTAGTTTGTGCATGAAAATAATTCTGCTTTTGATCTTTAATGATCAATGTCAAACACTTTGTGACATTTTAGGCCAGTTGCTTGGAAAGCAATGAATTTCTATTCATCACCATTGGCAATTCGGACTTGCCAATATCCAAACCGCAAATCCACCTTGGTGAAGTACCTCCCTTTTGCCAATCTGTCGAACAGATCCAACCGATTTTGGATAGGATACTTGTTCTTCACCGTCAACTTATTCAAGGCTCGATAATCCACACAGAAATGCAACGAGTCATCTCCCTTCTTCCGGAACAAGGCAGATGCACCAAACGGGGCTTTTGAGGGTCCGATGAACTCGGCATCCAAGCAACTCACCCAATTGCTTCCTCAATTCCAGCAACTCCGTTGGTCCCATTCTCAGTACGGTGCTTGTGAAGGTGGTACTGCTCCAGGTACCAACTCGATCCGATGATCAATTGCACGTCTCGGGGGCAATATCTTAGGCAACTCCTCGGGCATCAAATCGGCAAATTCGTCCAACACCTTGGACACGGGCAATGTTGAGTGAACAACGTCCGTCTCTTCCAGCAGAACGACTACAAATGTTGGTTCACCACGCCTTAACCCATCCTTCAACTGCATTGCTTACAACATCCCTAAGCCACCTTTCTGATCAAAATCCTTGTACTTGCAATGTACAAAGTTTGGTGTCATGTCATCCATGATCATCAATCCACGCAGATGTGGCATCGGTGCCACTTTAGCCATCACAAGGAATCCAATCTCCAAGATCAAGTCAAAATCATCAAGTGGGACAATCGTCATACGACACTGTCCTTCCCAAGATCCCACCTTTAAATTCACCATCGCACTGCTCCTCACCTGTTGTTGCGTGACATTGACAGTTTTAATGGTGTGGGTACTCTCTTGCAGTGCCAGCTGCAAGCATGTGGCTTCTTGGTCAGCCACAAAGTTGTTAGTTGCACCAAAATCGATCATTGCCCACATATCCACGTCGTTCACGACCACATTCACATACAACAGCCCACGTACTGTCTCTGGTCGATCAGCCACCTGAATGGCATTGCACAATTGAATAGGGTTCACACGAGCATAAGGCTCTCCCTTATTCTCACTGCCTTCTCCGATTTGAACAGCAGCCAAATTTTGATTGCGCTTCCGCTTTGGGCATTGGTACGACATGTGCCCAATTTCCCGACAATTGTAGCACTTGACACCAACTTCCTTCGATTTCCCAAAGCAACATCATTCTTTCTCTTTGACTTGTCACCCGAAGACTTCCCCTTTGTCTTCGACAAGGCATTCTTCTTTTCCGACACAGGAGGGGCAGAGAATTAAATGTCCGTCAATCGATCCGCCATCCCAAAGGCTTCCACCACATCCTTCGGGTCATGTCTCATGAGCTCATTCCTAGCCCACTATTTCATACCCGACAGAAAGTTAAACAATTTGTCCTCCTCGGACATGTCAGAAATATTAAGAAGAATTGAAGAGAAATCGGTGACATACTCTTAAACAGTCCCGTCTGTTCCAACTTCTTCAAGCTTTCGCGAGCTTGCCACTCGGCATTCTTGGGCAAGAATTGATCCATCAATTCCGCCTTCAATAACCTAAAAGATTGTACCTTTACCTTCTTAGGGTCCTTCTCCCTTGTACGCCACCAAAGCTTGGCATTGTCAGTAAGATACAACGTAGCTATCGCAACTTGCTCATCCTCGGGGACTTTGGCCATCTCAAAGTAGTGTTCAAGATCCCACAAGAAGTTTTTGAACACTTTTACGTCGCGAACTCCCGAATACGGCACTGGCTCAGGTACTTTTACCCTTGCCTTACTTACACTGGCTCCAGCAATGCTTACGGCAACTTCCATCACACTCTACTTCAAGTACGCAATGTCATACTTGACACTGTCCATCATCTCCTGGAGTTGATGCACCTCCAGCACGACATTTGGTGGTCCTTGGATCTGCTCCACCAATGTCCGAGCATTCTCATCATGATCTGTCACGTCGATTGCTTGGACAAAGTGCAAAAGAAGGGTTTCCAACCGTGTCAACCGATCCGCGGTTGTTGCGTGAGGTGTCGGAGTGGAGTCGAGGCGCACTCCTCTCCTCCGATCACTAGATGACGACGACATCTCCCCAAAGGTTGGAACTTGAACTTCGATACCAAATTGTTACGAGGTGTCTCTCCCAAGCACGACCACCATAAAAAAACACCCAACAACACACTCAATGTGTCAAGCGCACTGCTTTGACACTTATGCGGAAACAAGTAATTATCGAATGATAATCAAAACACAAACAATTACGAGAATCAATCTCAACCTTTATATTAACAAATAAAAGGAATACACTAGAAGAGCCGGACCATGCACATGGACTGCTCGGCCAACAAAAGGCCAATGATAGAATACAATGCACTCGACTATTCTATCACTCACGACTGTCTATCTATAACACAATCGTATGTCAACATGACACACTGTTGACTCACAATGCACAACCAATGTGCACTGTCACACACATATCTCTTCTCTTCTCTTGCCTCTCTTGTGCCAATGTTGCACACAAGCTGTCCCTATTTATAATTATAACTAGGGTTGGCAAAGATCGCATGGGCCAAGGCCCATCTTCTGTCTTTCCGACATAATAGGAGTCATACTCAAACTAGGACTTCTAATCCCACAAGGACACTAACTCATGCCACCGCATGTGCCACAATGCTCAGCCCACCAAGCCCGACACACATTCGGCCCACTCCGCATAATTTGGTCCTTCTATATAAATCCAACATCCAACTGAAACCTAGGCACACGTCTGCGCCACCACTGTCCCGCACCTGCTGGGACTGTCCCGCGCACGGGGACAAAGGTCCTCACATACCTCCGCCACTTAGAGGCATCAACGTCCTCGTCGATCTCTGCTGCCTCCAATAGTCAGCAATGTGATTCTCAAACTTCCATAGAGTAACATCTCTTTCCAACGTCGCATCAATCTCGGCTTCACCCTTCCAATGCACAAGGAAGTCGGTCCTCCGATTTTTCTTACTCTGCCCCATGTGTGGGATAGTCCCCGTGTGTACATATTAGCTATTTTTCTTACTCCACTAATATGGATGTTCATATGGTTCATATAGTCCTTTGTCCCCGTGCGTGGGACAGTCCTGGCAGTGCGGGACAGTGGCGGTGCAGACTTGTGCCTAGGTTTCAGTTGGATACTGGACTTATATAGAATGACCGAATTATGCGGAGTGGGCCGAATGTGTGTCGAGCTTGGTGGGCTGAGCATTATGGCACATGCGGTGGCATGAGTTAGTGTCCTTGTGGGATTAGAAGTCCTAGTTTGAGTAGGACTCCTATTATGCCGGAAAGACCGAAGATGAGCCTTGGCCCATGCGATCTCTGCCAACCCTAGTTATAATTATAAATAGGGACAGATTGTGTGCAGCATTGGCACGAGAGAGGCAAGAGAAGAGAAGAGATGTGTGTGTGACAAGTGCACATTGGTTGTGCATTGTGAGTCAACAAGTGTGTCGTGTTGACATACGATTGTGCTATAGATAGGCAGTCGTGAGTGATAGAATAGTCGAGTGCATTATATTCTATCATTGGCCTTGTGTTGGCCGAGCAGTCCTTGTGCATGGACTGGCTCTTCTTGGTATTCCTTTTATTTGTTAATATAAAAGTTGAGATTGATTCTCGTAATTGTTATCTTCATCATCTTCTATTACTACTAATTTTAATGTCAATTAAGTAAAATCATTTAAAAATTTTGACTAAATTAGAAGCAAAATTTAAAAATAAATAAATTTCAGATCCAACATATCCTTTTAATCCCCAAAATGAATATACCATATGCAAAAATAAACTTACCCAAAATTTACAACGAGTAATCTTCTAACTACTCTGCTAAAGCATCTCCTTTCACTGCAACACTGTAAAGAATGATGATGGTGAGATAGAACATTTCCTTTTCAAATCTAGGATTCTGGATTTCTGTTTTAATGCCTCAACATTTGGGAAGAGGTGGAAGTGGAGACATATATGGCTGAAAAGTCTAGTTTCTGGTTTTATTATTATGGATGGACAATTTTACCCTAGTTTATGTTGACTAAAACAACAAATTTAGTGAAACAAAATAGAGAAAATTTTACAATTCAAATCCCCTAATTATTTAGTTTTCTTTGGTTTTCCAAACTTTTGCACTAATGTCATTGCATCCATATATCTACGTTTCATCTTGGACCGCCAATAAATGATGCTGACAAAATGATTCGTTGACCAACTTTCAATCCATTAATATTTCATGTAGCGACACTATCCATTATACCTTGAAGTTGTTCTCTTCGAATATCCTCTTGTGCTTTTCAATAGAAGTCTAGTCGCTGACTTTTCAATTTAATGTACATATCCACAATTTATTGATGCAACAATCTTCTAGCTTGTATTAGCATGGAATCAATTGGATAACACATTTACAATTTATAAGAATAATACTCATGCATGGAAATAAATTCTCTACTACCTTCAGTTGAGTGCAAGACTTCAATAGAAATAAGAAAAAAGAAATTGTAAAATATAAGAACTACCCACATATAAAAACCCTTAAAATTTTTAAATATGAAAGTTAAGATTACGTATTAAAATCTTGCAAATTTATGTAGATCTTACCATTTTCCTCCATTTGCAGTATGTAGCTCATGAGCACTTGTTGCTTCTTTTGGATCAACACTTACATTGGAATCCTCTTTTGCTTCTTTTCTTCTGTCGATTGGAAACTTTAGACTTCATAATTCCTTCATGTTAACTGCATTCCCCAAAAGGAAAAAGAAAAAGATACTGCAAAGGATCATACCAACCATAATAGTATTGAATTGAATGACTTTGATTATCTCTGGTGTACACTTTATAATATGCCTAATTGAACTATCCCCTTGGCTTTCACCATCTACCCAGAGTGCAACAACTTCAAATACTGATAGTTTATTATATACTTGTTGATCTTCTCCAAACATATTTTAATACTATTTGATATGAATGTAAATATGTGACTTTACTAAACTTCTAAAAAAAAGAAGCGTAAGGATTTTCCTTCATTAAACTCATCAATTTGGAAACAATGATCTCATTGAATTCTGAAGATGATGTCATGCGATTATGTAACTCATTCTCAGAAATGAACCTTTTCCATTCTTAGAAATTAGATCATTAATGAAACGATAAATCTGCCCTTGAACTCTAAATGTATAAATACCTTGATTCTTTATAGATAATTCTTTATCATATTTAACCTCAAAAGAAGTGAATGCAAACATGTTATTATATGTGCATACATATTTCCTAAATGAAAGTGCTTCATCAGATGTGGAAGTAAAAAGATTAACTAGTACATTAGAAAGTTTATTTTTGTGAAGAATAACATCACTACTAGCACAACAAAAATTTGGACTTTTAGTTGGAAATTTTTTTGCATTACAATAACAACAATCGCTTACCTGTCGTAATACATAAGAATGAGTATGGATATTTTTACCATAAGAATCTCTCTTCCTATTTCGATCTGCAAGTTTAGAAAGAACAAAGAACTGTAAAATATTTAAAATTACATTAGAAATGAGAGATTTGGATATTGTGAGAATAATATAAAAAAAAAAATCAACCTGAATTTTGATCTTCGTCTTTGGTAGGGTTTTAGAATTACGTGGTTGTCATCAACGAACCAAGGGTTTTACCATTGTAATGAAATTGTATTCGCGTGCTTTTTACCACTACATTAGTGACCTATATTGTATAATTTCTTATAGGTTTTATCGGGATAATTTACCCTTTATTTATTTATGGTTTGTGTGGAAAATTTTATGATTTTAATATAAAAATGATTTGTTTAACTTTGTAATAATATGCAAAAAATTTCCCTAAATATATGCCTTCAAAATAGAAAATGTTGCATTATGAAACCACATCCATTCAACTTCTTAGTTCAATATATGTGATTGTTAGATTTAAATTTTTTTACAAAAAAAAATTATATAATTTCTTAAAATTACCTAATCCTTTTATTTAATATTTTAAAGAAAAGTGCTGACGTCTTAGAATGTAATATATATCACAATATTTTCTAGATGAATTATGACTTAACAATCTTGTTTAGAAAAACGGTTTAAATTATAGCATAAATTTAGATAAGTTTATTTTTATAGCCAACACATCTTAGTTATAAATTTCAATATAAATCCAAATATTATATTTCTAGAAAGTTCGTTTAAAAGTTGAATAATCGTTTACAAATCATCTTATAGTGATTTGTATGATCTAATCCTTTCATTTATTAGTTATAGGATAATAATTCTATGATACACAATAACTAGTAACTAATCATCGTAAATTTCATATTTCTAGTCTAGATTACTAATTTCTACCTCTATATATATACATATATATATATATATATATATATATATATATAATAGTCTCTCACATTCAGCAAGAATTCAATCATTCTAAAATCATAATTTTTCTCTTCTTAGCATATTCAAGTGCAAGAAACAAACATGGCTGAAAATAAAAATTCTACCGTCGGGTCTGTCATTTCTCAAAATATTATTCCAATCGACTTTACAAAAATGTCAAAATTACCCGAATCACATATTTGGAGTGAGCCAAGTACTGATCAAGATCATGATCATTCATTCACTTCATCAATATCACATTCAGATGTTGTTGCTGTAGTACCTGTGATAGACATGAATGATTCAAATGCCATTGTTCTTATGAAAAAGGCATTTGAAGAATGGGGCATGTTTCAAGTCATTAATCATGGTATAGAAATAGAGCTTCTTCAACAAATGGAGGATCAAACAAGAAAATTGTTTGCTTTGCCCATGGAGCAAAAGCTCAAAGCTTTACGACCTAATGATAGCAGTGTTAATACCGGTTATGGCATTGCAAAGATATCGCCATTTTTTAAGAAGTTAATGTGGTCGGAGGGTTTTAGCATTCAAGGCTTACTTTCAGAGGTCACCTCTAAGTTGTGGCCTGAAGACGGTAACGCTAGTACAACATTCTGGTATAATTCTTATTCGTTCTCATTTATAAGGGTTTAGTTTATAACATACAAGTTTCTCTTGAGTAAGATACTTATTATTAACTAGTAAAATAATTAATCATCATTATTTTTTTTTACTTATTCTTGATCAGCAATGTGATGAATGATTACGATGAGGCGATAAAAGGACTATCTCGAAAGATATTAACCATGATGATAACATCATTGGCCTTAAACGATGATGATGTGAAATGGTATACACCAAATAATACAAACTCCTCCACTGGTACTGATCGTGTTCTTCAACTGAACTCTTACCCAATTTGTCCAGAACCAAATCAGGCCATGGGTTTAGCAGCTCACACTGATTCATCACTACTCACTTTACTATACCAAAGCAACACCGTAGGACTCCAAGTTTGCCGAGACAAAGTGGGTTGGCTGAATGTGGAGCCAATTAATGGTGCAATTGTAGTTAATGCTGGTGATCTTTTGCAAATCCTCTCAAATGGCATTTTTAAGAGTGCATTGCACAGGGCCGTTGTAAATTTTTCCCAACATCGTATATCAGTTGCGCTCTTTTTAGGACCATCAAAAGATGTTGACATTTCTCCTCCTATGAAGTTGGTCAAACATGGAGAGTTGCCTCTTTACCGCTCAGTCACATGGAAAGAGTATCTCAATGTTAAAGCTAAATATTTTAACGAGTCCTTAGATCAAATTCGTTTTGATCCACCTAAGATTGGAAATTAAGTCATGAGAAATATGTATTGTTAAAATTATGCACAAAAAACTATGTACCATAATTATAGTATGAATATTTTAGTACAAGTTCATAGTATAATGATATTAAAGATGAAATATTTATGATACTATTTTATATATTGAGATTCACGATATTTCTTTTTTTCTCATTTGTAAAATCATCTATTTATCTTAATCTATATATCTTTTACGTAAAATAACAATAAACTTTATTCATGCTTCAAGTTTTTTCTGAAATGTCTAAGGTTTTTTTTTTTTTTTTTTTGGGGGAAGTAGTGAAATAATCATAATTTCCTTTTATAAAGGTTTTGAAATTAAAATTTATTGATCAAAATTGCTAAAGGAAAAGAAAAAAATAAATAATAATAATTCTCTTGTTGATATCTATTAATTGTAACTTTTGTTTTTTTAGAGACTATAAATTGTAACTTAAAAGCTAATCCAAATATTCCTTAAAAAAGAATATTAAAAGGAACACTTACACAAAAAAAAAAAATATAGAATATATATATAAAAGGAAAATCGATAATTTTAGTTCATATTTTATTATTTATTGATGATTTTGATCACTTTTTTTTTTTTTTATTTTTTTGTTGGTCCTTGTATTAATTTTTAGTCATTATTTTGGTCATTTTAATAATATTTTAATTAATTTCTAATAATGTTAAAGCCTTATTAATTATAAAAGAATTCTCAAAAATAATTTTAAACTAAAAAATATTTTTTTAAAAAAAATGATCATAATCGTAAATAATGAATAAAACAGGAATAAACCTTCCTATTTTTCACAAAAAAAAAAAAAAAAAAACCAAAATTCCAAATAAACCCTAAGGAATGTCCAATTGGGCCAAATATTTGCCCACTTTCCCTTCTACTCCTTCTCTGTTTTTCCGTTCCCAAACTAGTTGCTAATTTTAAACCCTAACCCCTTAACTGCACAGTGCTCAACTCTGACGGTAAATTTGTGGACGTAGCCATAGAAAATCACAACTAGAACCTAAGTTCAACAAATTTTGAAGGAAGAAGATGACTCAAAAGGGAAATTTCTTCAAAGGTCAGCAGAAAAAGAAATCAATTCCTCCTAATCGCCATGGCAAAGCATCTCGAACTCGTAAAGGTACAAGTTTTTTGTTTCTTTCATTATATGTATAGCAATGTGAAAGGAATTCTTTTTGCTAGTAATTTTGCAAAAAAAAGTTGGTAAGCAGGAAAATTTTCTTATCCTAGTTCTTGTTCTATAATGGTTCGGTTTCTTCTTCGAACCCAAAATACTTTATAGCCATAATTGGATGAACTATGAAGTTATGCATAGACACATAATGAGAATTTAAGAATCTCGTTGATTACAGGTTGAAATTTTAGGTCAAGAAATTTGACCTGGTTGTCCTACTTGGTATATTATTGCATATTTGTGTGTTTATATGCATATGATGTTTCTGCCCAGTTGACTGATGAAGTTTATTTTTGTATTTGAATTGAAGGTAAGAAATTTGTGAAGCCATCAATCACAACAAAGGATTCAGATGCAGACCGGGTATTATTTTTGTTTTTGTTTTCTAACTCTATTCTTCTTGTTCTTTTTTTTTTTCTTTTTCTTATGCGGGAGCTTAAGGTTTCACTTTGTTACCTGTATATTTTAGTGTCATTTTATTTCTTGTTTATCTATAGACTGTATTATGATGACGAAATTATGTTTAATATTGAAATAATTGACTTGGAGCTGAAACCAATTACTCATGGCTCTAAGAGTAAGCATGAGTAGTTTGGTGCTTGATCTTTCTCACCATTGGTCTTGAATTTTGATATTTCTGGAAAATTATTTAGACACTGTGGATATGGGCGCCTGATCTTTCCTGCCATTTCCCTTGGATATTGATGTTCTAGGAAATTATTAAGACAGAGGGGAACTCTCCCTGGTTATTGTAATTGGGATTTACAACAGTTAAAGCTTTAGTAATGAGAAAATATAGAAGACGGTAGGCTGTTAATTTGACTGTTGATAGGGGATCTTTACTTCTTTGTAAACAAGGAAATGTAGATTTAGTTAACCAATTAAATCCTTAATTTGTCAAAAAGAGTTCTCTACAGCTTAAGAAAAATAGGGAACGGTGGAATCATAAATATAACTAAACCAATTGTGAACATTGGCCCATTCCTTCATGTTTTGATCAAGAAAGCTATGGCTCCTAGGCAGAAATTTAAATTTCCATATACAGTTTGGATGGAAAAAGCTTTCTTCCTTGCACAAGGATAACTTTTCCCTTCCTGTTATTTATTAACTGGGAAAAGGTGGGATGACATGCATTGCATCCTACCAACACATGACTTAATGTACTTCCTATGGCTTTCTTGATTGCTTAGTTAGAAGTATTAGCATCAGAACTAAATAGTTCTGCTTTGCCACCGACAACTACTCTGTTGTGCTGAGTATTAATACCACAGATTTGTTAACCTTAGCTTTGTAGAAACTGCTTAAAATTATATAATGGATGCGTTCTAAAATCTCTTTAACTAGTCAACTAGTTTATTTATCTACTTGTTAAGAAACAAAAACTACTCTAGGAAAATTTTGTTGCTAATCTATCTGCAGCTTTTAAACAGTTAGCTATTTTAATTTAAATTTGAAAGAAAAGTGCTCATGACTTTCAAATAAGAGGAATGATCATATTCTTAACAGATGAAAACACTCTTATGTATAAGAGCATAAGAGGAACTTCTTTGGGTGGTAAATAGTTATTTATGTGGGTGCTCAATTTGATTCTTTGGTACCTCCTTCCCCCCAACCCTTGTCGAGCGTATGTTCTGTATTTGCTTGGAAGGTTAATCATTTAGAGATATATTCAATTACCACACATTCTTTTTGCGAATGAATATTTAGGTTAATATATGCATGTTACCGAGATTAAGAGGAACTTCAATTATGTCATCGAGTTTAGTATTCAAAGCTTGGTCTGACTTTAAGTAGAAGTATCTGATTAGAAATAAGATTTTTGGGATCTGTAAAGTTGTTTATACATGCTCTCTTGAAAACTCTTATTGAGAGGAAAACAATGGTAATGCACGATCCTATCTATTACCAAGTGTCTATTACGTGCATTGTTATTATTTGGAAGAAGGCCTGTTTGGAGAACTGGATTTCGGTTTTATTATGAGAAGTTTATTGTCCAGTAGGAAACAAAAATTGATATTTCATCTCTCAAACTTTGCAATGTTAAATGAAAATAAAACCTTGAAAGGAAAGCAGCTGGAGATAAGATAAGAACTACATAGAGTGAAGATAATTGGATACTCTTATCATCCCGATGCAATGGTTCTTTAATGGTTGAAAATTCTTTCACTGTCGTTCAATTGTGTCGAGTAATTTTTCTTTGATTATCCAGTTTCCTTTTACATTTTCCCCCCAGTGTATAATTCATTCCAAAAACTGCTTTAGTTCGAACTGCTTCTGACGGACAAACATTTGCTAAATTCAGGAACTCACCAAGTTTATAAACTTCTGTAATGAGTCAAAAGCAGCTACTATTGCCAACAAGGAAGGTGGCCAATTAAGTATAGTTAAACCCCAAGTGGAGTCCAGTGGTGCCAAGTAGGTAACGAGGGCTGCTGCATTTCTGGAACAGGTTGTTTAATCCATAATCATAAATTTTGATTGTCAATTCTGTATTAAATATAAATTTGTGCAATTAATTATATGTTAAGATTCTGTTGTGCATTTATGTTTTCTTACACAAAGTGGAGTCTTTAAGGGTTCTCTATTCTGCTTTCACTTCTGTGGTTTTGTGAAAGTAATAAAGAATTACAAGTGCTAATCTGAAAGAAAATATTGGAAATTATATTAAATTTTGCTCAGAGACCAAGGTCGCAAAGGGAAGCGTATATGTATGTTATATTACACTTTGTTGATAAATAGTTGAAAAGGTTCTTGCATCTAAATTAGTTTTTCATGTTGGAGTTAAGTAGTAGGTTCAGATTATTAGAAACAAGCGCATTCAGGTTAAAGTTAATATACATCTCTCTATTATATTAGGTTATACATTCATTTACCGAGGGGCGTGGAATATATATATATATATATAAATAATAATTTTTAAGTTATATTTTAAAATTTGTTTATTCTTTTATTTTTATATTATTAATTTTTCTTTATAAAATTTGATTTTATAAATAAAAACTTAAATGATTATCAAATATAAGTGAGAAAAAAAATTAAATATTTAAACATAATAAGATATAATAATTGAATTTAAAATAAAATTACAATACAAAATTATCATAATTAATTACAAGTGAGGAATATATACACAAATAATTAATAAGATTGTAAGTGAGTAAAATTTTTCCCATAAAAAAAAAAATTTTTTTAAAAAAAAAAAAAAAATTAAAACTATTATTATAAAGAAGAGAAGAAGACAATTATCTTAAAACAGATTGTCTTCTTGATGTGTTTGAGGTTTAATAGGTGTGTAGTTGTAATATAAAGCTGCAAAAAGTCTCTCAATAAATGCTCTAAATTTGTAGGCACAATAAAAAAATAAAATAAAATAAGATGAAAAGAGTTGAAGTATTCAATGAATTGATTTGAAAATATATATTTTTAATTAATCTAAAAGTCAATACTTCATTCTTCAAACTAAATTTATTACTATAAGAGGAAAGAAAAGTATAAAAAAAGTTAAATTGTTTTAACCTTAAGTAGAATTAGCGGAAAGATTGAGAAATATTTATTTGAATATGGTGGTGCGCTAAAGAATGTTATGGTAAGAACCGTAAGACATCAATTTCCATTGCGGCAACTATACTAGAAATGCATCGTCATCACCCCCTCTGCCTTCCCAAAAAACACACGTCTTTCTTGCGCACCGTAACCAACCCTGTCCTCTGCATATCCAATTTTTAAAGCTCTTCTTACGAATCTGTTCTCCAACTTGAAAATATTTTATTGGTGCGTGTTTCACACACTCCTCCTAACTGAGACTATTTTGTTTCTTTCTTCTTCTTCTTCTCTCTCTCCTTTTATTAAAAACAGATTAATTAATTAGAGACTGGAAATGTATGACATACGCCACGTGCCCTATCTGTTTTTCATTTAATAAGATATAATAATTGAATTTAAAATAAAATTACAATACAAAATTATCATAATTAATTATAAGTGATGAATATATACACAAATAAATACTAATAAGATTGTAAGTGAGTAAAATTTTACCATAATAACAAGATATGAATAATAAACAAATTTTTTAATAATAATAAAAAAAAAAATTAAAACTATTATTATAAAGAAGAGAAGAAGACAATTATTTTAGTACACAATTATCTTAAAACATATTCTCGTTGATGTGTTTGAGGTTTAATAGGTGTGTAGTTGTAATATAAAGCTATTTTACTCAAATACCTGCAAAAAGTCTCTCAATAAATGCTCTAAATTTGTAGGCACAATAAAAAAAAAATAATAATAAGATGAAAAGAGTTGAACTATTCAATGAATTGAATTGAAAATATATATTTTTAATTAATCTAAAAGTCAATACTTCATTCTTCAATCTAAATTTATTACTATAAGAGGAAAGAAAAGTATGAAAAAAGTTAAATTGTTTTAACCTTAAGTAGTATTAGCGGAAAGATTGAGAAATATTTATTTGAATATGGTGGTGCGCTAAAGAATGTTATGGTAAGAACCGTCAATTTCCAATGCGGCAACTATACTAGAAATGCATCGTCATCACCCCCTCTACCTTCCCAAAAAACACACATGTCTTTCTTGCGCACCGTAACCAATCCTGTCCTACTGCATATCCAATTTTTAAAGCTCTTCTTACGAAACTGTTCTCCAACTTGAAAATATTTTATTGGTGCGTGTTTCACACACTCCTCCTAACTGAGAGTATTTTGTTTCTTTCTTCTTCTTCTTCTCTCTCTCTCTCCTTTTATTAAAAACAGATTAATTAATTAGAGACTGGAAATGTATGAAATACGCCACGTGCCCTATCTGTTTTTCATTTAAAACCGATTTTCCTCTTTTATATTAAATGATGTGACCCAGGATATAATTTCCTTTTTATTTTAATTTATTAAAAATACACATTAAATATTATAAAGAATCCTATTCTACTTTAATTTCATTTCATGTAACATTCATGAAATTCATACCCATCATTATAGATTTTATTCTATTTTTTTTTAATAAATAAATAAATAAATAAAAAATAATGTTCAAGATGCTTTCTTGAATTAATTTAGTTAACATTAAAGAAATAAATTTTAATTTTATCACTTTTATTACTATTTTAATTCAAATTCATGATGTTACGATAATAAATTTGACCAATTAAATTAACAACTTTCAATTTAACTTTGACGGAGAATGATTAAGAGCCTGAAAGTTGTTTTCTCAACAAACATGGTGACATCAATCAATGTGTGATGAGGAGGTGCCGCTAGAGAGGAAGTGCAAGTTGATGATGAGATGAACTCCAAAATTAGTGTATGTTTCCTTGTAATTTTGGGCTTTCTCAAATCTCATGGAAGAATACTTAGGTTACCTTGCTTTCTTGGCATATTTTGTAACAATAATAATAATATTATTATTATTATTATTATTATGATACATATAATATTAATTCGAGTCATTAATAAAATGTATCAATAATAATAATAATACAACAACTACGAACCATGATTGGAAACACCATGAGGCGCCAAGAAAGAAAGTTAAGATAAGGTCACTATGACTTCAATATGTCCTTTAGTGTTTGATTTGAGAGTGACACATTATGAAAATTTTACCACAAATAAGTTTAGTTTTTCACTATGAAAAAAATAAAATAAAGAAGGATTAAACTCTCCAACAAATAAACAATGAGTTACCAATACTAGTTGTCTAAGTATAAGGAGTTTGATTTTTTTTTTACGCAAAGTCTTAAAGTTTAAATCTTGTGTAAAAAGAAATAGGTGTAAATAAAATTTCTCTCCAATAAAGGTTCGTTGCGGCTCCAAGTATAAGGAGTTTGATTTCCTTATACAAAGTCTTAAGTGTAAACCTTATCTTAAAAAAAAAAAAAAAAAAAAAAAAAAAAGTAGAAGTGTGGAGATAGTTTCTTTCCAATAAGATTTGTCAGAGCTCCAAATATAAAGAGTTTGGTTCTTTAAATTTAAACCTTATTTAAAAAGAAATAGATGGAAAACGAGTTTTTTCATTTCAATGAGATTGATCACAACTCAATAATTATAATTATTTTATTGTCAACATAAGAGACTTTAAAATTGAAAAAGAAATGGAATAATGTTTTTTTTTTTTTTTAAATAAATTTAATTTGAATTTGGCAATGAAATGGAGGCAGTGAGGCTGAGGTAAGTAGTAAAAAGCATTTGCGGAAGCAATTGTTTGGTAAGAGCCAATAACATCTGCCATCACAAAGAAACAAAAATCTAACGTTCATACCACCACCACCACCACCGTTTCAAACTTCATCACGCGCCACCGCTACCGTAAATGGGTGCTGAAGAACCTGTAAGAAGAAACGTCTAGCATGGTGTTCTTTTTCGGTTCCTATTTTACAATCAATTTCTTGTTAAACTGACATGTTTGTTATTCGCTGTTGACATATTAGGTAACAGAGAGAGAAAATGATGTTACTGTAGCTGCTGCTGTTGCGGACAGAGGAGGAGGAGGAGGAGGAGGAGAAGAGAAGAGAAAGGAAGAAGATGAATTAAAGGATGTTGAGAAAGGTGAAGCTGGTTTTCAGGAACATCATCAAATTAATGGCGAACAACAACAACAACAACAGAGAGATTTTCACATGGCGAAGATGCAGAGATTATCAGCTACCAATCCTTTAAGACTTGTTATTGAAACTGCTACCAGAGTTGCTTCCCCTTCTCCTGTTCACTCTCATCCTCCTCGCCCTTCTCCAGCTCCCTCTCAGCCTCAGTCTCAACCTCGCTCTACCCCTTTAGGACAAGTATGTTCTGAACATATTCCCCCCCCCCCTTTTTTTCTTTGGTCGGAGACACATATTCCTTTCTATTATTTGTACTGGGATGAGGATTATATAGAAATTATGGCCTAATTGGCTCGTGTTAAAAAATATTTTTTTTACTATTTTAAGAATTTTAGTGTTTTTTGGTGTCTAAATTTGTGAGTTTTCTCCTGTTGTTTTTTTTTTTTTTTTTTTTTTTCTGCAGGCATCAGTGGTATCACTGAATTCAAGAGGATACACAAACAAGATGTCTTTGTTTTTGTTTCTTTTGCATATGATTCTGGTTTTTGGGCTGTTCTGCTTTCTGATATTTAAAGGTGTTCAAGGATTGATACACGAAGGGAGGGTATCAAGAGCAGAGAAGAAGATTCTGAAGAATTTTCTGCCTCAGGTGGAGGCTGCTGCTTTTCTAAGTATAACTCTGGCTCTTTTTTGGCAAAAAGCTGTAAGGGTATGGCCTAAATTCATGGTTCATTTCATACTTTGGAGCTCCTTTGCTCTAACTTTATCAGCAGGAATTCTTTTAATTTGTTTTCAAAAGCCTGCTACTGATGGAGTTGGAGTTGTTTTCATTTTCTTTGCAATTGGGAATGGGTTGTATGCTTGTTGGGTTACCCAAAGAACCGGATTTTGTTCGAAGATTTTGACTAAGGCTCTCGAACCTGTGCCCAAATTCCATGATTTAAATCAGCCAACTTATTATATGCTTGGTGCTGGTTTCTTGTGGATGTCCCTTTGGATTTTAGCAGTGGTAGGCTCATTGAATTTCTATTTCCCACCATTAGTGATCCTTGTATTGGTATTGAGCTTGTGTTGGGTTACTGAAGTTATGAGGAATGTAGTTAATTTGACAGTTAGTAGAGTAATTGCTCTTTATTATATGAGAGGAATGCAATCTAGCACTCACTTTTCCTTCCAAAGGGCACTGACTAAAAATCTCGGAAGTGCTTGTCTTGGCTCCCTTTTTGTTCCTGGAATTGAATTTCTTCGAATTGTGGCTCGTGGACTAAATTTACTCGAGGGTGAAGATGAATTTATGTTCTGTTGTGCTCGTTGTGGACTCAAGGTCATGAACTCAATCTTCAAATGTGGCAACGGCTGGGCATATGTACAGGTATTCTTAATGATTCCAATTTGCTGATAATTTATGTTTAGCACTTTCCAACTTTTGTGTTTTACAGAATATCAAAAAAACTTTTAATCTTCTGCAGTTGAGTGTGCAGCTTTCTCATGTTCGATTGTGTATAAATGTAAACACTGATTCCTATCCATGTTTTTGTTTCTTGACTATATGTTGCTTGCTTGCTTGCTCTGTTGGTGCCCTGTGTTCCACTAAGCATTTTTAATCATTTTACTATTTATTAAAAAAAAAAAAACGACTTTATGTTACTTTATAAGAAAATTGGCTTTATAATGTTACTAACTATTTGATATTGGTTCAATAATATTTCCTTAATAAATTTGGTCAATTATTTGGAGCATTGAGAATTTCATTATTGTGCTTCATAGTGCAGTGTACTATTCATCTAAGAAATGGAACTTTGATATGATTAACTTCAACAGATTGCAGCCTATGGAAAGCATTTCGTGAGGGCCTCCAAAGATATTTGGGAATTATTTGAGAGGCGAGAAATTGAACAAATCGTGGACTCGGACATGACTAGTGCTATTTGCTTCCTCACCGGAGTATGCAGTGGCTCAATCTGTGTTATTGTTATATCTGCTTGGACATATACTGTACATAAAAGCTACACAGCCACCATCTCCCTTCTTGCAGCCTTTATAGGTTATTTAATGGTTCGTAAGCTTAACCAAACCACTACTGATTTATATATATATATATATATATATATATATATAATGCTTAAAGAAAGTTTAGCTTCATGTGATCAAGTTGCTAAATTTTTAATTGCTTTAGTTTTGATTGACATAATGTGTACATGCTGTTTCCACAGACTAGGATAGCTATGGCTCTACCTCATGCTTGTGTAAGTTGCTATTATGTATGCTACGCCGAGAATCCAGACAACCGGCTATTTGATAAAACAATACAAGATCGGCTCGACTTGATGAAGGCTGGTCGTGATGTCGTTGTACCAACACCTAGAGTTCCACAAAGGTTCAGAAGGTAATAAGAGGAGGGACGATGGTGAAGCACATGGTAATTCTAACTGTTCAAGAAATACTAAAAGGACGAGGGGACCAAATGGAGACAAACCCTAGTCAGCATTTCACTTATGGATCAAGATGACTTTAATATACAGAGCAAGAAATCTGTGGTGATGATGAATGTGGGGAAGGAACTAGTAAGTAAGCAAGTACTATCAATTTGGATGGCTTTTTTTGGATTGTGAAGGAGAAAAGATTGATTGAGGTTTTGGTGTGCCCACAAAAGATTCCCATGAACAAGAAGGCTGAGAAAACACAAAAACTGCTCATTTGGTCATATAACATTTGTATCATATGCTGTTTAATGTAGGAAAAGGGGGGGTTCAATTGCAACTCCTACCATTAATTTAATTAGGGTTTTCTTAGTTTTGGCATGGTGACCTTTTCAATTCAATTGAATTAATTAATATTCTTTATGTATTCTTGAAAGAATAAAAATCAGTTCAATTCAATTCAGTACGTGTAATTAAAAAATGGAAGTTGCTTTTCTTTAATAGCTTTTGCCAGTTAGTTGAATGATTCAGAATATCTGATTCAGCTTTTGAATCGGATTCCATTATGCTGTCTGTCTGCATATTCATATATATAAATCACCAACATGAAGAATTTTGCCCAAAAAAAAGTAGGGTTTCCTTCCTTTAGAGTTGTAATAAAGTTGAACACCATCTCTTCCCATTATAGAAAGAATAAAACGTGTCCATCTTTTTTACTACTATTTTAGACAAAACTCATCCTGTCCTTGTCCTTTTTTTAATGTTATTTTTATGTAATACCCTTTTTATTTTAAAACTGAGTATAGAAATAAAAGGGAAATTTCGCCAATTTTGCGTCTAATGTTTTTAGTTTTTAGTTTTTAGTTTTGTTTGTTGTGGTTATTTATTTTATTTGTAATCAAATTAATTCATTAAAAAAAAAAAAACTTGACCAAATTAAACTGATTCTTCATATTTAAATACCTAATTTTCCACCTTAATTATCAATATATATGATTTGTTAGCTAAATATGACACAGAAATAATCATTTTAGATTAGTCATAAATTATAAAATTACTTATTTTAGTCTTTATATTATTTTTTATTTGGATAAATATATATATATATTTTTTTATTTGGACTATTAGATGATATTTTATTTTCAATTCGACAAAGAGGTCTTTTATGTCAATTTTTAGTTGGTGAAATTCATATTCTAAGCATGTGCAAGTCTTATTGAGACTACCTATCAAAAAAAAAAGAGTCTTATTGAGACTATTTTTATTATTATTTTTTTTGGTATTACCCACTTGGGGTCGCCTGGTATCCCCACATTCGGTGAGACTAATCCGGACTCGAGGGTAAGGTCTGACCCAAAGCTTTTTTAACGTGGCGTTAACCACTCCAGGGGATTCAAACCCTCGATCATCCAATCCTTGAGGAAGGGCATTAGGAGTCCGCTTAGACCAACTCCCCAAATTGTCGGGTTTACTATTTTTTATTATTATTATTTATAATCTCATTAACTAATTTAAATTTAAATAAAATTCTAGTTTATTTAATCTCACAAGAAAGTACCTTTAAAAAAACCCTGATGAAATTCAAAGAAATGATGATTTCACTAAAATATTAGTTAGTAAATGGGTATATAAATGACAAAATTATCCTGACTTATTTTTAATGACTAAAAAATTAATAAAATTTGATAAAAAAAAAAATCTAAAAATCCAAATAAAAATAAGTAAAGACTTGAAGAATAGAAAGGTTAATTTTTTTTTTTGTTATAAATTCTTAATAAATCACTTAAGTTAAAATAAATATAAGCAACCACAACATATAAATTTACGAATTTTTTTTTTTTTTTTTTTTGAAGAAGCTGTTTTTTAATACCATTTATTCATACACAAATTTCAAATTTAAGACTTTCAATAAAAAGGTTGTACATTTGTACAAATAAGTATCTCAAGAAAGACCTATCAAAAAAAAAAAAAAAAGTATCTGAAGAAAGGCTGGAAAAATAACAGCGAAAAAGACAACCACCAAGATGTTTCGTGGGCTGAAAAAAAGAATTGATGATGTTTTTTAGTGGAATCAAGAACGCTGGACCGCATCTTTAGCTCCAGCTCGTTTAATGTTGCAACTCCCTTTTAGTTTTAAACTTTTTATGAAAATATTATAATTGACAAATATTACCTTAAGTCGCAGTTGAGCTGGTAAGTGAGATCAAAGGATTTAAATCTTGATCTATGTATGTATCTGTTTAAAATTTGGGTCAAAACTTCCTCTTATAGTTGAGACTTATCTAAGACACCTTGTGCATTTTAATTTAAATTACATTGTGACTAATTTATGAATAGCCTTCTATGTATATACTGAATATACATTCGTTACCACTGGGGTATGCATATATTAAAAAATACGATGCGTATATTATAAAATTTTATTTTATTTTTTGAGGACATTTTTTAGAATATTGTAATTTTCTTTTATTTATTCTATTATTTATTTTTATAAATAAATAAATTATGTTGTATGAAATTTTAAAAATTTATACAAATATATAATATATAAAAATTATTCACAATATTAACAAATATATGCAAATAATGAGTATATATATATTTAAGTATATTTAATAAATATATATAATTAAACATAAATATATTAAAAGTTTACATTTCTTAATTTATAATAAAAATGTATAGATTTACATACATTCATAGATTGGTATAAATATATTAAATAATTTTAAAATTAATTGTAATTTATATTTGAATTAAGTAATATTATTTATTTTTGTACTTTCACATCCTTATTCCTTTTTAAGTTATAAATTTAATATAATTGCCAAATATCTGCTGAGATTAATTGATATAATATATTAATATTTTAAATAAAAAAAAATTCAAAGATCTATTTTTAATATTTTTAAACATGGTGTAGACACTGAAATTTTAATTATATATTTAAATATATATTAAAGATATTGAAAGATTTTGCTCTTGGATGAATGACACATCGCAAAATAATAACCATTGATTGTCACTCTCTTCAAATAGAGACCAAGAGAAGCATTTGAAGAGGTGGAAATTAGAGGTAAAATCAATGGTGGCAAAGAAGAAAAGAAACTCCGACGATTCCCTTCGGGGATCGTCCATAGTTTCTGGCGCATCCTCCCTTCGAGATCAAGCCTAAGGCTCTCGAGAAGTCAAATCCATTCCGAGATCAAGTCCAAAGACCATCGGAGAAATCAAATCAAATACAGATGGATCGAGATCAAGCCCAAAGGCCCTCGATGTTCAAATCCATTCCGAGATCCAGCCCAAAATGCCCCTCGGAAGAAATCAAAATCCATTGGATCGAGAGAAGCCCAAAATGCCCTCGGATCCACGACGAAAAGAATCGGCGGAGAAATATAAAGATTCGAACACAATATCAAATACATATTATTATCTTGTGACATATATATTTTTGATTATTTATTTTGCAGATTATAATAATCGAGAAAAAAATTTTATTGTTCACACATGGTACATAAAATAAAATATTCATCATAAAAATTTTAGGTTGCATTTGAATTTTTTTTCCCATATAATTGTAGGTTTTTTTTTTTTTTTTTTCAATTTTCACATTTTTTTTAATACCCCAACAATTCAAGTAAAGGATATCTTAATTTTTATATATTTTTAAAAGGTGTAAAAACTTATCTTTTGACAAATAAAATAAAACAAAAGGATTTATATAATAAAAAAGTCAAAATAAGTTGCAAAAGTATTTCTTCTTCTTCACAGAAAGGGAGGGAATATATTATATAATATAATGTTATTGAAATTTCAGGGAAATTTTATGATAAAGAAAGAATGAGACTCAGATACCGACAACGACAACAGCCACCAAATAAGAATTGCCACTAATAATATATTCATATTAGTTTAGGTTCATCCAAGAAGGCTCAATAGTGCGTATATACTTGCATTTGTAAATATATTTTGAATTGTAGAACTCGTGTGAAGTTTAAACCCTTAACATCTTGACAAATCAGAGGGTAAAAGAGAAACTCTTAGACCAATGACCAGGAGAGATTCGAACCCTTTACCTTTTGGTTGAGGGAGAGACTCCTAGATCATTTGGCCAGGTGAGAAACTTCAATTGAAATTATTCTTATTTCTATAATTATTTAAATTAATTTAAATATGAATATAATTTAATTGAGAAATTTTCATTCCATGAAAAAAAAAAAAAAAAGAAGTTAGAAATCAGTTAAGTACTGAAGTTGGACATATAATTTCTAACACTTGTTTGCAGAAAGCCATCCAACGTAGAAGTTTTCGTCTGGTCACGTGCGTGCATGTACTGAACTGCAGAATTTCCATTCCAAAATAGATCACATTCTAAATCCAAAGTGGTCGAACTTACTACTTTGACTAAATTGAATTTGAGTTTACGAAAATTCTTACCTTACTTTACCTTTTACATGATACTCATTAAATTGTCCAACTTATGCTAAACTCATGTAGTTTGTTATTGTGTCAAACAAAAGGTTTAATTAAGACTTTTTTACTTTGTGTTTTTTTTTTTTTTTTTGATAAACGGTATTCATTGAACAAGGAAGAAAAAATACAAGTAGAGAAGCGGACCAGTCCGCAAAAAAAAAAAAAAAAAAAAAAAAACCAAAGCTAAACAAACTGATCCCCCATATCCGCCTCACGAACACAAGAAGGAAGAACGTCTATGGGGGCAGTACCAAAAAAAGAGGCATCCTTAGCCCACCTAGCTAAAGAATGAGCACAGTTGTTGCACGAGCGCGGGCAGAAGTTAAGGAACCAGAGACGGTGTTTGGATAGGAATCTTCTTTCCAAGGAAATTAGTGGATACGCTCTCAAGTCTTCAAACTCTTTCAAACCTTGAAGCGCTAAAATAAAACAGCTCTCCAGTTGTTTACTTTGTGTTGTTTTATATAAATAAAGTAATTAAATTATTTTTAAAATAAAATTTTTAATTGTTGAGATTCTTTTATATGTTATAATAAAATATTTTTAATATATATAATATATATTTTAGTGTAATTAACAACTCCTTATGGGATAATTGATAGTAAAAACAGAAAGAGTTTGATAATTAATGATGAGTCATATCTTATTAATTCTTACATTTCAAAATATCTAATTCTCATTCTTATTTTCATCCAAATAAATATATACATATAAAAAATTATTAAAGAGAAAAATAAATATATATATATATATATATGTTTGGTCTTTGTGACCAGAAGAAAATTAAGCTTAGTTAATGTAACTAAGGAAACAAGAGTTTCAAAATGATAAATAATTAATTGGAATAAACATACATTAAACATATCAACTGGCTGAGAGAGGATTCTTTCCAAAAGCTAATTACAGTAGAACAAGCCACAATATAGCTTTTGGGAATCCTGCTAAGCTCCTATATATATATATATATATATATATATATATATATATATCTAACGTACCCATGCATGCAGACCAGAATCAGCCTCATTTTGGGGTTTTTTTCAATCAACAATACATAGCATTACATCATATAAAGGAAATTAAATTAATTAAACTGTTGCATAACTTATTCTACAAACAAGAATACTTCTTCTTCTTCTTCTCGTTCTTCTTCTTGGTGAAATTATGCAGCATTTGCCTTGTTCGTTACGTGAACGTGCAACCCATTTGGAAATAACAGTCCAGGTTTTCTAATGGTGTTTCCTCCATCCGTTATCACCCAACTGATTACCAAAAACATAAAAGAATATTTAATAAATAATGTTTTGACGAAGACAACGTTATTAATAATTAATATTGATCATATCAGTTCTTACACAGAAATTAATCTTAATTACCTGTACTTAGTAACGAGATAGTGAAGAAATATGGCCATTTGTAACTTGGCAAAATCAGCTCCAACACAAAGTCTCATTCCCCCACCAAAAGCCATGAAATTCTTTGATGCCGAATGCAATTCTTGACCCTAATTTTCAAAGTTAGTTACAAAACAAGTTAATTATGGACAATTAATTTAATTCTACTTCCATTATATTAATTTGTCTGAAATACGGATTTTAATTACCTCCCAACGCCATGGATTAAATGCAAGGGGATCCTCGTACTTTTCAGCATTCATATGCACAGATGAAGGGCAGACCATGAGTGTCCATCCTTCTGGAATTGTGTAACCTGTGAATATATATATATATATATATATATATTATATGTATTGTGGTTCTTCTATATATATATATATATATATATATATATAGTAAGTGTAATATTCAATCAAAGAAAGACTAATTAATTACCTTTTATCTCAACTTCCTTCATCACTTTCCTGAAAATCCCTGGAGCAATATTAGCCAGCCTCACTGTTTCATTTATTACCTGCATGCATAAGATACGTACGTACGTGAAAAGTTTTTCCTTGGTCGCAGTATCCGTGATATAATAGTTTATTTATTTTTTATGTTAGAATATAATAAAATTATCATCGACGTTTATGACTTAACTAAGTCAGACCGAGTTTTTGAATCATTTTGTCTGATATATTTTAAAAATCATCAAAATTGAAGACTAATTTCTCACCATGTGTGTGAATGTCATTGATTTGTATTCCTTCCATGTAATAGGAGATGACGCTGCTTCAGTACTCTCTCTGTTGCTAAGAATAGCTTCATGCTCCCTCTGAAATTTCCAAATTTAGAAATAAGATTCTTAAGATAATAATTTTTATATGTTTGAAAAGAGTATTGATTTTGTGGGGATAAGAAAACATACCAAAAGTTCAGCCAAGACAGCAGGATGTTGAGAGAGATATTTCATAGCCAAAGTCATTCCAGTTGAAGTTGTTTCGTGAGAAGCAAACAGAAGCAAAAATACTAAATCCAATGCGATTTCCTCATTTAGAAACGATTCCTTGCTGTCTACTTGTTCAAGCACAGCATCCACGAAATCATTCTTCTTCTTTTCCATTGAAATGGAAGCACGCCTCTCATTGAAGATACCTTTAATCACCTTTAGTGCTTTTCTACGGCCCTGAAAATGAAGAACAAATATTGCATTTTTAGTACCAATATATGTAACCTAATTGATTGATTTTGACTTGACTTGTCTCCAATATACTACGTACTTGTATGCAAGCATAGAAAGCTGTCCCGGGGATATACAAAGGAAATGAAATAAAACCATCCAAGAAAGCTTTATAGCAATCTCTCAACTCCTGTGATGCTTTCTTGTCGTCATAGTTTAGTATCTTTTTGGCTGCAAGAGTAAACACCATCTGCAATTCAAACAAATTAAATTATATAGTATTCGAAATTAATGTCACCGTATATGATTATATATAAATAAATAAAACATTGCAAAGGCTAACCTCGGCGGTGGCATCTTTGGCATCTAGGTTACCGATGTTAGCCCAAGAATGGAGATATTTTCTAGTGTTTTGATCCATTTCAATGATCAATTTTTCCTTCAGGTTTTCAGGGCCGACAAGGGATAAGATCAAATTCTTGAGGTATTTGTGGACGACACCTTGTTGGACAGCCATGCTTTGTTTTCCAATGATTCTGTTAACGCTTTCGGAGTACCAGCACTGGAAAATATTGCCTTCTTGTTGGAAAACATAGTAATTCACCTCAGGATCAGTAGATACTACCACGGGCTGACCAACAATACTTGTCCGAAATAATGGACCATACCTAATTAAACCACCCACAAAATAACGTTACAACATGCATAAGATAAAAAAGAATAAGAAATTAAATTTAACTTTTAACTAAACAACAATCTTATTTGTGAAAATATGTCTAAAGAAGAATATGTGAAATCATACTTGGAGACTCTTTTCCGGATAAAAAGTGGAACATCGTCTTTGAAATAAGGGGTAAAATAGTCAATAGACTCTCCAATGATAGGTAATCCCATGGATCCCGGTGGGAGTACTCCATTGCAGCTAGGGTTTCTCCACTTATAAACCCACCGTGAAATAAGAATCACAAAAATGGTTGCCAAAGCAATAGCGAACACCATTTTTTTCCAAGATGGATGATGTATACGAGCTAGCTAACCAGGTTTGGTGTAGGAAGGATTTTGTGTGGTGCAATAGAAATGATGGAAAGTGAGCTTCTTATATAGGCATCCTTCCGGTCGTTTAATATTGTAAGAAATTCGAATTAACGAAGAAAAGTATAATTTCAATGGTCAGCAGAAACACATTACTACACTAGCGGTCATTCCATATCAGGACAAACTAACAATTTTCTCCACATGTAACGCATTTAAATATTAAAATAAAATATGTAAAAAAATAAACTCGAGTTCAAACTTTATAAAAATAAATAAAAAAAGCTTTTTTTCCAATTTTTTTTTTTAAAAAAACGGCAAAAAAGAAAAAAAAAAAAAAAAAACGTATTCAAATACTGTTTCCTTAAGTAAAATAACTTCTCTCCGATTGCAACAAAGGGAAATATATTCATTGAAATGTAGAGATTAAAATATTATAAGTTTGTGCTGAGGAAGCGACAACAGCCGCCGAATGCGAACTACAAATTATAGTCAAGTTTTGCACTTCGACTTTCCTTCCTTCCTTAGCTGAACGGCAATACTGTTAAACCGTCTAAGACACAGCAGACCAATTAATGGTCTGTAAGTAGTCATGCATAGTAATGCTATGTATTCAATATAGATAATATATTATATTATGTTATTGAATTTTGAAAAGTATAACAAATAAATTGTTTTAAAACGTTCTGATTTTTTTTTTTTTTTTTTTTTATTTTTTTAATATTCTAAAACTTATGTAATTTTGTTTTAATTAAATTTTGAATATTAATTTTTATTATATGGTTATATTTTCTGAAATTATAAAATTTAATCTCAGCTAGCAAGAATTTTGAAATTAGTTACTTAAAGTTTATAGTTTTTTTTTTTTTTTTTATGACCATTTTGCTAACTAAAAAACCTTAGTTAATAAACTTTTAATTAGCATGTTTGCAATCATACAATTTGGAAAAGTATATATTAGAATATACTACTATTACATTCTTGTTATAAAATAAATTTAATGGTCTTTGAATATTATCCACAATTCACAATTTATATAACAGTACGTGATATGAAAATTAATATGTCTAAAAATATGTCAAGAAATATATGAACGGATCTAAATATTCATTACTAACTCAAAATATCATTTTAAGATAACAAAAATGATGCTACTATATAGTAGATAATGAATTTCGTGAGACTCATAGTTGTCTTTACAGACACTAATTAACTCCTTTAGATGGCAACCACCAACCAACTAGTAGTATATGGAGTCAAATTATAAAGGAGCAGTTAAATTTGAATTTTAGCCGTTTTGAATTGCAGCTTTGCATCTCTTGTACTATATATATATAAACATGTTTACCTCTAAACTTGTTGATTATAGAAAGTGATATATATATATATATATATATAGTTAGGTGGATGTGACACATATTCAAGAATGTCATACGGAGACTTGAATACTACATTATCACTATCTTTTGTACATTGTAATTTGAAAATATCTACTATTTTGAATTAATTGTGTCAAAAAAAAAAAAAAAAAAAAAGAAGAAAGAAATATAGCAATAGAAATTTATCATTTTAGTTTATATTTTATTAGTTTCTTAACCTTTTTTTGATTATCTATATATATTGTGTTTTTATGTTATTATCTTTTTTACGGTTTTGATCTTCTTTATCATATTTTGGCTAATTTTTATTCTTTATAATTATGAATGTAGTTTTGTCTAATTATTTATTATTATTATTTTGATATTTTTATTTTTATTTTCTCAAAATATGGAATTTATCCAATCAAGTATATAGAGCAAGTATGAATTAATTATGAGATTAAAATTTTAAAAATTAGTTAAAATATGATCAAAATAATCAAAGTGATAAAAAGATATAAAAAAAAGGACTAAAAAATAAATTGAAAGACCAAAACTATGAAAAACTAATAAACCAAAATATTAAACTGATTAATTTTCCACATTAACACATAAAATAAAAAAAAAAAAGATAGCAATATTTATATCCCTATATATATACCACAATAATACACCATTGGATAAACCAAAATTTGTATGCAAATGTAAATATTATTTACCTCAGAAGCTATTAGGTCATTAAATTCTTATTTTTATCTAAATTTATAGAAGTACAAAAATACATATAATTTAAAAAAATATATAGATAAATGGAGATTCCACTACCTAAAAGGTTCAGTGATTAATTTTACAATTTATAATTAATGAAAAGATTAACTGTTGAATTCGCTCCACAAAATTCTAATAGAAGCCAAAGAATTAAAAATACATGCCATGTATAGACGAATGTTACGTTGGAAAGTGCCGTATTTCTTCCTCCTTTTATCCAGTTTTCAGTCCAACCAATAAGAAATATATATAACTTTAATGTGGTAGAATTTCCAGTCAAAATAATACTAAAATAGAGCAGCAAAAGTCTTCTACGGGCGAACTTACTTACTCTCTTAGAATTCTACAAAATATACGTAGTCAGGCATGAGACCATAATATTTAATACCCCTCATGCCACATATTTATAAATAATATTTAATCAATTTCTTTCTTTTTTTTTTTTTTTTTTTGGTTTTTTTGGGTGAATACGGTATTAGTCATTCAAATCATCATCAATAGAGTTACAATTCTGAGTTTGAGTTCCTCCTCTCTATCACACCAAAGAGCTGGTGGGAGAAGTAAAGGATCTAATACTCCACAACTGGTGGGAGAAGTAAATGATCAGACTTTGACGGGATGTTTGAGAATGAATATTTAATCAATTTCATTCTCAAACATCCCGTCAAAGTAATATGAAATATAATTATAAATTTAAATTTATTATTAACTCGAAATATTATTATTTTTTAAGATAAATTCAATATTTAAAGTTATTAAATCATTTAATTTAGATTTGACTTGAATTGTACTTTTAAAGTCTAGCACTTGCTACGAGGAAATACCTTACTCTAACCTTTACATTGCACTCTCAATAAGTATTGAACTCGTGTAGCATTAACAATTTCTTTTAAGCCTTTGGGTTGGTACAATGAGAAAACGCATTGTAAATGCTACATGAGGTCGTTCAACACTCGGTGTGAGCACCATTTAAGAGTTAGAATGAGGCTTTCCCCGAGTAAAAGTTAGATTCTACAAGCACAACGTGAGCAGAATTTGGATTAGTTGGAGTTGTAGATATTCTAAAAAACAATATGCTTTCCCCTCATGCAAAGGGCTTCAAAAAAAATTTTTATACAATAAAATGGTATTAAATAGTCATGCCCATAATCATAGCGCACATCCATTAACTTTTATATTTTAACTAATTAGAGTTTTTTTTTTTTTTGGTTAATAAAATCTATTAACCTCCATTAAAAAAGTGAAATTGCTAACTTAAAAAAAGAAAGAAAGATAAAGAACTTGGAAGGTAGACTTATTAGATACCATCAATAATACAAATTAAAAAAAAAAAGGGACCACCAGATGGTGGTCGGGTGGTGAAGCACCTCAGGCTCACATGACTACCCAAGGTTCGAATGTCACTGACGATGTAGAACTTTGCCAATTCTTTGGGAGTATTATGGGCTGGCGGTGACCGGCCTATAATCCTTGGTCATGTGGACTTTGACATTATCCTCTCATGTGCTTTGGTGGGGCTAGGGTGACCAAGTTGGGCTTAGTCTCGGCGAGTTGTGACTCTTATATAGCGAACGGAACATTCCCTAGCAGTTGGGTTCCGTTAGTTGGGATAGTCACATCGGGTTTTATACCCGACCCAACTTTTTATTTACAAAAAAAAAAAAGGTAGACAGAAGGGTTTATTCCCAAAATAGGGCAAATTTTGGGATTCTTTCCAAAATAGTATTACTTTTTTACCATATTCCAAAAATATGGTACATTTACTTTGGCAAAGTTGATGCTAATTTTTTTTAATAAAATATTCAACATCTAATTTGACCAAGTAGAGACTCATTTGTTTTAATAAAATATTTAAAGTATATTTTCCTCATTTTTTAAAAAATTATTTATAAATTTTAATTTTATCATTTTCTAATAATATTAATTTATAATATTTTTTTAATATAATTTTCATAATATAGATTATATTTATTATTAATTATTATTATTATTATATTTTTTTTTGAAAAATCTTTAACTTTTATGATGTCTTGAACTCATGATCTATTATTATTATATTTATATTATATTTAATAAAGTGATGTAAAAATTAATTGAAATTATAATATATTATAATATTAAAATAATATTTTATGTAATTATGTGAAGTAATTTTTTTTTTTTTGTTTATATATTCAATTAATTTTAATTTAAGATTTTTTTTTTATATTTTTGAATTAAATAATCTAATAAATTTATATTATATATTGACATAAAAAATATTTTATTCAAATAAAAAATCTTTTATATATTTGATGATTTTTTTTTTTTAAAAAAAAAGTCTAATATGACATGTAATAACAAGTCATTAATAATTTTTTAAAAAATCGTTCAACACTTGAATAACAAAAGATTCTTATATTTTTACTTTTTTAACTCTTTCAACTAATTATTATTTTTTATTTGAAGACTTGTATTTATGTTTTTTAAGTAAATAATTTAATAAATTTATATTATATATTTACATAAAAAATATTAAAATTATTTTCATATATATATATAATAGAATAACCACTAATTGAAGACTATATATACATACATATACACAATATTTTTTTTTATTTGATGAAATAAAAAAAAAAATAATGTGAGATGAGATGTGAAATGACAATTTATAAAAAAAAAAAAAAGAAGCAACAATCCAGTCAAACCAAACCCGTGAACCCATCTTATCCTCATTTTTTTATTAAAAAAAATGAGCATCTACTTTTGGCAAAGTAGATTCTTATCCTCATTTTTTTATAACTATTTATTCTGAATTATTATGGTAAAAAAGTAACACTATTTTGGAAAGAATTTCAAAATTTGCCCTATTTTTGAATAAACCGGTAGACAGAAATATCTTCCTGACACAGAAAGGTGAGCTTAAAATATTATTTGTTCTCAAAAACTTCAAAGAAATCCAGCAGCACGTGCTTTTACAACTTTTGAATGATTTTTAATTTTTTATTTCCAAAATACGGCAGCGTATGACGTTGTGAATAAAAATAAGAAATGTTAATATCTATGCAACGTAGCGCAGCTGCTATTGAACCGAAAGAAAAAATAGAGAGTTTTCAGACTAATCTTTTTCTATTTTATCCGAAAATATGCTTCAGTAGTAAACATACAAATGAAGTTCAAAAAGTTTGATCAAAGTCGGACATACTTTGAGTTAAAAAATGTTGCCAATTTTGAATTTTGTTGCAAAATTAATTAATTAATTAACATGATTCAAAAGACTTAGACATATAGATATAATTGAATAAAACTTATAGGACTTAATTGGCCACAATTTTTTTTTTTTTTTTTGATGAATAAATTGGCCACAATTTTGATTATAGGTCTTATCTTATTGCAATCCATGTTCGTGAGCTTGTGACTTGACTATAGAGTTGGGCAATACTCACGATCAACTAGTTGACACTATTATTATTGAACAAAAAGAATATTTTGAATTCAGAATAAATAGTTATAAGTATATTTATACTTCATATGATATTTTTATATACTTACGATACATACATAAAATGATGTATTAAATAAAAATTTTACAATATTAAAATTTTAATTGAATTCAAATCACATTATCTTAAAAATATAATATAAAATCTTAATAATGTTATCCATAACTTGTCTTTTATATATATATATATAATATAGATTATTTGCCTCACGGATTTAAATGCATCATTGGTAAGAGTCATCTTAATTTAAGTTAGATTGACATGTATAAACTTACAATCCCTTATGTAGACATTATGTGTGGAATCTATCTAAACAATATATTCATTGATACAATTGTTATATTATTTAATAAATTATATATATACATATGATATAAATAAAATTCTATCTAAAAAATAAATTAACTTAGATATTTATAATATAGAGATTTATTTTTAAATTAGATATGTTTCATATTTAATTAAAATACAAATACAATAATTAACCAAGTCTCTTTATTATTATTTGTTTAAAGTAACTTTTGACTATTAAGTTTAGTATTTACTATTTATTTAATAATTGTTTGGGTTCATTCTAAAAATTAAATTATAAAAAATAGTAACAAAAGAAAATTACTAGTAAGTGTAAGATTATTAAACTATAATAAAGTATTAGATTCTCTTATAAACAATGATTGAAAAAGTTTATGAAAAGTATTTTAAAATTTTCAGATCATATATGAGTAGAAAAATATGTTTAAATAAGAAATATTTTCTTACTTTTAATCTTTTGGTGATTAAATTAGAAGATGAAAATGGAATAATAAAATAAGGGAAAAAAAAAAAAGTAGCAGAGTTAGGGTTTTTCCTATGAAAAAAAAAGAAGTATGCTTAAGAGAAAAGTAGTATATTTCTTTACCTTCATAATAACGACATCTAAGTATCCTTTCGTTGACCTTGTGCTCCTTTTTTTACAAGTATTTTTGCTTTGTTAATGAAATATATCGAAAATTTTATATCTTGTATTCATCATAAGTATGTAAAGATGTATAATGTATATAAGAATAAACATAAATACTTATTATCAACTTGAAATATCTTTTTGATATAACGACTATAATACTAAATAGTTAATCATGCGTGTTATCGGACTCATAATTATAACATAGACTCACGGTTGACAAATATTATCTCTCTTTTTTTTTTTTTTATTATATTTTATTTTTTTGGTAAATAATATTATCTCTTGATTTAATCAACTATTGTATACTCATTTTTTTCTACTATCAAAAGTAATCTTTTGACAGATTAATCAAGATTTGGAAGTAATTAATGCTCTTTTTCTTCCTTGATGTGACTTTTTACTTGTTCTTACACTCCCTTTTTAGACTTCTACACTCAATTTTTTTTTATCTTGGTAATTCAGTGTGCTGTCTTCCTTATTTACTTTGCAGATATAAAATTACTTGACTCTATATTCTTATTTAAAGTATAGATTCTTCAAATACATTGAATTTTTTTTTTTCAAAGTTTAAATTAATTTTTTTCCCAAAATAAAATATATTAGAAATATATAATAAATAAATTTTACTAGTCAAGAAATGAAAAGGAATAAAATAATTATTTAATAAAGCTACGTATTATTGAAACCAAACAAATAAAAAAAAAGTCTTATAAAAAATTTTGGGTATTACTCTTCACGGTTCTGCTAGTCAAATATGCAACACTACATATCCTCACAAATAATTGTCAGGACTGCCAATGAACCTTAATACATTTGTTTTTTTTTTTAAAAATATATATATATATATATATATATATTATAAAATTACAATAACATAATGAAAAGAAACAAAAAAAAGATAAACATATAGATTTTACATGAAAATTATAAATGACAAAAAATCAAAGACAGATCAAAGAACTCACTAAAAAAAAAAAATATACAAGAGAGTTCTGAAATCTTCATCAAGAATAAAACACATAAATCCTTATATATATACTGCCGGCTTCCCCCACAGACCTCCTTTTTCTTCTTAAAAAAAATAAAAAAAAAAAAAAATTCACAAATAAGACAAATTGCATTCTTTTTAAGTCAAACAATAATAAAATTCAACTTATATAGTTATATTAGAATCAAATCCTCAAACAATTTGGATTTTCCATTAGAGGGCGGCCTCACATGAATACTCCATTGGTATAAAAAAAGTTGTTAATTATAATCTCCAATTGATTGGCCTGCAATAATACTTACAACCTCCCCCCAACTCAACCTTGTCCATGAATGACGATTATTTAATTAAACAATTAAAAGAAATCGGTCTCAATTAGCTTTGAAAGAAATGAATCAAAAACGTCGTTTAGCTTCTTCATTGTTATTATATATTACAGTTGAACTGATTCTTTCACAAACCAAACTAGCTAGTGGATGGATGGCTGAAATGTTTAGACAATATTAAAGGAAAAGTTGACGAAATTAGCCTCTATATTATTTTTTATTATTATTATTATTTCTAGAATGGAATCTTATGATTCCTTTTTCTTTTCTTTTTTAAAATAATTGAATTTATTGAATAATAATAATTGAATATTATTATTATTATTATTATTTTTTATTGAATTTTTTGGACAATAATTCATGAGTTAATTTTGTTTGTTACATGCAATTCCTAGAGGAAAGACTCTAAATTCTAAAGTTATTAAAGCTTATCTTTTTATAAGTAAAAATTTGTAGAAGGTGCTTGAAATAAGCTTTATGACCATAAGTTCTATCATGAAACGGTATTGGATGATAATGTTGATGGTAATTACCAATGAGCATCTTAATAACACAAATAATGCTAGCAGAAGAGACCTAATGTGATCAAGATCTATTCTAACTTTAAATTTTTTGCTGTAAGATTAAGTTAAAATTCTGCAAATTCTTTAACCAAGGATTGATCAAAATCTCTTATGGGATGTGTGAGACCCAGCCCTAAGGAGGGGTAAATAAAGAAATTCACAAGTCTTTTTTTTTTATTATTATATAAATATTTTAATTATATCATTTTATGTTATCGGAGTTGGGTGAGGAATAAAATTAGGGTTTTAAGAAGATAATATGTGGCGGCGGTTTTGGGTTTTAAAAGAGACAAGCATCGAAGGGAACAATTGTTGAGATTTCAATTGACGAGAGTTAGCGAGTCGGAATTCAGACATTGATTTGGGTGATATTGATTGGAATTACCAGAGGTGAGTAAACAGATACTTTTCTCAAATTAATAATTTTACGTTTTTATGTAGATACTGAGATTATTATTTTATATTATGATTTTGTTATAAAACTATTGTTACTAAAAGAAATATATAACAAAATGTAAGATTGAGATCAAAGGGAAGATAAGTTTTCTTGAGAGAGGCTTTCTTGTATATTTCATATATATTCTTGTGTATTTACAACTACACATTTAACCCCTATTTATAGGGATGAAGAGGTAGTAGAGATAATGTAAACAATAACAATAATATGAAGATAATGAAAATAATTAGGTATGAAGATAGTGAAAGTAATGGAGATAATTTATGTATGAAGATAGTGAAGGTAATTGACATACAAATATTCATAATACTCTCCCTTTTTTGTATGTCCATTGTACAATAAATATGTCTCATGAAAACCTTATCACTTCCATTCAATGTGATGAATCTTCGGGGTTCACTTCTCCTTGGATATCCATTACATAAAGAATATGCCTCGTTAAAAACCTTATCGGATAAAACACCAGGGGAAAAAATTATGATTAAGGGAAAAAAGAGTACATTATTCTTTTATGTACGCACAACTTCAACTCCATTATTTACGACTTCTATGTCGTGACCCAACTGCTTCATCATCGATTTCGTTACCATCACATTGATTTTATTGTCTTCCACAAGAAGAATCTTAAGGAAGATTTTACTTATGCAGAAGTACTGTTGCTAGAGGAACATTTCAAACTTCTGTTCGATTGTAGTAATAATTTCGTCCGATGCGCAGGTGAGAAACCGTAATTTCCGATATTACGCCTCCTTCATTGGTCATTCTCGAGGAATATGAAGAATCCATACATCGGCGGGTATTAATCTTAACACTCCCCCTGTTGAGATGAACTCTTGAAATCTTTGAACCGACGCAAACCAATTTTACATCTCAATTTCTCAAAGGTTGTAGTCGGAAGAGCCTTAGTGAATAAATCTGCAAGATTATCACATGACCGAATTTGAAGCACATCAATATCACCATTCTTTTGAAGTTCATGAGTAAAGAAAAATTTGGGTGAAATATGTTTTGTCCTATCTTCTTTGATATACCCTCCTTTCAATTGAGCTATACAAGCTGCATTATCTTCATATAGAGGGAGTTGGAATCTCACTTGGGAGATAAACCACAACTCTCTCTAATATAATGTATTATTGACCTCAATCATACACATTCTCGACTTGCTTCATGAATGGCTATTATCTCAGGCATGATTAGAAGAAGTTGCTGCTATAGTTTGCTTTGTAGAGCGCCATGATATAGCAGTATTGCCATATGTAAATAAATAGCCGGTTTGAGAACGTGCCTTATGCGGATCGGAAAGATAATCGGCATCCGCATACCCAATTAATATTAGATCATTTTTATTTGAATAAAATAATCTGAGGTCAATAGTTCCTTGGAGGTATCTAAGGACATGTTTAACACCATTTCAATGTCGTCGTGTTGGTGAAGAACTAAATCTTGTCAATAGATTTATAGCAAATGCTATATCGGGTTGAGTGCTATTTGCTAGATACATTAATGCACCAATAACACTTAAATATGGTACTTCAGGACCAATTAGTTCTTCATCATTATCTCGAGGTCTAAAAATATCCTTATTTACATCCAGTGACCTCACGACCATTGGAATACTTAATGGATATGCTTTGTCCATGAAAAATCTTTTCAAAACTTTAGATGTATATGTTGACTGATGAACAAAAATTCCATCTTCCACATGTTCAATTTGAAGCCCAAGACAAAACTTGGTTTTCCCAAAATCTTTAACTTCAAATTTTCGCTTCAAACAATCTATAGCTTCTCGGAGCTCTTTCGGAGTTCCGATGAGATTAATATCGTCAACATATATAGCAAGAATCACAAAACCAAAATCTGATTTCTTAATAAATACGCATGGACAGATTTGGTCATTTTTATATCCTGAATGCAATAATAATTCACTAAGGAGATTGTACCACATGCGTCCAGATTGTTTAAGCTCATATAATGATTTTTGTAATTTTACGGAATAATTCTCACGAGGGCCATTAGAAGCCTTTGGTAATTTTAATTCTTCAGGGATTTTCATATAAATTTCCTTTTCAAGGCTTCCATATAGATAAGCTGTAACAACATCCATTAGACGCATGTTCACCTTTTCATGAACTGTTAAACTTATAAGATATCGGAGTGTAATAGCATCAATAACGGGTGAATAAGTTTGATCATAATCAATTCCTGGCTTTTGTGAAAAGCCTTGTGCGACGAGTCGTGCTTTATATCTTACGACTTCATTATTCTCATTTCGTTTTCGCACAAACACCCATTTATAACCAAAGGGTTTTACACCATCCGGTGTTTGGACTACAGGTCCAAAAACTTCTCGCTTTGCAAGCGAATTTAACTCCGATTGAATCGCATCTTTCCATTGAGGCCAATCAATTCTATGCCGACATTCTTCAACCGATGAAGGATCTAAATCCTCATTATCCTTGACAATATCAAGGGCTACATTATATGCAAAAACATTATCAATAGAAATTTTACTTCGATCCCAACTTTTATTCGAAGTTGTATAATTAATAGAGATTTATGAATTCTCTTCATCGGTTGTAGTTGGAATCTTTTCATCGGTTGTCCCTTGGTTTTCATCATGATCTTCTGGATCATTTAATCCTCTTTTCGTTCGAGGATATTTATTTTTAGAACCAAGGGGTCGGCCACGCTTCTGGCGTGCTTTTGATTCAACAACTATAGGATTTACTTTTGTTCTTCAGGAACTTCTATTCGTATAGGAGCATCTATAGCTGGAATATGAGATTTAGTGACTCTTCCGGAGTCGGCAAAAAGGACTGGCGGTTGATTTGCAATTTGTTGCAAATGAATTATCTTTTGAACTTTCAGTTCACTCACATTTGTGCGTGGATCTAAATGATTCAATGATGTTCTCCACACAAGTTCAATTTTATGCCATTTATTCTCTCCTCCTAATTTGGGAAACAAATTCTCATCAAAATGGCAATAAGCAAATCTTGTTGTAAAAACGTCCCCTGTCAAAGGTTCAAGATACCTTATAATAGACGGGGAGTCATACCCAACATATATCCCCAATCTTCTTTGAGGACCCATTTTTGTTTGTTGGGTTGGTTCAATAGGAACATATACAACACACCAAAAAATTCTCAAATAAGAAATATTAGGCTTTGAACCAAAAGCTAACTGTAGTGGAGAAAATTTATGATAACTCGATGGCCTTAAACGTACAAGTGTTGCACCATGTAAAATGGCATGCCCCCAGGCTGCTGTAGGGAGATTTGTTTTCATCAATAACGGTCTAGCAATTAACTGTAGCCTTTTGATAAATGATTCAGCTAGACCATTCTGTGTGTGTGAACATGAGCTACAGGATGTTCCACAATTATGCCAATCGACATGCAATAAGAATCAAATGCATGCGAAGAAAATTCACCAGCATTATCTAGACAGATTCGTTTAATAGGATAATCAGGAAATTGCGCTCTCAAGCGAATTATTTGGGCTAGTAATCTCGCAAACGTCAAGGTTGCGAGTAGATAATAAACAAACATGCGACCATCGGGTCGATGCATCAATCAAAACCATAAAATATCGAAATTGCCCACAAGGTGGACTAATCGGTCCACATATATCTCCATGAATCCTTTCTAGAAATGTAGGACTTTCAACTCCTACTTTTAATGGTGATAGCCTTATAATTAATTTCCATGTGGAACATGCAGCACAGGAAAGCTTATTAGCAGTCAAAACCCTTTGATTCTTCAAAGGATGACCGTGTGTTGTCTCGATAATTTTTCGCATCATAAGTTGATCCCGGATGACCCAAACGAGAAAAATGAGAAAAATATTTCTCGTATTTCAGTATGGTGTGCGTAGTTCAACTGTCAATTAGACATACACTTTCAATGTCATCATTCAACCCATAAAAGGGGACTATAGCCATTTGGTAATCTCACAAACTTCAGGTTGTGAGTTAATAATATGCAATGTAAATAATCTCACAAACTTCTGGTTGTGAATTAAGCAAATAATCTCACAAACTTCAGGCTGTGAGTTAATAATAAGCTCATTAATAATAACAAAATAACAAAATATTTATAAACAGAAACTTTAAATATAAGAGAATAAAAATTCTAAAAGGTGAAATATATTACATTAAAATATTAAATAACAAAAGATAATATATTACATATAATATCATATTCTAGTTCTTTTGGACACTTCCATCCCCGATCAAATGATCAATTTTTCCTTCCGGATGTTCGAAAAAGTCAGCTACATCTAGGTGAGCCACATCAATATTTTCAAGATCATCATCATCATCATCATTATTTCTTTCATAAGTGAAATTTTGAGAAGTAAAGTTTACTTCGAAATCTTTGTCTTTCTTTTCAATAGATGCTTGATATAAGTCAACAAGATGTCTTGCCGTATGACAAACACGGGCCCAATGACCTTTCATACCACATCGATAACATTTATCTTCATAATTTTTTGGAACAATATTTCTTTTCTCATTATTTTTTGTCCATTTCGGGTGGTCATCATTTTTGGCACCTGAATTACGATTATAAGGGCCAAATTTATCACGAGTTTTTCCATGATCATATTTACGACCCACGACCACGAAGACGACCACGCCCACGGCCACGACCATGATCTCTTCCGGGATCATGTTTTCTAACAACATTCACTTCCGGGAATGGAGTAGAGCCCTGTTGGTCGAGTTTCATGATTTTTCATCAACAATTCATTATTTTGTTCCGCAACAAGAAGACAAGAAATTAACTCCGAATATTTCTTGAAGCCTTTTTCACGATATTGTTGCACCCAGGATAATATTAGTGGCATGGAAAGTGGAGAATGTTTTCTCCAACATATCATCATCCGATATATCAACTCCACATAATTTTAATTGTGAAACAATTTTAAACATCGCAGAATTATAGTTACTTACGGATTTGAAATCTTGCAACCTCAAGTGCAACCAATCATACCGTGCTTTAGGGAGAACGACCATCTTCTGGTGGTCGAATCTATCTTTCAAATTTCCCCACAAAATAAGGGGATTTTTCACGGTAAGATATTCATTTTTCAAATCCTCATGAAGATGATGACGGAGAAAAATCATAGCTTTGGCACGATCTTGTGTTGATGTGACATTATTTTGTACAATGGTGTCTACCGGACCCATTGCAGCAAGATGCATCTCGGCATCTAATGTCCATGATAAATAGTTTTTTCCGGTAACATCAAGAGCCACAAATTCAAGCTTAGTGAGATTTGCCATAATGGTAAATAACGTACCTGATTATTCTTCAAATAAACTTCAAAAATACTTTACTCGGTAGTAGAGCCTCGTGCTAGTCTCGGTTGGTTAGAGCATCGTGTTGATAACGTGTTATAAAACTATTGTTACTAAAAGAAATATAGAACAAAATGTAAGATTGAGATCAAAGGGAAGATAAGCTTTCTTGAGAGAAGCTTTCTTGTATATTTCATATATATTCTTGTGTATTTACAACTACATTTAACCCCTATTTATAGGGATGAAGAGGTGGTAGAGATAATGTAAATAATAACAATAATGGATGAAGATAGTGAAAGTAATTAGGTATGAAGATAGTGAAAGTAATGGAGATAATTTAGGTATGGAGATAGTGAAGGTAATTGACATATAAATATTCATAATAGATTTTTAATATCGTTGAATTATAAGGATTTGCTTAGTTACTGTTTATATTAATTAGATTTAAAAATACAGAGAAATTCCTTTTTCTTTTTGAAACTTGATTTCTGGGGTTTTTTGTTTTAAGCGTTTATAAAATTTATTTTTATTTAATTCCTAGATTTTATAAGTTTGGAATAATACATAAATCGATTTCCGGAATTTTATTTTCAGTTTATTAGCATTTTTTTATTTAACTATTTTATTTAATTATTTTGATATAGAAATAAAAGTTTTGATTTTGGACGATTTCGGAAGTTGAGAATTGATTTCACAAGATTTAAAAAAAAATAAATTAATTATTTGGATATTTAATTTATTTCAATCATTTGGAAATCATTTTCTGATGTTTTGTATATATATGTATTACATACTTTTCCTTCTCGGTGTGTGTATATATATGTATTGTTTTTTTTTAAAGAATTTATTTAATTACGGAAGATTAATTATTTATATATATATATATGTGTGTGTCTATTACGTTTATTTTATTCAATTAGTGTCCAAATTCTGACTTTGATTTTATTATGTTGCTTATTTATTATTTCAGTATGCTCTAAAGAAAAGAAAAGTTTTGGCTCAAGTTAGTTAGAAATGAGTTGGGGGAACATGTTCCAAATTTATAAGTTCTGAACTCATTGAGCATGGTGAAAAAGCTCCACTGTTATAAGTTCTGGCCTACCTAGCGGGATAAACAGCTAGGATCGATATCGATTAAAACCAACGAATGACTATGCTTGCTTGAGCCTTATAAAAAGAAAAGTGGAATTGAATTTAATTCTATCAGCTCTGTTTGAAAGAAAGTAATGCAATGGAAAAAGTTTTTGATTGTCTTTGAAAGTTATTTGTTACTTTGACTTCTGTAAATATCTTTTAAGTGTTTGTGACTCTCTTTTGTAATATTTTGAGTATGATATGATTTTGAAGTTTTCTCAAATAAACTCCGTTTATTCACTGGGATTTTTAGCTCATCTCCTCCCTTAAATGTTTTTTAAAGATGACGAATAAGAAGATATGTGAGGAACCTTGATCTCAATAGTTAAGCTGATCGTTTATTTTTTTTGTAAGAGACAGAAATTTGTTGTGGATTTAAGGTTATTTCTTTTGTCAGTTGCGATATGTTTGAGAATAATTATTTGAGACTTATGAATTCTAGTTGATTGGTTAACATTTTCTTATGGAATTTTTAGTGTATTGATTTGTTATTGTTTGAGGCTTTGCATCCTTTAGGCGAAAGCTTGGAGGATGTAGCCATGTTACGACCTCGAGTTTGGGATTTTCTAATTTTTAAATTAGGCCCGGATTTGGGGCGTGACAGGATGAGAGCCCATAAATTAAAATCTCCGATGATGGAACCTCAACTCAACGAGTTCAATGAGTTAAAGTATATTTTTTTTTTTTTTGTAAGGGAGTTAAAGTATATTATTACATTATAAATTAGTTGAATTTACATCCAAAAGTAAATAGTGCTTGTTACCCGCGGGGTTAACATGTTGAGGTTGTGTTCTTGAAACACTTAAACATGAGGAAATACCTTATAACGGAGGTATTTTAGTTTACTTATATAGATGTGGAATATAGTCGTTCCAAAACAAATAAGGACTTGATTTTGAAATATCTATAAAAAAATATGAACACAAGACTATAAATGTGTTGTTTATTATATAAAATGAATAGATAATTTGTGTGTAAGTGTGTGTGATTGTTTATGCAACTTATCACAACGAATAGTTGGTTTAAAACTTGTCTACCATATTATTTAGATTTGTTGTAATGAACTTTCACTATGTATTGATTCAATCGCAAGATATCTATATTTATGCATATGGCTTTTCTTGAGAGTTAGTAATATGTTATAGTTATTTTCTTATTTTGAAAATAGCATTGTTAGTGAATTTTCAATATAATAAAATAATATAAATTAATTATATTGATGTACTAATTCATAAAAGATATATGCTATTATTTTTGCCTAAAGAAAATAATATTCAAGAACAGGAATACTTTGTTCATTTCTAAAGAAATTTTCTGGATCAACTTTACCTTTCACCCTAGCTAGTCTTCTGAAGTTATTTCCAAAGTACTTTTCACCCCAAAGTACTCTTGCTTGAGAATAGTTTGTATTCACCTCCAAATTGCAACCTATATCAAGATCCCTATAGTTCACATATGCAGCTCGAGGCGAATTCGATACATATGGTTTCATAAATTCATAAAGCGAATTTATCCATTCTAAGTGTCCTTTTGATGATTCTTCAACGCCCCATTTCACTAAGTATTGTATATTGTACTTATTTCCCTTTCTGTGTGGATAAGCAATTTCAGATTCTGAAATTTCCTCCATTTTCCCACCCATGGGATCAAGAATTATGTACACTGAATCTTGTTCTTGTAATAACACCCTTTCTTTTATTCCCTTCAATCCTTTGTTTGTAATGGCATTTTTATTCACGAAATCTGACTTTGCCTTAAAGCTACTCTTGTATTGAACAGTTCTATTCAAGTAGAACTTCCAAAGGATGGTTTTTTTCGTATCCTGCAAAGTAGAGAACAGATTGAGCCCAACTCATTTCGTGGCAGTCTTCTAATTCTAGACCTAATTGGGGAAAACTTTTATTCATCAACGTAATCAAATCGTGTTTTCTTCCTAAAAATAATGAGTTAAATAAGGTAACTACTACCTTCGTGTTATTATTATCATTACTTTGAATAATTACTCTAGTGAACACTTCTCGGGGTAACTTATGTGCAATGTACTGCCACTCGTGAACTAACTTTATCCCATGATGATCCATCATTTTTTGAATACTGAAAACGGTAACAAGTTTTGGAACACGAACAAGCTTAATTTTCCAAGAAACTATGATCCCAAAACTCCCTCCTACTCCGCCTCCTCGGATTGCCCAAAAAAGATCTTCCCCCATGGTAGACCTATTGAGAATTCTTGCATTGACATCAATAATGTATGCATCAATAACGTTGTCAGCTGCTAGACCATATTTTCTCATCATGGTACCAATTCCTCCTCCGCTTAAATGTCCTCCTATTCCTACACTTGGACAAATCCCAGCCGGAAATCCATGGACACTGCTTTCTTTAGCAATTGCATAATAGAGTTCACCTAGAGTTGCACCGGATTCCACCCAAGCAGTTTCATCTTCCATATGCATGGAGATTGAACGAAGATTTATAAGATCAATCATGACAAAGGGAGATTTGGATAGGAAAGAGAGGCCTTCGTAGTCGTGCCCGTTGCTCTTGAATCTTAATTGCATTCCGTGACTTTTGGTACATAAGATGGATTCTTGGATTTGTGACTTTGTGTATGGTGTGATTATGAACCTTGGTTTTAGATGTGTTGAATTTAACCATCTGGGATTTTGTTCTGCGGATTTTAGAAGATGGGAATATGATGAAGAATTTTGTGTGTGGATGTAATTGGCTTTTGAATGAAGTGGTGGTGACATACACCGAAGGAAATCAGCATCAGTAGCATTAGAATATAAGGAGGAGAAAAAAGAGCACGAGTATGAAAATCAGTGTAGAGGGTGTCATGCCTTTCCTTTGATTTCTTAGTTTTCAATCTCAGTGCTCAATTGTGATGAATATATATAGAGAGAGAGAGGATAAAGTGATAGGTTTATTTAGTGTGCCATTATGAAGAATATATATAGAGAGAAAGAAGATGATAATCTAATTGGTGTTATTCGTTTTATTTATGATCATTCATCCTATTTGTAGTTACTCAAATTGAGATAACCATATTTTAATTATATGTTATAGTCTTAACTTTTTTGATCTCTTAAATTTTTCTATGAGTTGGTTAAATTTTTCTCGAATGTTAGACTCAAAATTTCCAATCTGGTAGTTAAGAGATAAGATGAGAAACCATCACACCACAAGAGTATATATATATATATATATATATATTAACGAGAAAAATAACTACCACACTATAAGAGCATATATCTTTTAGAGATAAAAAAGGATTCCTTTTGAAGAGTATTGCCGGACAGTGAACATTTTGTATAGAAGGAGCGATAATTCCATAGAAGGTTGAATTATTCAATTATATATATATATACACAGAAGGTTTAGCGTTTTCATACATCCTTCGAATTTGTTGGATAGTACATACTGTCTTTATTCCTTCGGATTTCTTATGATTTTTTGGCAGTAATTGATGCCGAATTTACTATATAATGAGCGCATAATGATATCAAAAGTTCTTTTTAACCTTTTTTTTTTCTTTGAATTATTGATTATGATTTTCTTTTTTTAAAAGAAAAAAAATATATAATACATTTTCACCTTTATTGTGTCTCAAACTAAGTTACATCTTTTTAATAATTATTGATTATGATTATGAATATTTTTCATTGTAGTATAAATATTATTATAAAAAATCAAAAATATATAAATATAAAATAAATCTTAAGCACTTTCACTCTAAAATAAAAAATAAATAAAAAGAAGATATAATTATATCCTTCTTGGTTAACACATACATATATATATATTTGTGCACAAAATAGATGCAGTAGAAAGACTAGATTTTTTTTTTTTTTTGTTTAAAACCGGGATCGAATATATTCAAAGAATGAGCAAAAGATATACAATCAGGTATACAACCTGTATAAAAGTGCCTCCAAAAAACAAATGACTGCTAGGAATAGGCATCAACCTTCCAAGCAGAAAGCAACTTAAAAACATTCTCAAGAATAATCCTAGCTAGATAAGCAAGGGAAGGGTCGGAACACTCTTTCCGATAGAGTTCTAAGTTGCGGTTCCTCCAAATTACATGGATGGATTCTCTAAATATATAGGGCTACCCATAGAGATTACTAAACCCACTACAAGGATGAACAAGATTTATAGCCAACCACTCTTCCATAGAGCTACAAGTCCAAAACGGATGCATACCATCCACATCTGGAATTAACAAAAGCCAAATATTCTGCGGTCTTGAACAATCTCTCAAAGCATGAAGCGTCGATTCCATACACTGTCCACACAACAGACACATATCTGAAGGTACAATGTGTCGCCAAGCAAGATGCTCCATGGTTAGCAGCCTAGTCCTTTTTGCCAACCACAATGTGAAGGAAGGGCTTGATGGTCCCTTAAACTTCCAAATTCTCTCCCAGTTATCTCCATTCACCTCCAGCTGGTCCGGATTCAATAACTTCCACATTGACTTGGATGTGAACTTGCCCGAATCAGTAAGTTGCCAAGTGACCTCCCCTCTCCTCGTTATATGCCCATTATTATCAAACTTCAGCCCCTCCTTCATGGCATCATAGCCCTGAAGTATACTTTTCCATGTATGGGAAGAGGTAACTCTTCGGACAAGTCCAGTTTGGGTTCCCAAATCCCCATATTTGGCAGTAAGTAAACGGGCCCATATGGCCTCCGGGTTTTGCAGCAGCCTCCAACATAGCCTCGCCAAGGTCACTAGATTCAACTTCTGCAGGTTGCGAATTCCTAATCCCCCCGTATCTTTTTCGGAACACACAATATCCCAAGCAACAGGATGACAATGCCTCTCCCCCTGCATCGATCCCCAAAGGAAAGGCTCGATTGATTTTCTCCAACTCCATAACTACTCCTTTGTGCAGGAGTGATGTTTGCATCGCATAAAGAGGAATTGCGTTGGTTACTATCTGAATCAGTAAAGTCTTGGCTCCTCTGGAGAGGTGCTTCCATTTCCAACTTTCCATTTTGTTCCTAACCTTTGAAATTAGGTAGGAGTAGTCCCTCACTCGAACTCTTCCGTGGTGCAGCGGGATACCCAAATACATACCAAGATTATTGGTTTTGACCATGCCCACTTTCTTGCTAATGGCAGCAGCCAAAGCCCTTTTAGTGTTAGGAGAAAACCAGATTTTAGATTTGGAACTGCTCACTTTCTACCCGGATTCTATGCAAAACTCCTTCAAGATCCTCTTCATAACAACAGCTTGCTCCAGGGATGCTTTGCCTATAAGTAAAAGGTCATCCGCAAAGAAAGCATGTGAGACTATGGGACCCCTCCGAGTGATTTTGACTGCCTTCCAAAGTCCCGAATCCACCTCGTCCTGAATTTTCTGCCCAAGTACCTCAAGGCAAAGCACAAAAAGATAAGGTGACAAAGGATCACCTTGTCTTAAGCCCCGTGTTGGGGAGAAAGGTGGGAGCCGTTTCCCATTCCACATAACCGAGATCCGAGCTGAAGAAATACAGTACAATATAATTTTAGTCATAGGCCTTTTCTAAGTCCCACCATGTTCAGTACATGTTCCAAAAAACTCCAATCAACTCTATCATAGGCCTTTTCTAAGTCAATTTTCGCAACCATACCTCCCTTTCGACCTTTCCTTCTCCCTAATGTGTGTATTGTTTCTTGCACAACAATTATATTATCAGCCGCTTGCCTCCCCGGAACAAAACTAACTTGGTTTGGGGCGGTGAGCTTAGGCATCAAGGATTTGAGACGATTAGCAACTATCTTTGATATAAGTTTCACCACCACATTACATAATGATATCGGTCTGAAATGAGACATACTCTCCGGAGGAGATTGCTTAGGAATAAGGCTAATGATAGTCCGATTAAGTTCAGGAGGAAAGCTGCCCATATTGAAAGCTTCTAGGACAAACTTAGTTATGGAATCCCCCACAATATGCCAAAATTTCCGGAAAAACAGCCCCAAAATTCCATCCTCTCCAAAGCATCCTTTCTACCATCAATTTGGGATAAAGCTAATTTAACTTCACCCTCACTTACCACCCTATTGAGCCAACGTAAATCCTGTCGGTTGAGAGCTGGAAATTTCCAACCTCCCGGGCAGCAACTTACATTCGAGTCAGCAGTATACAGGTCTTCAAAAAACTTGGTCGCCATGGACTCAAGTTGCAGTGGGCAATCTATCCACATATTGTTCTCATCTTTCAGCTGAATAATTCTGTTTCGGCTCCGCTTACTAACCACCGATTTATGAAAAAATCTGGTATTCTGGTCTCCCCCTTTTAACCACCGCAGCTTGGCTTTTTGTTTCCAAAAGATGTGTTCTTGAATCAAAATTTCATTGAATTCATCCACCAATTGTTCCTCCAAATTTTCAAGATACGTAGACCTTTGTATACATAGTTTCTTCTGAATTCCCTCAATTCTAGCCCGGCACCTAGCTTTCCTCTGGAATACATTACCAAAAACTGCTTTATTCCATTCCGTAACTTCCACTTGTAATTTCTGCAATACGGTTAAAAGATCACCATGATAATTTCTCCAAATGCCCTCAACCAAAGCTTCAAAAGTAGGATGCCTAAACCACATCTCCTGCATTCGAAAACCAGTACTAGCACGAGATTGTTGTAGGGTATTAACCGCAGATATGAAAATCGGATGGTGGTCCGAGCAGCTTCGGGCTAAGTGTTTCACGGTATGCCTCAAGAAACGGTTCCGCCAAGGGAAATTACAGAACGCACGGTCAATACGTTCCTGTATTTTCGATCTCCGTGCTCTATTATAAGACCAAGTAAATCGAGGGCCAGAAAAACCCATATCCAAAAGACCACCCCCATCAATGACCTCCCAAAGAAGCTGACTTTGTGTTGGTGAAAAGGCTCTGCCACCGCTCTTATCTGCCTGTTCCAGTACTTGATTCATATCCCTAGCAATCAGCCAAGGGCTATGAATGATTTGTCCCAACATTTTCAAATAAATCCACAGTTCCTCCCTAAACTTCCGTTGTGGTGAGGCGTAGATAGTCGAGAATACCCAATCCACATGAACACCACCATTAACCGCCACTGTAATACATTGCGCATTAATGTTAAGTATAGTCATATCAACAATAGAGAAGTCCCGGGCAATCCAAATTCCCCCCGAGAAGCCCACGACTTCCGATGCAATAATTCCTGCAAAGGATAAATTCTCCAAAAAAGGCCACACCCGTTGGCTATGAACACGGGTCTCCACAAGCACCAAAATGTTAGGTTTATACACAGAGATAAGATCCCTAATATTAACAAAAAAATTAGTAGAGTTTGCACCTCTACAATTCCACACTAAGATGGACGGATACATAACTTATTGAAAGTTGGAAGTTGAGGTCCCTACCTCACTTGACCCTTTTCCAGCAGCCTGCTTGCCACTAGGTAAATCGGTTTCCATATCGGATGTCAATTTCCCTTGAGGATCCCCACTGTCTTGGAGCTCCACACCAATTCCACCCCCACAATCGGGAGGTTTGTCTAACTCAATAGCTTCGCTGCTGCCCGGGGCATTTGGATTGACCGGGTCCACCATACTATGCCTAACCCCTCGAAAGCTCAAATCCGAATTACAATTGTTCGGAATTTCTTGTAAAGGTCCCGGTCTTTCACCCCGATTGGGTCCTTTATTATTTTTAGATACTATCTTAGTCCAAGACACACTTCCCATATCAAAGGAAGTGGGCTTTTTAGTTTTATCTGAAACCGAGATTTTCTTACCCTTTCCTTCAACTTCGGAACCTTTATTTTTCGGAGCCTTCCCTCCTCCCTTTTGGGTACTAATAGATTTTTGTTTGTTCCTTCCACCCGGAGCTGTAACTTGTTGTATCTTCTCCTTCAAATTTTGTACCTCTTCCAATATAGGCTGCTCCTCATCCCACCCCTCCGGAACCAAGAACTTTGATCTGCCTCCAATAAAACCTTGGTCCTTGGGTACACCCCGGGATCTCTGTAAATATTGAGCCCCAAATACAAATTGATCATCATTCCCAGCATCATTTTGATGCACTTCAGACTGGCCTTGTACTCCCTACTGCCGAGCTAAAATTCTGCTTCCGCCGTCAGTACCAGAATGCCTCCCAGCAGCATTGTAATTCCGATTACGTCTTCGTCCCCTGTTGGGGAGCATCCATGGGCCATAAAAACCCTCCTCCCTTACTCCACCCGAAGTACTCTTCTCACCATTTTGATTACCCTCGGTACTAGTTACTTGGATCGGCTACAACAACAGAGCTACATGTCTCCATACGGTGGCCATATTGACCACATCTAAAGCAAATCTGATGCAACCCCTCATATTCCACTAATTTTTTTTACCATCTAGACACAAGCTAGGCAGGAGAGAACGGGCCAAGTTTACCTCCACACACACCCTGGCATACTTTCCCCGATCGGCATCCGTTGTAGTGCAATCAATCTTGACCGGTCGACCAATATGTTTTGCTACCGCCATCGGGATCTTGTTTGTAAAACACTCCACCGGAATACCCGGAAAGCGAACCCAAATGAGAGCCGACAGGATTTGCACTTCGGATGGTCTAAAGAAAGGTCGCCACTTAGTAATTGTTAAGTAATGTCCAAGAATGATCCAAGGACCATTTTCCAGTACCCGTAAGTAATCTTCTCTTGACCGAAACCGAGCAATGAAGTAACCCTCTTCAAGATCCACCAGCTCACACCCCCATTCCAAATTCCAGAGTGACTCCACTCTGTTTTTCAATGCTCTTAACCCAATGGATTTGCCCAGCAGCATGAGTATTAACCCCCTTTTCCAAGGCTTCCATGCCTCTCTGTAATCTTCAGCAGGGATCCTTACTATCGGACCCCAAGGGGAGGTTCCCTCCTCTCCCTCACCGGATCCCATGTCTCCAAGGGTTTGAAGATACATTTCATCAAAACCATCATCCTCATCCTCCCCGGTATAGATGGGAGATCGTTCGTTGTTTCCCTAAGCTTGTCAAGCAAAAGACATACCTGTCCAAATCCCACTTACGTACACTGGAACCGTGGGTGTCTCCTGTTCGCCATGATCCATATCAACGTCTTCAACACCGGCGTCGACAAAACGCCGTTTAAATTTCTTAATACTTCGATGCGGTTGATCCCTTTCCTCGGCGATGGGGTGTCTTCAGTGGCGATGGCTGTAGTAGCCATCCGGCAAGCAAAGTACAGAGAGAAGATATTTCTAGAAAGAGAATTTTTAATATTTTTTTTTTTTTTTTTTTTTTTTTTTTTTTTTTTTTTAGAAAAGACTAGATTAGTTTCATAGAAGTGTCATGTTCAATATGAAAAGGGGTAAAATTATTTGTCTTATCAATAAAAATAAAAATACTTTTCTTTTTTTTCTTTTTTTTGTCGGTAGTGCTCAACTTTTCCCATGTTTTTATCCATTAGAACAAACATTCTTGGATAGTTTTCATCGCTGATTCAGTGCATAATTAAATGATTCAGGTTTTTTTAAAATTTCTTGGTAAGTTTTTTAAAGAGTTTAAGTTCATTAAAAACAATAAATAAATAAAAATATATATTAATAAGTAATATGCTGCTAAAATTATAAATAGAAAGTGATAGTTTAATTCTAAAATAAAATGTGTACAAAATTAACTAATTATTTCTGGTAAATATTTGATTAAGTTTGCAAACACTACTCAGAACTTAAAATTTATTTGTTTAATAAAAAATTGAGTCTACAATGGAGACACCACAATAGGGCTAGTCACAGTATGTTTCCCATTATCTTGAACCCAAGCAAGCCAACCAAAGGTCCCCGTACTATTGCTGACACTCATACAACGTATGACCACTGAAAAATCCAATCTCTCATTCTTCTTAGTAAAAACAAGTGCTTCAGGTGAAACAGTGACTGTACAACCCTCTATTGTTGTGACCTTAGCTTTATAACTAGCATCTTCTTTATCTCCCACATTTGTCACACTTCTCTTGAATGTTCGTACCATTGAGGTTGTCTTGTTACCGTACACTACAACAAATGCTGGATAGTTTAGGTCACTATTTGGGTTCAAGCAATTGTAAGAATTATGGGATCTTGTGATTGTCAAAATTTGCTTTCTTGTGTAATTCATGGAGCATAAAAGGTTAACATAGTCTTGTGGAGTTGCATCATAAACTAGTCCCGGATCAAGAGCTCGATTCGGATCAATTTGCCCGGCTCCCATGTCGATTGGTGAAGCAGTCCTCATCTTTTGACCATGATCTTTGATGGGGGTGTTAGTATTGTCAAGGGGATTTGCTGTTGTCATTAAAGCGGATCTAATAGCTGTCGGACTCCAGTCTGGATGTGCACTTTTTAGCATTGCAACAACACCAGCAACGTGAGGACAGGACATGGATGTTCCAGACATCATCGTATAATGACTCCATAACTGTATACCTGCACCAATCAAACCAGCGGCTCCATTGGGAGTAAAAGCTGCCAGCACTAATGAACCTGGTGCCATAACATCTGGTTTTAGTATTCCAGGGCAGTTCTTGGAAGGACCTCTTGAAGAATATAGAGCAACAGCAGGTGCAGGCTTTTTTCCAAGTATAGTTTGAGAAAATTTCAAGCTAGCAGTGGGATTCTTGTCAGTTTTGGCGTAATGGATCACAGCTTCTGCTTCCTTTGGACTGATCACAACAACTGGCCAAGAAACGTCTCCCTTCTCAAATAAAACTGGATCGTCTGAAATCATGACTGCACCTGCAGAATTTGACCTTGAAACATGTTCCAACTGCTCGAGTATTCTCCCAATGTCATCACATATGATGATGGCATACGGGGATCTTGGTAGCAACTCTGTATCGTTGCAAGGAGCTAATGTTTCATCATATACTAGGCGAAAATCGTCCACCAATGCACTAGCAGGAAACATTGTCCATCCATTGATAGTTAGGCCATTTCCCAGAATCAATGTTCCTGCAAATGAACGATCAACTGTGCTTGCTGCAACAGTTAAACCCCATGGCATATCATTATGTAAAGTAGCTATTCTTGGACCATCATTTCCAGCAGAAGCACAAACAAGGACTCCCTTTTCCATGGCACCAAATGAAGCAATAGCAATAGGATTCTCATAAAATGGATCAACACCATAGTAACCAAGAGAAACAGATATAACATCAACACCATCTGCAATGGCTTGATCCATACCTGCTATAACATCAGAAGTGTAAGAACCTTCAGACCACACTACCTTGTACATGGCCAATCTAGCAAGTGGTGCTACTCCTTTAGCTGTACCCTTAGCATATCCAAAAAAAGAAACATCTTCTACGTAATTTCCAGCAGCTGTGGAGGCAGTATGAGTACCATGTCCCAGAAGATCTCTTGGGGAGTTCAGAGTAATTTTGGTATGCGGATTATGTGCCACTACAGCCTTGTTGAAGGATCTCGCCCCGATAAGCTTCTTATTACATAAGGATGAATTAAACTGTTCACCTTCCTCGCATTTACCTTTCCACCGAGCTGGAACTTCACTCATGCCATCGTCTTTGAAGCTCTGACTCTCTGGCCAAATACCTGTGTCAACTATGCCAATAATCATGTCCTGGCCAAATTTTGCAGTTGGCCATAAACCTGTAGAGGGATTAAGAGATAATGATTGAGTGGTATAAGTAGTGTCAACAGTGACAACTTTGTCTATGTAAGCTGATACAAAACCAGAAGTATTCTTAATGTTATCTAATTCTTCTTCAGAGAGAAAAGCACTAAAACCATGCATGACATTTTCATAAGTGTACAGTAAATTTGGAGAATAATAAGAGCTTTCTGATTCTGTGAGAGTAGTGGAAGCTTTGAGAGAATTTATTATGGAAGAATACCAATGGTGGTGGCTTGTGAAAACCATGGGCATGAGAGACATATCCATGTGAATGATAAAGGAAGATCTTTCAGGTTCAAGAGTTGATCCCCCATGGTTGGTAAAGACCAGCAAGGCTGAAAAGATTATAAAATGAACCGAAAAATGCTTGGAAAATCCTAAACACATCATTCTAATGAAATCGTATTTTGGCAAAGAGTTGCATTTTCACAGAAGGGAATCTCTCATTTTATAGTGATTATGGGGTTGTGCTAGCATGATATAAAGTTTCCAATGAAAAAGACAAATAAATAAAAAAACTTTGTTTTCTTGCATTTTGATTCTGAATTGATAAAATTAAAAACTCAACAAAATAAAATAATAGTAGTAGTGGTGAAAATAACATAATGCATGAATCAAGAAATGTATCAAAACTAAAGTAAAGCATTTTCAAACATTATCTACTTCAATCACTTCCACTTAGTGTGCAAAGCTTCCATTTATATCACATGCCTATATATATATATATATTACCTATTTAAGCAATAAAATTAAAAGTGGACAAATTGGATTAAGCATAATCCAGTTCTCACATTGGTTAGATACTTTTTTTATGAATTTTGATCACAATATAATCAAGCATATATTAATATAATCCATACAAGGCCACTCCTTGGTGGAAAATTGCACTACAGAGAAGCATAATAGGATATTCAGATGGTTCAAGAAATCCATCATGATGTTTCTTCATGTGTTGGTTACACACACAATCTCACCTCACCTCACAATAATGGCAAGATCCCTACACAAACAACATATTTTTAAACTCTATCCATCATTTCATCATTGAACATAAACTCAAACACCACTAGGTAGTATTTTAATTATATTTATATATATATATATATATGAAGAAAAAAGGAAAAATGCTACTTACTGTCATAGAAATAAAGATACAGGCAAATTAGAATGTTAGCAGATTTCCAAAGTATTGCATGAATTATGTGGCTCATAAACATTTAACTTTTCAAAATCTAACAATTTTTAAAGATTATTAAGGACTATGCAAAATTTGGAAGGAAGAAGCCGATCATGTCCACACCTTCTCAATAATGAAATCAAAGAGCCAAACTGCTCCGATTATTCCACTGTAATGATCTACAAAACCAGTACATTTCAAATATGATAAGCTAGACATAAAATTTTACCAATTGTTGAAGGTGCGAGGGTAAGGAAAACATCAAATCTTCTATAAAGCCTAGTGCCACAGTACAACAAAGGAGCATTTGATCATATCATATGTATCTTGTGAACAAAATCCATCATTAAAAATACTGCAAAAAAACATTACTTAATCACTTTTATCGCTGAACCAAAAACCAAAAAAAACAAAAAAAAAAAGGTTGAAAAGTTGAAGACACAATTGCAGTACAATGCAGCCACTAAATCTTCTATCCACCTTAGAACATTAAATTCCTATATAGTGACCTGAATTCCCCATTAAAGAATTTTAGCTCCAATATCACTCTGCCTTAGCTTCTGCATCTGTCGCTTTTCCTGTTGTCTTCACCTCCCCAGAGCAGCAACCACCACCATGATGATGGTGATGGTGATGGTGATGATGCTTTCTACCTTTCAACTGTTTACGCATATCGTAAGCATCTTCCCCATCTGCGTAATACTTTGCCTCTATATCATGAATCTCATATCCTAACGTCCCAGTGTACAAATTAAATGCAGCCCTATTACTTTTTCTCACATGCAGAGAGACATACTCTGCTCCGTACACCTATAGCAAAGCAGAATTTCAAGTAAGTCTAAAGAAAAGGGAGATATAAAATCATAATGATTCAGGCATAATATTAATATATGCAGTCAGGATCAGCAATCAAAGAGAATATGATCTTACTGAAAATCATGAACCAAACATAAAAGCAGGCCGTAGTCTAATTGAACATTTCAAAACTCCTCCGTCAATAACTTTAAGTTGTATCAGCTTAAGCATTATAAAATACCAGCAGAGTTAGCTACACACACAGGTGAATCCATGCACTCCCATGGTATTCCTAACTTAAATAGAACACATGACTAGTGGCTTTAAGATTACAAACCTTATTTCACCAATTGGATATAAGTACCAAGAGCTAATAGCAATACCATAGAGTTTAAAGCCACTAGCAAAATGCCCCCATCCGTCTAAGTTTTGGTAATCCCACCAAAAGATGCAATGAGTTCAACAGTATCAGCAAACAATAAAAAATAAAATAAAAAATGTAAATTCTATTGCTAGAAGTAAATTCTGAACGTCCATAGTTTCTCATATGTTTCCACAATAGTATCTACGGTTAATGTTTCCATTTTTCCTGGAAAATTTATAATAATGCTTCCTATTTATTTGTTCCAATGAAATATACATAATATAAAAGGTAACTAAACAGAGTTGAGAGTATCATTATAATTTCCTTCCCTTTTGAAGATTGCAGCAGGGAATACTACATGTATGGTTATCAGTAAGTGTGAATAAATATCCTATGAGACCATACTACAGTTTCAGAAGTTCGGTGTTTAATGCCCAATCGTTTCTTAGACTCCTCAGATTTAATTTAGCGCTAAGAGAACCTCCAAAGAAAAGTTAAGAAGTTAGGTAAGCAAATTCCTCAAAATCTTTGTAAAATTCCCTGCAGCATATCAAACAAGACAACTTGCCATTTACTAGGTGTATGGAGTTATCAGAAAAGGAAAATTAATTATCATCTAAAACATGAATTTAGAGCTAGTCGTCAAACTATGAGCTCTAGGGTAATATAGTTAATGTGAAACAGGAAAACAGCCAAGCCAAAATACTTGAAAACAGAACTCTAATCCTAACGTACTACTTCCATGACTAATGACTGCCAACCGTTGGTCTGCATCACTATGTGATGTTTCCCTTTTCTTTTTCACAATCATCTCTTCTCTTCCCATCCTTGCATTTCAAAGTATCTTGTTTATTTTTCAGTGACGATAAGCCCTTGATATTGCCTCTTTTTATTGGAAAATTAATAAGAATGCAGCTTATCATAAGATGAAACTTATCAAAGAACTAAACTTATACAATAAAATGTAAATAAAGAGAGTAAGAAAATTAGTATTCTTTTCTTCCCACTTCTAGATTTCAAATGGACATATTAGAAATGTAGCTGTACATGAAGTTTGAGAGATTTGGGCCCATTTGGAGAATTTTTTTTCAAGAAAAAATTTGGAGAAAAACAAAATTAGATGTATTTCTAAAATTTGAAATTTCAATGGTTAATTATTAAAACGTTAATCAATATACTTGCAAATTTAGAAAAAAGCATAATTCATTGATTAGGTCCCTAATTATACAAACTTTTGCAAACTAGATCCTTAAATCTTTTCATTAGCCAACAAGGTCCACGTTTTGTAGAAAACTTTTTTAGCTATGTCCTTATCCAAATAGATTTTTAACTTTACTAGGACCTAGTCGGTTATAGTTGTTCGAAACAAGAATCTTGTTGGCTAAAACTGCTAAACAAGATTTCTTCAAAACAGGAATCATGTTGGCTATAGAAAATTAAATAGATGACAAAATTTTATGCAATTAGGGTTGGTCAAAATTTAGAGGGGAAAAAAAAATTATTTCTAAATCAAAATGCTTCTACAAATGCAACCTACCCTTGACTTGCTCCTCAGCAGAAGAGCATTTTGTTTAATAGCTTAACTTATTTGATGACAATCAACTAACACATCAAAATCATTTCTACTCAATGTCATAGAAGCACAAAAAGAATTCATGGAAAACTCTAAGCGCTTTCGAGCATCAAAGACCATTGAAGATTCATAACATCATACACAAAAAATGATTCCCAGAAAATTAGACCATACCAGACCAAAACGTTATTGGGAAACAGTAAATGAACCCAACTTATAAAGAATCCAAGACAGGAGGAGAAATTCAAATATAAAAGGGTCCAGAAAATTATAAAAAAATGCCTTCAACTATAATTCTTCTAAAGTAAGAAGTAATAAATCTCACTAAAAAATAAATTAAAAGCCCACCTGTTCCATGGCATTCTGAGCAGCTGTCATGAGCTTAGTGGCCAAACCCAGTTTCCTATGAGTCCTAAGAACAGCAAGAGAGGTTATATGACCATGGCACTCAGAGGTCTCCTCTTCCATCTTAGCCAAAACATATCCCACAATTTTTCCATTGTAATCCTCAGCGACATAAAGCAACTGCGGCCATGAAAGTATGTGATAAAAGTAATATTTCATCTGGTAGTTTTCCGGCAAGCAAAACAAATTGCAAGCTTGCATAGCCAATAAGTCGTCAACTGTCGCCTTGCGAATGCACACCATGGTTATGGCTTAGATTTTCCGATGGGATTGCAGAGGATTTTAGGTAAGGTAATCTATGAGACTCTTCCCGTCTTGATTTTCAACAGAAAATCTGGGATTACTACTCCACGGATTAGGAATGGAAAATGTTTTAAGTCTCCGCTCGAATTGGATTTGGGCTTTCTTTGGCCCAAATAGAATGTCTTTCTATCTAAGGCCCATCATTTAAAACCGAAGTAAGTAATTCATGAATTCTCGACCAAAGAGCCCAATTTAGCCCTCCACTTGTCTCGTGTTGACAAGTGAAAAGAATTTAATTTTTAATATATAAAATCTCAGAAATCAAATCTTTATTTTGGTCGAAACCGGATCATGTATTAGAAGACTAATAGAGCATATACAACAGAGCAAAAGAACACAGCCTATCTAAATAGACTCCCTATGCCAGGCTGAAAGAAGGTCAAAGGATTTTTTGAGGCATCTTTCAGCTAAGGCATAAGGATTCTCCAAAAACAGTCTAGATTGATGTATCCCTAAAGTATGATTGCACCACAAATCATGCAAAGTCTGGCGAAAAACATACTGCCGGTGACTAATATTCCTAGACATAGAGCTATCTCTACGCATATTTACTGAAATCCAGCCAACTACATCGGAACAACCAAAAAAGGTCACCCAGCAGCTGCCGTCCGGAATCAATTTCCACACAGCCGACGCCAGTCGGCAGTCTCGTAGCAGATGAAGAATCGTCTGCTCTCCCCTCATGCACCAGTTACAAATCGGTGACCCTAAAATCTGTCGTTTCCATAAAAAATCGGTCGTCGGCAATGCTCGATGCAAACCCGACCGGAGTGTAAAAGAAGCTCTAGCGGGGCCTTTAAACCTCCATACCCGTCGCCACGGAATGTGTGTGTGATCTCGCAACCCAGTCCGAAGTGCCTTCCCGAGTGATGCTGATGAGAACTCTCCATTTGCGGTTATTTTCCATATCGGTAAATCCAATTAAGTAGCCGTGTCATGCAACCGAACACAGGCAACTCGGTCTAACACAGGGGCGGGCAGCCACTGGCGTAAAGTAGCTATCTTCCAGCCTGATATCGGGTCCCAAAAATCCCTCACTGTCGACCCGAGCATTGTATTGTCAACGGGGCCAGCGGCCAAAGATACTAGGGGGGTGTCTCCGCACCAACAATCCAACCAAAACAAGTGTGCTATTCCCATCACCCACCTGCCATTTGACACCACGCTGAAGCAGCGGGACCGATTTCATCATACTCCTCCACACCTGCGATGTAGATCGTATCTTCTTCCCCGAGCTTAGTGTCGGCCAGCCCCCATATTTACCTATGAGGACGCGACTACTGAACTCCCGTGGTTTACGCATCATTTTCCAGGCTAACTTACCCAGCAGGATTTTGTTAGTCACCCTTAAACGTGGAAAACCAAGACCTCCGCCACTCTTTGGACTACACAACTTTTCCCAAGCAATAGTATGTAATTTTCTATGCTCATTGTCATGCCCCCAAAAAAACCGCCTACACATTTGTTCCAATTTGCCAACGATGCATTTAGGGATCGGAGTAGCCTGCATAGTATAAATAGGTAAGCGCAGCCAAGGTTGTGCGCAACAGAATCGCTCGAGCGGCCCTGGACAAAACCTTCAACTTCCACCCCGACAGACGATCAGCCGCCTTCTCCAAAAGGTATTGGTAGTGTCGCAGTCTTGTTCGACCATGTAACAGTGGAACACCTAAATAAATCCCGAGATCCGTCGTTGGTAAGGCACCAAATTCTACGCAAATGACATTCCGCAGGAACACAGGGGAATTCGGAGAAAACCATATCCGAGATTTGCTTCTGTTGACCCGTTGTCCGGACATACCACAAAACTCGGCTAGAACATGTTCCATTTTCCTTGCTTGTGAAAAGGATGCCTCACCACAAAGGAGAAGGTCGTCAGCAAAAAATAAATGGGAGATCTTCGGAGCCCGTGGGGAGATAGACGCCGGTATCCAACTTCCAGCTTGCACTTCCCGAGATATCGCATGCCCAAGGACCTCCATACACAACACAAATAGGTAGGGAGATAGTGGGTCCCCTTGTCTAAGGCCCCTTGATGGCATAAAGGGAGCAAGTGCTTTACCATTCCAAAGCACACCGATAACGATGTAGACGAGATAGTGTGAATAATCAACTTCCTAAACTTTGCCTCAAATCCCGACCTCTTGAGTACCTCATTCAAGAAATCCCAATCGATCCGATCATATGCTTTCTCCAAATCAACTTTAAGTATAAACCCCGCCCTCCGACCCTTCCTCTTCATCGAGAGTAGATGGTCTCTTGGGCAATCACCACATTATCTACAGTTGACCTGCCCGGTATAAAGCTCGCCTGACATTGCCCTGTGAGATACGCCATCAATGGCTTCAACCTGTTAGCTAACACCTTAGTCACCACTTTGGCTAGCACATTACATAACGAGATCGGCCGGAACCGACTCAGAGTTTCCGGTGATTGACATTTTGGCAGCAAGCGGATGGATGCTTCATTCACGCCCTCGGGTAACTTTCCAGTGGAGAAAGTATGCAATAAGGTGTCTGTTATTGATGGTCCTACAATGGGCCAGTATTTTTGGAAAAAACACGGGGGTAAGCCATCCGGACCAGGGGCCTTGTGTGGTCCCATTTGAAAAATTGCCTATTCAATTTCCAATGGAGATACTGCCCTATTCAAACCGCACAAATCACGATGTGCCAACGCAGAAAGGTCCAGTTCGGACTATGGGGCATGCTAGTCGGCTCCTTCGAGTACAAATCCAAGTAGAAATTACGTGCCATTCCCTGCAAAACAGCCTCATCCTCCTGTCGATGTCCCATGGAGTCATTTAGTCCAAGGATTTTGTTATGGGCGCCGGCGTATCACCGTGGTTAAATGGAAAAATTTTGTATTGCTCTCTCCTTCCCGTAACCATGTTACTCTTGATTTCTCCTTCCACAATAACTCTTCACGGAGTAGGATGTCATTTAGCTCTTGTTGGATGTCCATCTCCAGCTTCCTAAGATACTGGCTTTCCGACCGACACAGGCGATTTTGGATCCCACCAAGCCGTGCACGACAACGTTGCTTACGATCCACCAAATTACCAAAAACATATTTCCTCCACTTGATTACTTCAGATCGGAAGAAATTAATCCTTGTCACCCAGTCTTCATGTGTCGTTACCGCCCGGTGTCCTCTCAACTAACTCCGCAAAAGTATCGTGGTCAAACCAAGCCGCCATTATCCTGAATTGCTCCTCTTTCCTATGTTGTCCATTTCGTTCTGTCGGGGATAAAAGAAGAGGTAAATGATCGGACCTGGTCCGAGGGAGGTGACGTACACATGTGTCGGTGAAAAAGGACAGCCATTCCCGGTTACACAGGGCTCTATCCAATCTCTCCTTAATGTTCGCACTTCCCATTCTCAAGTTATCCCAAGTAAACGGGGGTCCTGAAAAACCCAAATCCAACAACCCACACGCTGAAACCATATGAGCAAAAGGCCGAACATTTGATGGTCTAGCTAAACAGCCCCCTCGTTTCTCCGAACTGCCGAGAACTTGATTAAAGTCGCCCACCATCAACCACGGCACATTAATAATTTGACCCAACTGTTCAAAGTACGACCAAAGAGCATTCCGAAAATGTACTTTTGGAGATGCATAGACCGCAGTTAGCGGAAATCAAATCTTACAACAATATAACTCGAGTCCGATTTAGTTGAATTCATATCAAACACGGAAAAATTGTCAAAAAAAAATCAATACCTTGAACTAATTGAGATACACGTAGCACCTCTAAATTTAATAATATTGAAACTCAAAAACAAGGACAACCACCTAAAGTCTTCTTAAAATGGCTTAAAAGTTGCCCCCCAAGGGGTGGCCAAGTTGGTGGGTAAAAATCCCGGTGACTGCAAGGTCTCGGGTTCGAATCTTGCCAACGCCTTCTTGGTCAAGCTTGTTACACAGGGTTTACCCAGTGTAGTTTACCTGGCTGGCGTGATTTGCAAGCTATTGTGCTAGCCCGGGGGTTTACCCAGAGCACACTCGAAAAGTAGCGGCTGCGGGTTCCCCCGTCATCAAAAAAAAAAAAAAAAAAGGCTTAAAAGTTTGCCCTCTCTATCTAAGGTAATTGATTTAGGCAGACCATCCAAATGAATAATTTCTTTGAAGAAAAGATTGGCTATCCCTTGCTCTAATGAGGTCTTTCTAGAAGGAATAAAGAGGGATATTTTCAAGAGCAACAAAAATATAATTTACAGAAAAGCTACATTAGCTGGTTTAGAGAAATAAAATGAGAATTCTAATATATACATTCACATTCACCAGAATTTACAAGTTTAACATGTCTCATTCGCTTTTTCTTTTGAAAGAGAAAAAAAAAAAAGTCAATTATTTGAGAATCTCCACACCCTAATGTGCCTCTCAGAATGTGTAGTAACAACCTTCTGCATTCCAACAGCTAAACATGTTATAGGTGGTCGAGAAAACAAAGGCAGAGCATCAATACGCTCATCTTCATCAAGTCTTCTCACTTTCTTCCTTTCAATTACTTGCTTTTTTATGTTTGAATGATTTGTTGTATTGCTGGGCTCATCCATGACACACATCGAAAGTACTTCACCTGTGTCTTGATCCAGAACTCTTAGAACTCCATCTAGTCCTCCAACAACTAATGTTGATGTGTTATTCTTCAAGTGATTCATAGAGTAAAGAGCATTTGGGCTCACTCTTTTCTCCCACAGACGCCTTGATGTCCTGTAACACAGGAGGAATGAGTTGAGTCACCAAGGATTCAAAAGAACACTAGGGAGAGTTTAAAAAGAAGGGGGTGATCCAACAACCACACATTTAGAAAATGTTTTGGCACACTAGATCGAATTGTACATTATGACAGAATGCAAAAGTTATGGGTAAAAAAACAATTATTTAGGTATAAGCTTTGGGGAAAAGATGATAAGGAAATGGAGAAAACAACAAACAGCATATCACCCTTCTCATGTACAAGGGCATAAACAGAAGTAGATAGTAAGAATGAAACCATGAAGAAGCTTCTGCTCTAAACAGTATTTTATTTACCACTAGGTGTCACATTGGATATTTGTGTTTAAAAGAATAACAGGCAAATGAAAGTAATAATATATCATTGTAATGTGACTCTTGTAAAGAAGACCAGAGTGAGCGCAAACAACAAGAATTCATGTTAAAAACAGAAAACGTGACATGGAGTGGCATCAAGGTTCTAAGGACACAAAAGAAGAAAATTGACAAGTTATTTGAAAGTTCCAAGTTATTTTCCATACCTAAGGTCCCAACAAGATGCATGGCCATCAGTTAATCCAGCGAACATGATGTGGGAACGGGGGTTCCAGCACAACGTCTTTATACCTGTTGCATGAATTTAATATTTAGATAATTGTCTGAAGGAATGGCACGATCCTCATATGTAATGTAAGAAAAGCACTACCAAGAATTTTTTCTCCAACCTGGCTCTGAAGCCACACACTTGAAAGAGAACATATTACAGAAAATTGCAGGTCATTAAAAAGCATTACATTTAAACCACATCAAACAATTTCATGCCCTTTTCAAATCTAGTTTTTAAGGTTTCATTTCATAGCTGTTTTCAACATTCAAACAAGAGTGAGAAGTTTCTACTGGAATCATAACATTTGTTAATTAAGAATTTGAGAGAATAATCAATATCAGCAGAGCTGAACAAGATTCAACAAAGAGATTCCATGAATGAAGAAAGATACATGCAACCACATTATTCAACCCATGTCCATGCACACGAAAGAGAAAAATGGATCTGTAAATTGACCTTTAAAGTCTCAACAAAATTAGGATAATTTCTTCTGAGCTATCGAAAGAAATCCATGAGATATTCTTAATTAAAGATTCTCCTTCGATCAATATACTGCAAATGATATTTTGAACAAGCTCATAACAGGATCAAAATTAGCTTCCAGAAGAATCAGCATTTGAGATTAAGTATGAGATTAAAAAACACTGAAGAACTAGATGAATCCAGTTAATGAAGGATGGCATTGACAAGCTTGTATGTAAAAGTAAAAGTTGAGAATTATTGCAGCCTTTTAGTTCGATTCTTTGTGGGCCAAAAAGAGACTTAAGTTGATTTTGAATAATTCTTATTTGTTTGTAGAAAATTCTCCCTTTTACAAGAAATACGGGTAAACCCCTGCTACAATTTCCACATCCTATAACCTTTTAGGAATGTTGGGACCACATTCAGAACAAAGAGACAAGCTAAACATTAACATAGACCAAAAATAAAAGCCCTTAGGTAATGTCAAGAAACCTGCAGAACCAGTTGACTTCAGCATAGTTACTTGTTGATCAGATGCAAGATCTGAAACTGAAATGCTTCCACAAGAAGAACCACCAACAAGTAATTGATCCTGGCTGAAGGATAAGCATGTCACTGGCCCATGATGCATCCTGCAATGGAATACAATATTCAAAATCTAATCAGGGTGGAAAAAATTTGTTTTATCCCCTTGTACATATTGAGGAGACCAATCAGATATACTGTATGTTTCCTTCGGACTACATAGAGAAGCAGCTTCTACCCAATATTATGAAAATTTACCCCAATGCACACAAAAGTAGGAAAACAAGGAAAAAAAAAAAAAAAAAGTCACTGACCAAAAACCAAAGTCCCTACCCTACTGCAATAACCACATTCATATTCAACACTATAACTGTCTTCAACTGCTTCAAGTTTTCTTTCCTTTTATTCAACATTGTAAACACAAAGGAACTCAGGAAAAATTTTCTTTCAGAAAGGGGAATTCAAAGATTTCATAGCAAATTGTGAAGTGGAGAAGAAAGAAAGCTCCGTCTACTTCGTCTCATCCTTCTTTGATCACTCATGTCTTTACCAGTTCTTGATTCTCAAAATTCAAGGAAAAGATGAGTAATTCTGGGCTCATGTTCAAGTTCATCATGGTATGCACCTTGGAAAGAAGGTTGGGGTTTTATTGTGGGGATGATGATCCTTAAAAGAGGCAGTCATTCGGGGATGAAGGAGGCGAGAGGTCTAAGGCCTGGCGAAATTCTGCTTGGGATGATCCAAATGATAATGCATGGGAAGAGATGCGAGTGGAAAAGAATAAAGAGGAAGAAAGAGGGAGGGAGAAAGGATGGGAAAGGTGTTTTGCTTTGCGGTGGCTTTGCTTTACTCTTATATTCTCATCTCAAATCCAACAAACTGAATTCCCCAATTTCGCACACAAGCATGCAGTGAATGCCTCAGCAATCTCAACCAATCACTGGTTCAATATATATTTACAAAGTTTTAATCTAAACAGAATTACACAAGTTGCAGAAATTATTAAATGTTCTACAACAAAGCAAAGCCTTTTGCAGATCAACTCATGAGGATTCTTTTCTTGTTCTGATGTGGAATACGTAACATGCACTTTTGCTTCATAGATTTGAAGATTTAAGTTTAAAAGGAAGGGCATATAAAACAAACATACTCCTAATTCCACTCTTACATTAAACATTTTCTCGGAGTAGAACTAAAATAGCAACTTCAGTATAGCAAAGTGAAAGCAAATACGTACTTAATAATTTGAGAACATTTTCTGCTGTACATGTCAAACACACGAACTTTCCCATCCTCACATCCAACCACAGCCTCAGGATCTACATAGCTGCAAACATCAAAACACATCCAGAAATCAAAAATCAGAAATGTCAGAATAAAGTTCAACTGAGACTAGTTATCATCCCATATGAAATGTATAACAGAATGCAAAACATATTAAACAAAGAAAAAGATATCAAATCTGTAGTTTCAACTGGTTAAACTTAATAATGCATTGTAGTCTTCTTTTTATATAATCACAGCTACTCTTTAAAAGCAGAGAATACTATTTGAAAGTGTTGGGAGACTACATTATCCAGAAGATTAAGAAGTTCCTTGTCACTAATCGTGTGATAAATCATAATAACAAGGTCAGTACAATCTGCAGTTCACCAAATGACCATGTGCTTACCACCAAATACAAGAGACAGCCTCTTCCATTGATCAGTAAAACTTGTTCAAATGCCTCTCGATATAAAATACAAAAGAATACATTAAATCTGCTGTAGTGGAAAATTAGTATTCAACTGGTCAATACAAAGGGAGGTAGAGTTTGATCATTTTTAGGATAAAAGGGACTACGTCAATGCATATAATAGGTATTTCATAAAAGAAAACACAGCTGAAAATTATCAAAACCATATTTGGATTGTTGGCATTAGGAGCTAGTTAAGAGTCAAAAGACCAAAAGAATTTAAATACTTCCCAGTAAAATATATAGTGTACACAATGTATCCGTCCACACCCTAATCTTTTCCCAGAAAAGTGTAGTGTAGCTTCTATATACGACTGATCAACTTTAATATCCATTTATCAACATCCTTCTTATATCATGTAGAAACTCAGAGAATACAAAAATCTCCTATGTTTATTCAATAGTACAATACACACACATATACATACAAGTAAGCCAATGAACTGCATATACATGTAATTTACAATGACTTCTCTAAATATTGGATATGTGAGATATACTCATCAGATATATTTATATATATATATATATATATATATATATATAGATATACACTTATCATATATCAACCATAACACTTCCTTTTATGTTGGAGCATAGGTATCAATCATGCCCAACTTGTTATAAATATAGTTCATTTGAGCCCCATTGAGAGGCTTAGTAAATATATCGCCAAGTTGTTCTTCCATCTTCACATATTTTGAGGATATTAACTTTGCTGAATCTTTTTCACAAACAAAATGATAATCAAACTCAACATACTTAATTCACTCATGAAACACAAGATTAGAGGCAATATGAAGAGCAACTTGATTATCACATCATTGTTTTGATTGTGAACTTGCAAAGCATGCACGAACTTCCTTTTAACAGGTCAATAAAATATCCCTTCAGCCTTTCTCTCTCATTCACAATGATATTTGGGGACCATCTACAGTTTCAAATATTTCAGGTGCTAAATAGTTTGTTTTATTTATTGATGATAGCACACAGTCATAAGGACCTATCTCTTTGAAAAATAAATTTGACATCAAGGAGCTTGAAAATTTGAATTACTTTCTAGGTATTGAAGTGGCACATTCAAAATTAGGGATATTCATTTTTCAGCAAAAGTATGTGCTTGACTTGCTAAAAAAAAAAATGGAAGTTTGGTTGCAAACCAGTTGATACACCTATTGAATATAAACATGGGCGGTGTAATGCTCTCAAGGATCCAATAGTAGACAAAGGTGTTTATCAAAGGCTGGTTGGTAAGCTGGTGGATAGGCTGAGTACTCACGTATGAGGACGAAATATTGCTTTTGTGGGGTTCTATTAGCCTTATACTTGCTTTAGGGTTTAGTTAGTGATTAGTTTTATTATTCTATTAGGTTAGGTTTTAGTTTTCAGTTTTATTTAGATATAGGGATGCAAGATTCAATTTAAAGGACATACTTTTTTTTGAGAGAACAATCTTTTGAAGAAAATTATATCATATTCCAATTGTAGAGAAATTCTCTCACAACAAACTGAAGTTTAGTTTCTTTCTACCTTCTTTTTTCCTGTTTAACTATATTACCTGCACCACATCTTTCTCAATTGATACCTTTTCATGCTTGTTACATACTAGGCTGAAATACTCAAAGTCAACACAGAAATATCATGGAGTATGGAAGTTAAATGTTTGCACTCATCTATTGGGGTAACAATTATTGTAAAATATATGTTAATATTGAAATGAATAAAACAAATCACGCACCACATGCACAATCCCTTGGTAAACATGCCATCACGAGAGGAAAATACATTTCGTGCTCCAGTGCGAGTCCAAATGCATATGCGAGTCCCTACCAATCCAACAACCTAGAAGTACAAAATGAAAAATTATTGCAAATTGTGAAAGTTGTAGCAATGAATTCATTACATATCCTTAATAATACTGGAAAATTATAACTAAATATATTCTATTCGTAATAAATATACTGAAGCAGTAAGGAAACCTATTACTTAAGTACATAAGTAACATTACGACAAACAACTTTGAAGAATTGGGGAAACAACATCTTCCTTAGAAAATAAGCAAAATCTTAAGAATAGACATAAAACATACATAGGAATAAATCTCAGCCATTGTCCAAACTTGTCTTTTAGTTGTTTGAGGTGGGAATGCTTTTAATTGAGCAAATGAGGACATCCATGATGTCTAAGACTCGAATTTTAAATCAGTTTCAGTGAAAATGCTAAACCCAGATCGAACTGTAAACCTGAAATATATAAACTTGTATACTTAAACTTCATATATTTGTTAAAGAGATGATAATACTGAATGAAGAAGGGGAATGTGTTGATGAAGTTCACTAAAAGACTTAAATTTGAATCATATCATTTTACATTTTTCTTAATTTCACAGGTATAGACAATGAACCATCTAAAAGTAAAATTTTTTTCTGGGCACTATCCAAGCCAAACTAACAGTTCCATCAATTAAACAGTTAAATAGATTTCATTCAGCAAAAATTTATTATTCAATTAGAGATTACATTCATGGAGACACTATCTCATCCCAGGTCAGAGTAATTCACAAGAACTTTTATGGTTTTGTTCACGTTTGTAGGAAGATTCAATCCAATTATTATATGTCAGTCACATATATATTATTTTCTTCAACTATAGAGAAGTTGAAATATGCAAGGCAGGTGTTCAGAAAAGTATGAGCAAATCCATGACTGTCAAGAAGCTCAAGACAAGCCCAAGAAACTCATTTAAAAAGCTTCAAAGAATATTAGTGCAATCTAAAGCATCAAGTCACTTTCCTCTTATCTATCTGCAATTTAAGACAGTTCAGAAACTTAGTAGAAAATCATGCAGTTGTCATACTTCAATACATTTTGCAACCAAAATCCACGGTGCAGTCATAATAGCATTGACTTTAAAGGGTCATTCCGCACCATCTTACACTGGCAATTTATGGATAGAATTTAAGTAAATTATAATCTACAAAGAAACCTAAGGTAGAATATAAGCTGTTGCAGGAACTTCTGCATATTAATTGCAAACAAAAAGAAAAAAAATTGAAAAAAAAAATGAGGGTAATGCAAGTAGCCCAAATTTATGAGACAATTATGCATCCCCCACCTCCCAGTCTACCCCAAAATCTTCATTTATGTATGTGAGCCTTGTGAGGCCTGTAAAAGTGCAAATCCATGATAACCTCAAATAACATATATAAAATTTAGGCTGGATAATCAGCAGGTTGCAGACTATGTCTGACAAACTATGCATAACTAATAGCATAACATCTTTCAATGTTAAACAATTTAATTCCTACATTCAATTATGCGCAATGCACAGGTGTGTTGCAAAAAAAAAAAAAAAAAAAGGAGGATACTACACCATTCAAATAGCTTCACCTTACTTTTCAACTCCCACCCCCTTTCATAACATTCCTTGAGATTTTGGCCCTCAGCATAGTTTTTAGTAATTAGTAGACTAGACTTACTTCCAAGCACTTGAAATAAAAAGGAATAGCAGAATCAGCTTAATCTACAGGAAGTAATAATACCTCCAAAATATCATATTACCTTGCCCTCATCAAAATCAAAATCAATTAAAGGTGCCCTATCAGGCAGGGCATATTCATCCAAGCAACTGTAACTCTCCACTGACCAGAGACGCATAACCTAGCATCATAAAAGAAATCAAGAATGTCAAGCTACATCTTCCTTTACATCAACGAAAGGATTCAGCTCAATCAATAAACATGGAAAAGGACATTTGATTTACTATAGAAGATACCCAAGTGTAGTTGTAAAACAAACGGTGAAAATAACAAGGGCATTCATCTATCACAGACATTCTGCCCTTTAATCAGAAACCAAGATTTTTTTTTTTAAAAAAAAAAAGCAATTAAAATGATACAATAGCCAGTTGACTGTAAATGTAACATAAGATCTTGAAAGGGTTCACAAGTTAAAATTACCAAATCTTTCTCCAAATTTCTTAGAAGAGTCTGAAAATTTTATTTTAAAGACCACTGGTCTTAGGAATGTGGATTTTCTGAACTACCTTAATATGCTATACTTTAGCTGCAAATTTTAATCAAGGATGCCAATTTCCATAACTAGCATATATGTTTTCCTTGTTCCACTCATGATGATGAACTCTTCTAGTTATTGCTCTCCCTGAACTCCAGCTTCAATTTTACATCACAACATGCATATATAATATGTAAAGTATCAAATTGATAAAGAAAACTTCAAGAAAATAAATTGTTGGTATCAAACTTCATAATAGCATCATAGTATAGTTATTGAGAGATTGAACAGAAATTAAGTGCACCTTATCACCCACACCAGTAAGAATGAGTCCTCTCTTCATTCGGCACTGATTAATCCTGAGCAAATCAAGCTAGTAAAAACAGCTATGTATCTCCAGCAAACAAACATGATTTAAGAAGGTAAAAAGAAAATTCTCAATTTACTCCATGCAATTTTTGTTCTAAATCAATTAACATGGAGTTGAGATGAAGTTAACACTAAAAAACAATTATTTTTAATAATATGTCATAAATTTCAGTGAACTCAGGAAACTAGATAGAGAAAATACCCAGCTGAATGACCTTTCCACTGAAACACATTAACAGGGCCTTTACGTAAAGAGAATCTGTGCTGTTCAAAAGCAAGCTGCTCCAGGTGAATGTTTATTGGTCTGCCAGAAGAGCTAGATGATTCAGCAAGTGCAAGAGGACCTGCCTGTTGTTGTTTGTGGTATTGTATTTGCAATAACTTAAGCTTATTAATGACAGTACTCCTTCAGAAGATAAAGGAAAAAAACAACAGCATCCTGTTAGTATATCAAGAATGCAAGTAATAGAAGCAGCTTCAAATGATCTGCAAAGACTTACTTGCCCACAGCTAAAGGAGTTAATCATAGAAAGTTGCATTAAAAAATTTGATATACACAAACTAATATTTGAAATGTTGGAACAGTATCAAAAGCAGAAACCTCAATAACAACAAAGCCAATAATCTATTCCTTCAATATAAAAGTTTGAATATTATAAATGGGCATGCCTAATTTGACTAAATCTATCAGCTCAGTGCATATAATAAAATAGACTAAAAATCCATTACCAAAATCAAATACCACAGTCCCAAGTATAATGTGATGAAAATCTTGTCAGGCAACAACACAATCAACTCTTAAAGATTTTCTTTCCGTGTTTTTTTTTTTTCCTTTTGTTTTAATAACTAACCCATTCAATGTAACAAGTTGTTGAAATTTTCTGTGCTCAATTTATATAAAAGAAATAAATAAATATATAGATTACTCAGGAGGTCTTAAAGGAACTAGAACTTTATGGAAATTTAAGAAGCATAAGTAGACCAAGAACAGCAAATGATGTAAGAGAAGTGACTAACTATACTAATAAATTCAAAAGCATAATCTCAGAAAAATATATCGATTTGCCCAGACTCAAAAGATAATTTTTCTTCAAATGACTTGACCAAGAAGTTTATAAATGTGTTAAGAACTTACATAAAAATTTCAAATTCAAATCTTCAAAATTAAAATATATGAATTCTATAAAAGACCTTTTCTCTCCATTAAAAAAAAAAAAAGGGTAAACTGCTCATAACTAGAGCCCTCAATGAACCACAGTTTGTACATTTGCAAATAAAGCTCAAGAACAAAAATATACCTCATTTTATTAAAAGAAAAACTTGAGCATGGTTAGAACAAATTCGCTTGATAGAGGTACATTTTATATATGTTGATATTATATAACATTGTTATAATGTTTTCTATAAATATTTTTTCCGGAAAAGATACAAAATAAAAGATATTTGACCTGAAGATTCAAACTATTTAAACTGATGCATTCGACTTATTTAAAGCAAAGCAAATTCAAACTTTATTCATAAATAAACAATCAGTCTCATGCAAAATGTTCTATTTGAAACTAAAGATAAAATTAAACCTATAACCTTAAAAGCCCTCAACGAAGGGAAATTCAATTCACTTATCCAGAAATTAGCTAAATTTACACCCAACTGGAGCCCATAAATCTTAGATAAGAATTTACAATTACATCTTCTGGTCTTAATTTCCCAGTAAAGTATCAGTTCTTTTTTTTTTTTTAAGCACAAAAGTAACAAATTGTCTTCAATTAGGAGAAAGAACACATACAGCAGACCATAACAGAAGTTCCTCGAAATTCAAATTAAGAATCCAATGAACGAATTTTTTTGTGAGAAAGAACAAATTAATGAATACAAAAGCAGACGGAGGACTACCATAATTTGCAGACGGCAGAGCACCGTATCAGCTGGGAAATGTCCAGAAATGCGAAAATCATGCAGAGAATATCGTGATTCAGTGCGTTGATCGTAGTTTTCTGCTTCTTCATCGGCGCCGGCCGGTGTACAAAGGTCGACGACGACGACGACGGCTCCATTGGGGCTTTGGGTTTGGGCTTTTTCTGAAACTGTTTTCCCTTATTTAGAAAAATTTCACTTTATTATCCATCTCTCTACTACAAAGTTTAATGGTAAAATTTACTATGTCACTTCCCAAATTTTTTGTGTCAGTGTTGTATTTTCTTTTAAGTCATCAGTTTAAAATATTTACTATATTAATTATTTAAATATTTATTATATTTATAATTAAAATTATTTCATACTTTTCAGCAAAAAAAAAATTTATTTCATACTATAATATTTTACTATTTAAACTTTTTTTAAAATTTTATAATAATTTTTAAAGAAAATTTACAATATTTTAAATTTATATATACATATACACTATATATCTATTTTAATTTTAAAATATTTTTGCTCACGAATTCATATCTCCTATATCATAAATTATCAATTTAACTACGTTTTTTGACATATATATATTTATTATATATTCAAAAAAAAAAATCTTTAAGAAAAAGAGGAAAATTAGAAATTAAATGCTAATATATCATTTAGAACATTGCTAGTAATATATATATATATATATATATATATATATATATATATATATATATTTCTAGAGACGAAAATACACAGGGACTAATAATTAATTTTTTGGTTCATGACAATATTGGCTAGCCTACGTTATAACGTCATTCATCTGTAGGAAGCGGTTTCCCTGTAAGAAAACTGGTAACAAGTGCCAGTGCTCTACCAGGCTGGTAACTGGGCACCTGATGACCAGCACCTCTCACTGTTGCGAACGTCAAGTTCTGTGCATAGCCTTGCGTATAGCCACCAACCTCTCTCTTGTACATCCATGGACGCCATGTACTTGTAATCCCTAGTTTCATTGCTTCGATTGAGTACTGTGTTGAAGTTACAGGCACCCTTCCATCTGTGTCACCGCTGTTCATACATATATATATATATATATATATATATTGGAAATATTAGTAGAAAATAAAGACTATAATAAAAAATCTCTCCGATGAATAATATTCGAAGAGGAGTTACCTAAATATCCAAACTCGGAGTCCATTTGCCAGAAATTCTTTCAACAGCGGGATTACTGTTGATGGACTGTCTGTCCACTCGCCGCCAGTAACGTCACTGCAATTATATATATATATTTAAAAAATGTAAAAACCTTCAAAGTATACATACATATATAATATATATATATAGAGAGAGAGAGAGAGGGGGAGCTAAACTAACCTGCAAGGTTCCCAATCAAATGATACCTTGGTGACATTAGCATGCAATGCCTTTTGTACGACGGGACTGTTCATATATGCATGGACATAATACTCACCACATGGATCAAAATCATAAATCTGTATGTGCATGGAAACGTCAAACCAGTAAAAAATTACGAGAATTAATTACTGTTGTATAATATTTAATATTATTTATCTAAAATTATTGTTTTAACTAATCTAAATTAGAAGATATTTATAACTCATAGTATTCATGAAGAACTTTTTCATATATAATGTGTAATATTTGGAAAGAATATATTTGTAATACTTACAGAAGCTCTCTTAGGTTTAGCTGTGAGACTGCCATCAAAACACAAAGGTGCATATATATTATATATATCAATAGGAGATGTTGAATTATAAACTGCGTTAGTAGCTTCATTGCAAGCATCAGAAATAGTTGCAGCCGTGGAGAAATTACAATGTTTCCGAATTTGATGAGATAATTCGTAGGAAATCAAAGCGTGGCTCACGAAATAATCGAACATCCCTACCGTATCTGTCTCATCATTGATGACTGCGTTCCCAATCTGCATTATATATATATATATACACAAACAAATATAAATAAATAGCTTGTATCATGTTATTTTTTTTCTTTTTTGAACAAAATTACGTTAATATATGAGGGTCACATAGTACATCACTATGCTAAAAATTTCGAAAGATAATAGAAATCTACATGAATTTCATCATGAGGGTCACGTGGTGCAATAATTACATTAAAGATTTTTTAGTGGAGAAAGAAATGCAGGCTTACCAAGATTCCTTTGAGGTTAATGATGGTTTTCTTGGCTTTCTTGTTATGGTAGATGATATTATGAGCCAATTGGGGTACATAATGCCCAGCATAACTCTCCCCAGCAATGTAGAATTCCCTGTTTTTATACTCTGGAAATCTCTTAAGCCAATTCACCAAGAAGGCATAATTGTCCGCAGCAGTAACTTTATCTCCATTGTGCTTGTAGTCTGATGTTGTGTTTGAATAAGAAAACCCTACACCGGCCGGAGACTCCAGGAAAAGAACATTGGCAGCTTCCAAATTGCAAAAACCATCAAAAATAAATAAATAAATAACAGAAAAAAGATATTTAAGTTTTTAAATAATAATCATTCAATAATCTCTTACACAAACAAAGCGGAACATTTGATTATTTTTTTGTAAATATCCCTTTTTTGCCCTTCAGTTTTATAAAAGTATAAATAAATAATTTTAAGGTGAAAATTTGTAAAGAATAAAGAATAAATAATGTACCTCGATTCCAGGCAAATGGATTATTGAACAATGTTTTGCCATCACTTGAGGGTCTAAATGGTCCAAGCTCTAAAAATGCTCCATATGCAAGAGAAGAACAGCCAGGACCTGTAACCAACCAAATATGGTAATTGATTGAAACAAAAAAATAATAATAATAATTAGCCAGCACATTATTATTATTTTCCAATAAAAAATAAAAAACTCAAACAAAGAAAACGTTACAAGTGCCGCGAAATCCAGAGGAAAGATACGTGTTTTGCGCAAACAAGCACGATGGTGACAGATATATGCCAGCACCGTTTTTTGATCCAAAAACGTGGATGTATAATGGCATTAACCAAATAACTCAATCATTAATCACATGAAGATCAACATTAGGACCATTCACTTACTTACTACTATTCTTTTATAATCCCAACTCATGTGTTTTGTTTTATTTACTAGACAAAAACTTAAATATATATATATATATATATATATATATATATATATATTAATATTCAGAATTATCTCCTCTAAATTTTATGACTAAAATAATAGAAAAATATAAGAGAAAATTGAATTGAGAAACAAACAAAAATTGTCCCGTTTAAAAACAGGCTGGAAAAATGGTTTGTAAAGTCATTCATTAGTTAGGAGAATATAAGTATATAAATGTCTAGTACTCCGTGGTAATAAATGGACAGAATACCAAGGAAATAATCCCTAAAAAGGTAAGTTTTCTCTTTTAAAGAAATTATTTCATGGTTGACAAAAATGGTAAAATAATATGCCTATTTATTACCTGATATTCTGTGGGGTCGCACTTATATATATTTTTAAAAGGAAAACTTTTCGTCCCAATGTGTGTGTATTTATTTTTTAATCCTCAATCTTTCTATCTTTTTAATTTAAGTCCTTAATTTTTATTTTTTTACAAATTTTTTGGCATATTTTATTTTATATCAAGAAATACAAAAAAAATTATTTTGACTATTTTGAATAATAAAAGAATCAAATATTCAAAAAAAAAAATTATAAATAAATAAATCTGGACATAAATTACAAAAGTAAAAAGATCCAAGACTAAATCCACACTGATCTTTATGTATATTATACAGTTATATATAAATTTTTTTTAAAAAAAAAAAATCAATTCCATTTAAAAAATTTTAAATAAAATTAGACACAATTATCTATAAATAGTTTTTTTTTCTAGAAAAAAAAAAAAGAAAAGCTAGACTAAAAAAACAACCAATTATACTAAAACTTTATACCACAAAAAAGGAAAAAAAAAATGAACAGAATACTAGGATCACGATTAGCATCATCAGATTGATTGAAACGTTTTAACTTCATAATTATAAAGTAAAAATTTAAAAAGGAGAAAAAGAGAGAAATTAAAACCTCCATTGAGCCAAAGAAGTAGAGGCAGATCCTTTGAACCGTTTACTGCTTCAACGAAATAGTAATAAAAGGCACGACCAGCAGATGCATTGACGGTAACATAACCGCCGTACTGATTGAATCCAACGTCACGCTTTGGCTGTCCCGGCAACCGCCGAATTCTGTCTTTCTCCTTCAAACCAAGTCGGAACTCCTCCTTCTCCTCCTCCTCCTCCTCCTCCTCGTTGTTGCTCTCGTCGTCAGGGAAAACTCCGCTTTCACGAAAATCCGCAGCAGCCGCGGTGTAAACGTAATGGCTTGTATCGATGGAAGAGTCTGGTTTCAATTTAGCCTTGTAGAGATTCGCAAGTGCTTCTCCCTGTGTTTTCTTATTGTTGCCGGAAGCGGAACACTGCATTAATTCCAGGCAGGAAAGCAAGAGAGAAACGAGAAGAAACAGGCCGACAGCTGTTCTGTTCATTTTGAAGAGCATTTTTTTTCTTTTTTGTTAATTAGGGAAGAAACGTTTAGAGAGGGGTGAGAGTGAGTGAGACTCCCTTGTGTTGATGAATTTATATATATATATATATATATATATGCGTGTGTGTTTGAAAATATATAGAAGTATATATATGGGGTTAAGAGATTCTCAAAAACATTATCTAATAACAATTAGTTAGCTTAATTAAGCCTATAAAATAAGGGATTTTTATTTCGTTTAATTAGAAAATTGATTTTTTAAATCCTCTAATTATTTTTATTTCAACAAACAGATATTTACCTGTTTTATTAGGTAAATAGATTCTTATTTTATTTTTTAATGAGACAAAATGTTGCTACAAGCTAAATTGTTATTATTAATAATTTCATAAGACATGAGTTAATTCAATTTTTTTAAGGTAATTGGAACATGAATTTTGGTGACCAAAAATTAACAAAATTAGATGGAAATGATCCCTGTATTGATCAATTCAATAAAAAAGGATATGAATCTATTTATCTAAAATTATTAAACAGATATTTTAAGAGATTGGTTATATGTGTATATGTATATCTATGTTACGTATGCATATTTAAGGAATGAAAATGGATGGAAATCATGTCCTTTTGATAACGGTAAGTAATGGTGATGATGCGTTGTATTTAGACACTTTTTTATTATTACTAAAAAGAAAAGAATCGGACTAATCAATCCAATATACCCTGCAAATAATTTATATAATATTGCGTAGTTGGGAAAAAACTATCAATTATTACTACCTTATTCAACGGATCTCAGTGATCACCTTCACTTCTTTTTTTAAAAATACAATTTAAATATTAATTATGTAAGAATAATGGAAAATCAAATTATTTTGTTTCCTAATTTATCTAATCCTTCTTTTACCCATTTTGCTATTATCATACTCGGTTACATATCAAAAATAAATAAATAAATGAGTAATATTATATAAGAATATGTCTAGATACTCATAGTAATGACACAGACTCGTAGATTCGGATTGTGACAACTATACAATATGATTTTTCTATACTTTTTATCCTTGACTCTTAACTTTTTAAAAAAAAAAAAAATCTTTAATATCATTAGAACTCAAATTTATTAAGATTATCTTTTTAAAATAAAAATATTAATTTTGAAAGTTAATTAAATTGATACGTGTTGTATTTTTTTTTATTGATATTTTAAATAATATTTTGATCAGATATTTTTTTAAAAAAAAAATTCTTAAGAGAAAAAATTAATTAAATTAATATGTCTTATTTTTATTAGTATTTTAAATAGAAAATGTTCCATGAATTCTACCTTTTTTTCCTCTTAACTTCTTGCAAGACCATTTGAAGAAAGACTAAATTTTATACGATTAAATTGTATTAAACTGTTGATACTTAATTATCTCACCGCCATATATCACGATTTTTTTTCCCTTTTTTGAGTCAAATATTTATGGTTAGATATCTCAAATAATCTTTTTTTTTTCTTGTAATATTTATTTTAAAATAAATAATATAAAAATTCTAGTTATCTCAAGCTTTTAAAAAATCTTTTAGTGGATTTGATCTAATATTAATTGATTTTTTTTGTTGTCCTAAAGAAAGATTTTTTCTTTTTTTAAAAAAAAAAAAAAGAATTATAGAAGATTCTAAAAGTCTAGAAAAAAAAAAAAAAAAGAGAATTTGATAAATATCAATTCATAAATATTCTAGGATTTTATTTTATTTTATTTTTTGTATTATCCCATATTTAAAATGTTAAATTTTTAAAAAATTGTGCGTTGTTTCCTTTTTCTTATAGCTTCTAGAATTTCACAAGGGATAAGTCATTTTTGTTATTTTATTTATGTTAAATTCATTAGATTTTTGCACTTAATAATTTATATTTTTAATCCGTTATTAGGAAAATTATAATATTTATCAGTGTAATCAGAACCATACCAGATCTGGAACAAGCCGCAGAATGGGTCTGATGAGACAAACCAGATTGTTGCGGTTCAGCCGGTCAAACCGATTTATCCAGATTTTAATAAATGGTTCAATTGGATCGAGTGAGGTCCCTAATATATCATTTGTTTTTTTCCAAGGTCCCTAATATATATATTAATTATATTGTTAGGTAATTTTTGTAATATTTATTTTTTACCTATAATAGTATGTCACCCTTTCCCACCAAATTAAAAACCTTAAATTCATAGTGATGTTGTTGAGGTCCATTCTAATACTCTTGCTCGATTTCTTTTCTAAAAACATCAAAAGCATAGAAATTTCATATTAGAATTAATTAATTAGGATATTATTTAATTAATTATGAAAATGAATAAAATGAAGACATATGGCAAATGTGACAACATAAACCAATAAAATAAAAGAGAGTGTCTCTATCAATCGGGATGATGACACATCACCCTTTTTTTTGTCACATCTTCATTTATAAATAGAAGATGAAGAGAAACATTCAGAGTGATGGATTAGAGGTGGATCATAGAATATCATTGGATCGAGATCAAGCCCAAAAAGCCTCTCGATTCCATGACAAAAATTGAAGTCCGACATCAAATATATATTATTATCTTATGACATATATTTTTTATTATTATTTTGTAGTTGTGATTAAAAATTTATTGTAAACGTTAAAGTAAGTCCGATACATTAATTTAGTCGTTGAAGTCTAATACAAGATTCTTACTCTACCCTCATGATGATCTCTTTTTAGGAAAAAAATAATGGGTCAAAATAATTGAAGTCAATCTAAAAATTAAATTATATAAATAGAATTTGAATCAAACTGATTAAGAAAAAAATATCTTTAAATAACTAATAGTATATAGAAAACAAAATTTTAAGAATCCAATAACTTGTGTTTACCCATTTTCTCATAAATATAATAAGATATGCCAAAAATCAATCTTTATCGGACAAAAGGAAAAAATTTTCCCAATTAGATACCCAGCAAAAAATAAATAAATAAATAAATTTCCCAATTAGATCACTATCATGCCCTTACACTCTCATCTTTTTCCACCCAAGTTTTGACACTCATGTGAAACCTGTGACTAAATTAATAAGAATAATTTGGTAATTTTATAAAGTTTAAAGATCTTATTTAAATACTCCATATTTCTAAATTATATCATGTTTTTAAGAGTATTTTATGCCTATTTTGGAAGTAATTTCACTTGATTGATCAGCCACAAGATTAAAGATTACGACCGTTATGCTTATTACGGTCGTAATCAAGTTTATTATGACCATTATCTACATTTTTGGACTCATTACGATCATAATCACTTTTATAATGGTTGTTATGGACTTTAGGGTTTTATTACGGTCGTAATCACATTTTTAACGGTCATAATAATGACCTTTTGACGCGCGATTTCTAAGATTTTTAGCTGTAAAATGTGCGAAAAGCCTCCGAACTCACTCCTATAAATAGATGTGGCATTTGTGATGATTGGCAAACCAGAATTACACAGAACTCGAGGAATTACGAGCTTCTAACCAATAGATTCTATGTAATTCCCTTGTAGATTAGATCTTTTTCTTTTTATATCTTTCGATTTTTATTATAGAATTTGAGCCTCGAACCGTAAGGGAGAGCTCTATAGTATAGTCAAGAGGTGTGATTATCGAAGATCCTAAGATCGAGACAAAGGATTGGAGTGTAGAAATCTTTCGGATCTGGAGGATTGAGCTATCCCGTTAAAGTAGTGACAGCAAAAACGACAAACTTACTTTCACCTTATCTTTTAATTCTTGTATTTCATTTTCTTTTATCATTTAAATTGTGTTCTCTTAGGAATCTATAATTACTTTATTCACTTTTTTAAACAATTGGATACCTTAATATATAAATCCCGGGAGGATATTGTTTTCGAATATACATTATGAAATCAAACTTGTCTTATGCTTTCAATATGATTTCTTATTTGAATTTGTGTCATGAAACTTAGGTTTTCATCTAGTCGAGCATGTAATTGGAATAATTAATTAATTGAAATTTTGTAAGGAGACAAGACGAGGAGAATTAATGAATTGTTAGATTATGACTAATATTTTGTTCGGACCAGAAAAGTTAGGCATTCTAATAAACTTGAGTTAGAATTTCAAGCTGATCTTAGGGTTTATGTTATTAAATTGACAACTTAATAACCAAACTAAAAAATTTAGGATTACTTGCAACGAACCGTATTGAGGTAATCACTCAAGTATGATAGTAAGATAAATTGAATTCATAATTGTTTTAGATCCACTTTAATTTAATCTTCAAATATTGGTAAACCTAATTGATTCAAATAAATCCAATAGAGATTCCTAAACCACAATCTATTTTGTTTCAATTCTTTATGCTTTATAAACCCAACATGAATTGAATTGAACCATGGGACTAATTTTCACTAAATGAAACTTGTTATAACCAATATATACTAATAACTATATCAACGTTCTTGAGATTAAATGATATAACTATAAATTTATAAAAATCATTGATGCTACAATGTTACTATATACATATAATAGGGTACTCTACCTTAAGTTTTGGTTGATTAAGTGACACTCTATGCTAATTGCTAAACTTTAAACACAATCATGCCATGCAATAAATAACGTAACCAAAACTAACTACATCAATACTTAAATATCATATGCTTTAAGATTTAGCATTTCATATAATTTAAGATATTCTTTAGGATTTCACATAATTTAAGAAATAGTTTAAATTAATGTCTTTGTAATATTTAAACGTGAAGATTTGAAATTAAAAAAATTATGCTAGATTAAAAACTTAGTCATATTAACGGTTAAGTAATTTGATAAATTTAGAAAACAATTAAGTTTACTACATCAAATTTGAAAATTTTTTAATAAATGTGTAATAATTTTTGGTAAGGATCCTTCTCCAGTAAATTACCTAATTTTGTGGATTTCCATATTTTCAAGACAGAGATACATGGGGGAGGAGGACTTGGGTGTCGAACCCCTCGGGGGCGGCCTCTTGCCACTCCACCACACAACATCCGACAAGACATAGATAAGTGTTTGACTTTTGTATCCGTTTTAAATAAAAAGAAATATATTTTTCCAGATATATTATTATTATTTTTTTCTCAAAAAAAATATATATATTATTTTTGAATGTATTTACAAGATAATGTAAAATTTAATTTGTCAGTATATTTTTCAAATTTTTGAACAGATTTTATTTATAAATATTACTATTAGTAGTATTAAATTATGAAAATTACAATTTTATTTTTGAAAGATATTTATTGGTCCTTAAATTAATTTTTAAAAATCTTCTTTCATTTTTTTTTAAACTTTAATTTTTAAAAAAAAAAAAAACTTTATTTATGATTTTTATAAAGAACTCCATTTGAAGAACAATAAATGAGCACTAATTGAGAATAAAACACCTCGCAATATTGGTCGAGGCATTCATGTCTATATCTTTTTCAAACTTCTGATAAAATTAACACAAAACATAATTTTATTAAAATTTATCTGCGAAGAAATTAAGATAATTTCTTACTGCGCAATACATATACATACACTTTATTTTATATATATAAACGCACACTCATTCACCGCAGTGTCACTGCTGCATCTTATTTATATATATCACTCGTACGTACGTACGTACGTATTGCACACAAGAAAATCCAGAAAAAAAGCATAATAACCTAATAATAATAATAATAACGACCAAAATTAATTTAAGCAGCACAAGTGGCACACGTGCATCCTTCTCCACATTTGCAGTGTGATTTTCCAGTTCCGGTGGTTTCCGCGCTCTTGGGACACGTGCATGGATTGCATCCACAGTGCTCTCCGCATGGACATCGCTTGTGTTCCTCCTCCATACTCCGATCAATATTCCCTCCCGTCGCCGTCGTCGTCGGTCCGGCAGTTACACACCTGGTCGTGAATTATCAGTACTATTTACCAAATTACAAACAAATAATCGAACGGATTCAATTTCAACTACGTACTATACGTACGTACAGACCCACCTGCAGGTAACGCCACCGTGACAAGGAACCGGGCAGCCACACTGGGAATCACAGACAACACCGCCAGCTGCTGGCTTTGTGGCCGTAGACATTTTTTCTTTGTTTCTTTCTATATGGATGGAGTTTGCAAATTAAAGTGAGTACTGTTGGAGATGGGCTTGGGATAGAATATACGATGAGGAGGGAAATTAATTAGTTGCAGCCACCTGGGGCGGTCGGTGGTGGTGGTGGTGGGATTTGAGCATGACGCGTGGCCAAGAAACGTTAAAACAAGAGTACACTTGGGGTGAATTAATTAATTCTTCATGCAAGTGAAGCCAATCAAATATATTAATATTATAATATAATAAAATAAGTTATTACCTGTATTTGTTATATATAAAAAAATATATATATTTTTATTATATGTTTTTGATTAAAAATATTAATATATATATATATATATATATATATATTGTTTTTGGAGAGAAAAATCATATTTATTAAACTGAATGTAGTCTATTGACTAGTAATACAAAGAGGATACCAGAAAACTATATATGATCGATCCCATATAGCATCACATTCTAGTTTGAATCCAGTTAAAATATGTGTTGCTTTGTTTGGTGTTCTAGAGCAGAAGTTGACTATTAAGCTTTGATCATACCTATCCAACATCAGTGATGGCACCCACACATGATAGGTTTAGGTTCCTATCATGAAATGTGTGGGAATTGATTGTAGCACCGCCTTCACCAACACCTCTTTTCCCCCTCCCCCTCTAGACAACAATCTCTCCTTCCACCCATGAACTTTTTTCCTAATCCTATTCAGCAGGAGGAGCCATTAACCAGTGGCATTCCTAAATAATTTCCATAGCCATCACTTTCCTGCTAAAGTATCTCCACTCGCCTCATCAGGGCAATGGACTTATTGAAATCCAACACTAATTCGTATATATGGCCAAAATATTTGAGACAACATCTAAACAATCGTTCGCAAAGAAGCTATGCGATATAATAGGGTATGTTCTTTTAATTTTTTTAATCCTTGATAAAGCAATTGAGAGACCCTGCTATGCACATATATAGTATAAACAAATATCAAGAAGCTATGCGATATAATAGGGTATGTTCTTTTAATTTTTTTTAATCCTTGATAAAGCAATTGAGAGACCCTGCTATGCACATATATAGTATAAACAAATATGGAGATATGAAACAAGATTATTTTGTTTTGGGACGCTATTTAAGTTAATAAAGAGAGTTCGATCTCACTACAACAAAGTAATTGAAGAGAGTTAGTACTCATTTTGAAATTGACCTCCTCTTTCTTTGACTTTCATTTTCTTTAGTTGTAAAAATTAATTTTATTTATTTATTTTCTAAAAATAAAAGGAATTATATTATTTTTTATATTAATTGCATAAATCTCATGTCAAAATTTTACATTTTATATGATAAAAAGATAGATATACACAAGTTTTTTTAAAAAAAAGAAAAATAAAATAAATAAATAAATGAAAAAAAAAAGCTATATAAACATAAAAAAAATCTTGAAAGTCAAGGAAAAGAAAATCATAAATAATCTTTATATATTTACTTATTTGAATAATAAAATTTTAAATATGTTAATTATTGAAGATATAAGACGCCACTACAGATTTTCCACTAAATCAAGGATTGAAGGTTTTTTATATATATAAAATAAGGAGGAGCGAAACAAGATACCCAAAACGAAGCAATCAGAACTAAGTAGATAACAAATCTGGGCCAAGTAAGAAACTTGGGAAAATCCGTCCAAAGAAATTCAAGAAAATAGTGGCGGGCCTCACAAGAAGGCAATGGTTGTGAATTAAAGGTTGCATATCCAAAACGTGACAAATGGTAAAAATCTTATGACATAATCTCACTAAATGATAAAAGAATTTGCTTATAAAACTTATCATTTAAGGGATTATGAATTTCTAATTTTTATACATATATTAAAGAAAACAAACTAGGGTTTCAACTCCTTATTCTTTAAGTTTTATTTCTGTCTTTTAAGAAGCATATAAGAAGTTTATAAACTTCTTATTCTTCTGGTTATTTTGAATCTTCATCATTGGATTGGAGGGTTCTAATGGAAAAATACCTTTGTTCAAAATTTCTTTTGCAAGATTTCAGTGGGGGCTGGAGCAAGGTTTGATCTATCAGAAACTTATCTCTGTATTTTTCTGTGGTTAATTTTTGCTTTTCATCTTTAAATTCTTAAAACTTGCTTTAACTGATTATTGTAACATCAGTTATATTCATTATCATTATCATTATTTTTGAAGAATTGCTAATTGAGTTATTAAATTCAAATTACATAGCTGAATTTTGACTGAAATTGAAAAGAAAATCACTTCTACTACTAAAGTAAGTAAAGTAAAGTAAAGACAGACTATATATATATATATATATCAAACTATATCTATCATTCTTTCACTAAAATTCTGAATTTGTTATTATTCTACTGAAGTAATCTTATTTGTTGTAAGATTCCTTTCAAAAGATTCTTCATTTCCTTCCTTTCACCGAAAGTTGAAGATTTTTTTAAAGGTTGAGTTTGGACTATCCGTTTTGGTCCTTTTTTTATTATTATTATTATTATTATTTTGATATATTAAATATGTATTAAAAGTTAATATATATTTTTAATGTACACTGTGTTATATAAATATGTATTATAATATATTATATTTAAAAGCTATTATTATTTTATATTATCTCATTTGAATTATATTATTTATATTTGTTTAATTATATTAACTTGTTTCTATATATAAAATAATTATATTAATTAATTAATATTTTTATATAAAACAATATATTAAAAAATATTCTTTTTTTAAAAAATAAAATATAGATAAATACTTTTTAAAAAAATAAAAAATAAAAAATGAAGCCCATTAGATCAAAATATATAAGTCTCTTCTAAAAGACTTAAACCAGTCTGTTTCTAAATAAAATAATCTTTTGGATAAAATATTAATTTTAAAATATATATATTAAGAGAATAAAGAAGATAAAAGGGTAAAATTGGTATTTAGAGTCCCAATTTACTAATTAAACCCAAAAATTCACAATTTAAATAAGATTTTAAAAAATGGTGAAAAGTTTTAAACAATAACTTAATTATATCTGTAAAAATATATTTTCTCTCCTAAATAAATCTTTAATTTTTTTTTATCCTAAACATTTGTAATTTAAGTATATAAATAATAGCGTTTAATTTTATTTTTTCGAAAAAATCTTAAAATATACACTCCTGTATTTTCTATTTGATCTCAACCAATAATAGATGAGCCAATGAACATAGGAAGAATAAGGATGGATGACTGTCTCAGGCCCTCCTTTCATTGGGCCGAAATAGTTTTACGACTCCAAAATTAGTATTTTCATATATATATATATATATATATATATATATATATAAATCCCTAATGGTTTACATATATAATATATATTGTTTTTTATCCAAAAATATATATAGTTTGAATTTTACTTAATTAATTATTTAGGTGATGAATCAACACATGACAATGATAATAGAGTCCAACTAATTGAGGAAATGTCTCTATTAATTAAATCACGCTATATCACTATTAAAAAATTTTCAACCAATTAGAACACTGTATAAGAATTTCAACGAACATAGAGAGGGATAGAAATCTTGAAAAGTTCGAATTCTTCTCTCCAACATAACCATATTTGTTCAGAAAATCAAGTTTCAAAACTTTTAAAAGGATCAAATCCAATACCAATTAAAAAGATTAAAAAAAATTAATATACTGGACAAAATTGATTAATCATTTTTTTTTTTAATAAAAGATTTAAACATTTAAATATAGGAAAATGGGAAATGCATTAAAAAGATTATGATTTTCTCCTCACTTGATTTTTCTTGCATAGTTCCAAATTAAATTATTAAATTAAAGACACCAAATTAAATTATTTGGTGTCTATATCACATAGTTCCTCTCATTAGTATCTTATATTATATAAGTTTGTAAAATTACAATATTTATGACAGTTTGAAATCTGATATACCATAACTAAACACATTCGATTCACACGACAATCATACTTGAAAATTTGTTTTTGTTGAGAACTCTCTAATAATTAAGTAAAATGAGAGATGACCAAGACAGAAGAAATCTCCAAAAAAAATGAATAGTGTTAGTTGTATGTGTACTTGACATATTTTTATATATTCAAAAATGTTTTTTTAAAAAAAAAAAAAAAAAAAAAAAAAAAAAACTTTTTTGTCAATACTTCTTTATGATATAACACTTGTCTTTCTATTCACCAAAAAAAAAAAAAAAAACACTTGTCTTTCTTTTTAGTCATTAGAAGTTAAAGGTCTATAAAAATAGTAATTATGACCATCTTAAAGTAGATCGTACCGTACACTTAACATACAAAAATAGTATTCATATTATTCAGTTTTATATTAAAAAAAATATATATATCTAACTCTTGTACTATGTAGTAAAAGTGAAGTGTGTGACAGTGAATTTAGAAGTATATTTACACGGTCATAGTTTACTTCTTGGAATAAACTCCATATACTTTTAATTCAGTATATAAAGTTTTTTATCTTATACTTTTATTCGGATAAATAAAAAATAATAATATTATTGCGTAGGAAAGAAGCATAGAAATGGACCCAATATTATAAAGCAAATCCGCGTATGGAAATGGAATTTGCAAGTTGCAAGTTGCAAATTGAGAGAAAGAAAAGCACACGACAAACCTGTGCAATAAAAAAAAGCAACCGAAGTAGTAGTTGCACGTTTGCGCACGGATAAGAACATTTGACCGCCACCACCTTTCACCTGAAGGCTCACCGCTGTTTTTCCAATTGCTTGGTTTTTCAAACCAATTTGCAGACTTGTTTTGTGATAAATATACTTTTTTTTTTTTTTTTTTTTTTGTTTGACTTCTAGATTATTGTATTTGACTTTTTAATATATATATATATAATTCAAGCAACTGGTTATTGGTACAATATATCCTTAGTTGTATTCGCACAAGAAATCAAGAAATCACTTGGCCACTTGCCTAATTACCCCCACAAACTTTTCGTGTATATATATATATATTTGTCGACTGCTTCAACACAAGCTTTCTTCTCTGTTTTCATTTGTATTATTTCTCGATGGTATTATTGGTAGAAAAATTTGGTCGGGCTTTCAGATTTCCATCTAGACTGGATCATCATCATAATCATCCTAGCCATGATCGTGATGAAGAAGTCCTTTTGGCTTCTTCTTTAAGGGCTTTTCGATCCGAGGTTTCCAAGCTTTTGACCCAATTATTGACGGGATCGGAGTTTCTTTCTCTTTCATGGTACGACAAGTGTTTTGAGGCGATCCCGTTGATCCACAGGGCTTTTGCTGCCTTGGTGGTGGATATTGATCATCCTATGGCCAAATGGGATGCTGTTGCTGCCGATGAATATCTCAATTACAGTTTGGATGTTCTTGATCTTCTGAACAAGGTTAGTTTTTCACTTATCCATTTCGGACAAGCTAGGCTTTCTTTGGCACATGGATTGAACCTCTTTCTGAATTCCAAGTCAATTTCGAATTCTCCTCTTCTTCTTCTTCTTCTTCTTCTTCTTCGGCGGCGGAGTCGAAACATTTGGTACCAGTTTGCCCTAAACACATCGGCAAAGATTTGAAATTACACGGATCCAAAGGAATTGAAGAAAATCCTGGATCTGACAAAAATTCCGTCATCCGCGAAGCACTGTTGATTGTGAAAAGCACTGGAATCTTGCTATTAGGGTTCATGATTTCAGGATTGTGCAGTGATGGAAATGTATACTACTCTGTAATCAAAAGAAATTCAACCGGTGGATTTGCAGATCCCTCAGTGACAAGTCTGGATTCCATTCTCAGTAAAGAGATTTCAAAAGAGAATGGTGGTTGTATGGTAAAAGAAGTGAGGGAAATTAATGCTGCTGTAGCTGCTTTAACAAGGACTAGCCATGGATGCCATGATGCTGCTAAAGAACTGAGTACAAAACTGGAAGTTCTTGAAAGCTTGCTAAAGAATCTTGGGAAGCAAACAGATAACCTATTCTCTGGAGTTCTAGCAGCAAGGAACAAATTACTTGATACTGTTCGTCACAAACATAAGAATTAACAGATTCTTTTTCATGTACATAGTTGTAAAATAGCTGTTTTTGAATTCTAGTTTCATCATACAGTTTTTTTAACAAATCAGTTTATTTTGGAAGTAAATTACAGCACTATATGTAAGGATATTGTATAAATTGTCAGTATGTTGCAAGCACCAATTGAAACAATGAATTTACTGGATCAGGAATCTCCAATATTGATGCAGAGAAATGCATATTCAATTTCATACATATACCCGAAAAACACAGAGCTATGTTACCTAACATAACTATGAACTATATGAATATATGTGTATAAATATATATATATATATATATCATATATCATATTTGAGCTTGCTAATTCCATGACTGGTAAATGTCCCTGTTAGAAAGGTTTATGACTAATGGGGGAAACCTATACCATAGTTTATACAAATAGAACAGGGAAGTAATTACATACTTCCAGTTGACAAATTTAGTTTACACTTTCATTCATTCATTCCCCCTTCTAAATTAGTTTCAAAAAGGGAAAACTGATCATGAGTAACAACAAAAAGGATCACTCCGTCTGCATCTCTGAATTGCCAGAAGCACTGCAATGGACATTCATTCCATTTGTATCCCCATTAGTAGTACTGCAATTAGATTTTTTCCCATTTCCATCCCCATTAGTGCCATGAGTACTATCAGTCTCAGGAGTCTTCCTCTTCCTAACAAAGCTAGATGGGGGCCTAACGAACAAATTAAAGAAAGAAAGAAATAGATTGATATAAACACTTCACTTTGCCAGAAAATAATGTGACGATGCCCGCTATTAAGACAGATGAGATAACAATCAACAAAAACGAGATGAGAAAGGGATAGATAATTAAAAGGAAGTTTATTTATTTACCCCAAATGCAGGGTGGTATCTGAATCGCCATTATCAGCACCACTACCAGCTACTACTTCAGTACTCTCTGAAGTGTTTTTAGCTGCTGCTGCTTTTTTTCCCCCCTGATAATACTCGAGAAAAAGTTGAGCTGATGGAGCTGTTGGCATGCAAGTTGCTCGAAGCTCTTCTATCTGCAATTGTAATGATATCAGATTATATATTCATTTAACTGAATAATAATAAATTGATGAAATTGAATTTCACCTGTCTCCGCAGTGCCTCATTTTCCTGCAGTATACTAACCTCCTAAAATTTACATAAAAAGAAAAATATATTTAAGCATTCAATCTAATCTTCAATGATACTTGTTGGACAACATTCAGATCAAAAGATAACTACTAGAGGTGCTAACCCTTGTATTTGCAAGCTCCAGTTGTTCCATAAATACTGCTTCCTGAAATGTAGACGTATAATTCATGAAGATTAGATAACCACATTCAGATCAATTGATTTATAAGGCAACAGAGTAAAAACAGAAAAGATAATGTTCAAACCTTCTTTTCCCTAACAGATTGCAGACCTTCGATGAGTTCTTCTTCGAGGTGTTGCAGCTCATGTAAGCCCACTCCATTGAGATCCTTACCAAGCAGTTGCCTGGAAACACAAAGACCACAAATAAACTTTTATCTTTAAATATTTTGAGAATACCTCGGATCAAGTAAAAGTATATATATATATATATATATATAACGAGGGAAATGCAGTACAATTGTCTTTTTTTGAGCCTTGTAACTTCGTCCTTAAGAAGTTCTATTTCCCTAGCCTCCAGCTTTGGCTGCAAAGTCTGTGATAAAACATAAAGAAACTCAGACCTCGAATTCTAAAAATTAGTTTAATCCTTCACATAAAAGGAGTATTGAAAATTTTGATCATGGAGTAATATAACTTCCTGGTACCAAATAATTACTCTGTCTGAAAATAAAGAATATTTTGTAGATACAAATTCCCGTATGTTTATAAGTGCTTATGGTTCCCAATCTAATTATGTATCTAAAACTGAAGTGCTAAACTTCCCTCTATTACTTCCATGGACAATTGACTTTTTTTAATATATGATGAATGCCAATAAACCAACCGGGTTAGTAGTGTCTCCAACACACATCCAAGTAGTCAGCAGACCACCTACATATCTTGTGAATCTCTTATACTACTAGATTTTGAGAACCCAAATATGAACATAAAAGCTAAGAATTTGTACATGCAATGAGGCTAACCGGATGTCATGACATTAAAAAAATTACAACCCAACAGAACTGTACATTTTTATCATATAGTATCCGAGGATAAAAGACTAGTTTAACTAGTTTTGGTACCAGAAAAAGATTAACTATTAATAGAAGAGGAAAATGAGGGGAAAAGGCTAAAAATAGCACAAATTCCATCAAAATGACAAATACATCCAAATGAAAATAGTATAAGGATAAAAAAGGTTCAAAATTTTGAAATGAAAATATAATATGGACTAAAATACTCAATTTTTCAAAAATCTAATCCTGTTTTCCATTTTTCCAGCTGAAGCAAAATCTTTCATTTCAGACACAGCAAATTTTTTTTACAAAAAAATAAAAACAATAATATAAGTGCCTGTTTTCATGAGTATGTTTAAGCATCAGCCTGCCTTCCTCATCAGCAAAAGACATCAACATCGTTTGCAAAAGCCTCACTATAGGGTGGGTTTACATAAAGAAAATAGATAAATAGTACATCCTGACAACTATATGGAAGAAAATATTATTAAACAGAAAATTAGGTCCATGAAATAAAAAGAGAAGGAAGCGTCCTACCACTAATTTGTGTTCCGACACAGAGATGTCTGAATTAGCACACTTGTTGTGCCTCGAAATAATCTGTTGTATGCTGCAAATGAACAAAATGTGATAGCAATTAGGAGGGGCACATCTTTGCATCATAAGAGGGGATTTTTTTTTTTTTTTTTTTGCTTTCTAGACTTTGCATCGTAGTATATTCAGCTATAATCTGCAAAACAGCGAGTCAAATAATGTCTTATCTTTATATTGGTATTTCACGAAGCAAAAGTGACTTGACTTTCCCCTAAACCATCTTTTGTTTATAAAAGAACATACAAACATAAGAAAATGAATTCATCATCCACCGTCATTTGAACTATAGATTTGAGATCACCTTCAAAAGTAGAATAAGAAGCATAATAATCATTCTAAGAAGAGAAACATAAGGAATGGAGGAAGAATTCCTTCTTCTCTACACAAAGAATAACATAAGCAAACCATAATGCGGATAAAGAAGTTTCAAGTTAACATCATGTTTTATGCATTTTGATAACTTACAATGAGTAGTTTATAAAGATTCACAATCAGAATTTTGAAATTTTACATCATAGTCAAAAGATAATCAACTCATTTTGTTTATGGTTGAATTTCACTTTACAATGCAAGAAAAAACAAGTTGTTGAGATAGTCCATAAAATTTAGAAGGAATCAAAGAATACATCCACACATAATTAGTTTGTTAAGAAAAATCTTGACTATTATGTTTTCATCAAGAGGAAATAAATGAACATAATTAATTAATCACAAGAAATCAAAAACGGATTAGTTCAGCGCTATGAATGCTCAACAGAAAAGAGGGTGGACACTACATGCAGGAGTGCAAAAGAAAGCGTTACGAACACATACGATGAACACGTATAATATGGACAAAGACACTTGACTTGGGATGACGTAATCCGGTCTCATTATAACAATTCCACCTAAAATTCAAGCAATATATATATATATTAATTGGTTTCTATTAAGGTGATCAAAACGGAGATCCTTGAGATGATAAACAAGTCACAAAAAGATCCAAAAATTGTTTTGTTTTTCTTTTTTGAACTTTTCAAAAATAAATAAATAAATAAGGAGAAGAATTCCCTGAATGGGAAGAAATTAGAAAGGTAAAGGTCGTCCATCAGTTATCTCCATCATTTATTGCTTAATTACACAAGGTCAATGGGAACAATGTATTTTCACACATTAAAAAAAAGGAAAACATAAACCATTTCCATGAACTAAACAAGGAAAATCATTCAAGTAGGAAACACTTCAATTCCTAAACAAGAATGATCAATTCATCGATCAATATATCGATCAAATTCCCCAATAATAGGACCAAAACAGGATGAATGTTCAAGTAATTTTTAAACTCACAGAACCAACCAAATATATATATATACATTGGGCATGCAATCCCTTCTATTTCATCCAATTCTTGAACAAAATCAGCCTTAAAACCATCACTTACTCATCAAGAACAACAGACAAACAAGAGAATTTGACAAAAATTTCATTGATTTCTGCAACATGCAAACCTCACAGAAAAAAAAAAAAAAAAAACTGATTAAAACATCCATCAACATTCATACCCAAAAAAATCTTTTTATTTTAAAGAAAATAAAGAAGGGGGGCGGGTGGCAAACATGAAAATCCAATGGAACAGTGAATCAAAATCAGTACCCAAAAACAGAATATACATATCACTAAAGTTCACCACCTATTCCATCAACGTTCATCAATGCTCCCACATCAAGAAATCTAATTCAGATAGTGCAAAATCATATATCAAAATAAAATTAATTCATAAAAAATAAAAATCAAACATGCAACTCCATAGAGAAAGAAAAAAAAAGAAAAATGTGACATACTTTGGAGTACTGGAATACTCAAAGACCTTTCCAGTACTAGAGAAAATGATAACAGCGACCTGAGCATCACAAAGAACTGCCAGTTCATTCGCCTTCTTAAGTAGCCCTTGTCGCCTCTTTGAAAAAGTAACTTGCCTGCTGTTTGCATTTTCAATTTTCTTGATTTCAATCTTTCCTCTTCCCATTTCCTGAACCAAAAAAAAAAAAATCAACAACAAATAAACACCCCAAAAGCCCCCTCTTTTTTTCTTCTATTTTCTCTCTGTACATGCAAAATCTCTCCCCACCCTTTCCCTTTTCCCTTTCTTCCCGAATTCAATACCCTTTTTTGACTCTCAAAAGAGCAATAAATATCAATATAAATAGATACACTAAAACAAAAACGAAGAAGCACAAGAATGGGTTGCTAAATATAGCGAAAGAAAGAGAGTAGAAGAACAAGAAGAAGATGGAGAGGCGTGAAAAAGAGGAGTAAAGAGATTTTTTTCTTTTTTTTTTTTGTTTTTTTTTTTTTCCTTTTTTGTGTTTTGCTGATTGTGAACAAATGGCAGTGATATAGGAACGGCAAGAGCCTTTATATATATATATATACATATACTTACATATATAAGACTGACGGACTGACTTTGCATGGCGCTTTATTTCTCTCCCATATATATACATATATATATATATATATATATACACACACAACTCAGTAGTAGTGCATGACTACTCTCTCCTCTTTCTGAAACCTTAGTTACCACATTTAGCTATGGAAGTGGGCTTTTTTTTTTTTTCTTCAATTGTAATTGGACTGACTTGTAGGACCACTGAAATACACACCTTATTTTATATTTTATTTTCATTCTAATAAGACTTTACCCCCACCCTGTCTATTCTCTATCCCAAATTTAGTAAAATTAGTGTATATTTATTTCCATCTATGATGACTTCTATTCCACGTTGAAAAAAGATTGTTCAAATATATCATAAATCTTTCTTTATTTGCTCTCTTCCTACTTTTGGAAGATTTTGGGACTCTTTCTTTTTCTTTTATATTTTCCCTTTATTTTAATTTTTTTCCCCTTTTAATTAATGGGATTCATAGTATACCATTCTTTTTTTAAAATTTTTTATTTTAAAATTAATTTTTTTAAAAAAAATTCTATTTTATTTTTTTTTTTTAATTAATGGAATTCATATTCAATACAACACTTAAGTATATCATTATTTATTTAAAATTAATGTTTTAAATTTTTTTCATTATTTTAATTAATGAGACTCTTATCTGCTACAACATTCTGCATACATTTCATTATTTGATTTTTTTTTATTTAATTAATTGGGACTCATGTCCATTCTTTATGTAAAAATTAATTTTTTTTTTTTTTCTTCATCTTTTCTTTTTTATTATTATTTATGAAACTAACATTTAGCATAACATTCTTTATTTTTATTTTTTTTTTCTTTTAATTAATTGAGACTCATATCCGCATCAATATTCGATAAGTGGATTTTTCTTTTTTTCTTTTTTTAAATTAATATGGCTCTTATCTGCTACAACAATCAGTATACCATTCTTTATTTAAAGGTTTTTTTTTTCTTTATTTTTTTCTTTTAATTAATGGGACTCCTATCCGTTACAACACTCATTATATTATTCTTTATTTAAAAGAAATTTCTTTTCTTTTTTTTTCCTTTTTGTCTTTAATTAATGGAACTCATATCTTGCTACAATACTTACTATAGTTGTAGACACAGAAATTTTACAAATTTTAGATATTATTTAATTAATTATAAAGATGAATAAAATGAAGACATGTGACAAAAGTGACAACATTAACCTATGAAATAAAATAAAGTGTCTCTACCAATTAGATGATGACACATTACTCATCTTAGTCATTCATTCATTTATAAATAGAAGACTAAGAGAAGTATTAAAGGAGGTGAAATTAGTGGTGGATCATAAAGAAGAAAAAAAAACTTCGACGATTCCTTTCGGAGATCGTCTATAGTTTCGGAAGAAGCTTTGATACATCCTCTCTTCAACATCAAGCCCAAGGCCCTCGAGAAGTCAAAATACAAACTTTTAATTGGTGAAATTGTCTATAGTTTTAATCGTCTATAGTTTCTTTTTTTTTTCTTTATTTCTTTTCACATGTAATTACATTTTAACCCTTTTCTTTAATTAACTAAACAATATAAACAATTAACTTTTTAGTTTTTTTACGGATTCTGTTAAAAAGACCTAATTTTTCTCTAATAAAAAAGTTTGAGACTTTAAAAAGTTAAAAAAAAAATATTTTGAGACTGAGATTGCCAAAAATAAATTTGTTTGTGATATATATATTTTATTATTATTTTGAAAATGATAATCGAAATTTTATTGTTGACAATACTCCTATCAAATAATTTTAAAGATATATATTATATATTGTCAACATATATTTTTTATTATTATTTATTATATTTGTAGTTGATTAAAAAATGTGTTCACATACATAAAAAAAATCCAAATTACAGTAAATAGATGAAATATTACAAAAATACAAAGATTAAATTAAAAAATATATATGAGAAGTAAATTTGTGTAAATTTTAATTGTTTATTTTAAAAAATTATATTTTTTTAAACAGGCCCGAACTCTTTTTTAAAAATTTATTTAATTAATTTAATATTTTATTAAAATGAATAATTTTACTTCAAATGTATTATATTATGTTAAAATATAATATTATATATATTAATATTATTTATTTATAATTTTTCTTTAAAAATTTGTTTAATTTTTTATAATGTTTTAAATCCAGTTATATTATTTATATTTGTTTACTGTTTTTCCAAATATTATATAAAATTATACATAATTTTTGTATACATTAAATATGTTTAATTGAATTATTGTAAGAATTAATATATTTGATGTAGCAGATTCATAGGAGACTCATCTTTTTTTAAAAAAAAAAAAATCTATTAAAAAATTAATTTTTAATAAAAGTTATAAAATTTATCATAATATTATTTTAATTAAATATATTTTATATATTTTAAGAATATTTAATTATTTACTATAATTTTAGTCTTTCTATTTATATATTATACTTTAAAAGAGTTTTGAGAGAAAAATAAAAATATAAGAGTAATGAAAAATTATAAAAGGTAAAATTAATATTTAGACTATTGCATTAATAATTAATATAATATTTTTAGTAACTATATATATACATGTTAAAATTAATTTTTTGTAAGAAAAAAAATTAATCTTATTAAAAAAAAAAGAATTTTAAAAATTTTTTATCTAACTATTCTAAGTAAATTATGTTACATCGAGTGTATGAGTAAATTATACAATGAATAGTTAATTATTTTTGTAATATTATAAGGTTTCAATTCTATGTTGTGCAATAAAAAGTAAAGTTTATCAGAGGTTAAATTAGCTTATAAAAAATAATAAAAAAATGTTAAATTGGAAAATTTGTTTTAAAAAAAAAAATTATATAATATATTAGCAATCGTTGACTTGAAGAAGAGATTAAATATAAATAATTTAATAAAAAAGAAAAGAGAGGAAAGAGAATAAATATTTAATGAATTTTAATTTTAATTTGCATGGGAGAATATACATTAATGACATATAAAACTCTGAAAATACATGTGTATGTATATATATATATATATATATATATATATATATATATATTTATATATATATATATATATATATATATATATATTGTAGGTGTTTGACGTAATTGCCCTGGAGTTGGTCGGTGCAATTTGTTTTTGTCCATAAACATGAGGACAAGAAATTATCCTTTTGTTTTTTTGGGGTTTCTTTTATTTTATTCTCAGTTACTTTTTTTATATGTTGCTAATTATTATTTTTTCACTTTTCTATTTCTATAATCCTATATAGTTGTAAATAATAAAATTTTTATTTCCTGTAAAATTTGAAATTATAAGAAATGTGACAATTGAATACAACAAATTTATACAATAAATGAGATTTCGGGTCCAATCTCTATGGATCCGTTGATTCGATCCGTCGTGGATCCGAGAGGCGTTTTGGGCTTGTCTCGATGAAGGGCCGGTTTCCTTCGAATATCTCTCAACTTCACAGCTTCTTGAGTGAGTGAGTGTGGTATGTGTCTGCAACCTTTTGTTGAGGGAATTTGCCCTTTATTTATAGATGAAGTGAGTGACAATCAATGACTATGAAGCTGCCACATGTTACTCATCTAAGGGGGTAAATCTTTTAATATCCAAATATATAAAATATAAATATAAATATATATTTAAAATATATAAATAATATTTAATTATATATTTAAATATATAAATAAAATTTATATATCTACAATAGTTTTATAATTAAAAATTAGTTAGTTAAATTCTATTTATTAAAAATGAGATCATTTATATATTTTTTTAATATTTTATATTATTTTATTCTTATTTTATTATTGGAGTTTATATGGAGATTAAAATTCGAATATAAAAAGGTTTTATATTTATATATTATTTTGATTAATATTCTTAGAAGAAATATCTTTAAATTAGGAATAGACATTCAGACCACTTGTTATAAGATTATTATTTTAAAAATAAAATAAAATAAAGATTATGTTGTATTTTAATTTAAAATATCTTTTGAAATATATTCTTTATTTCAAATCATGTTTAATATCAAAATTAATAATTTTGATTTTTTTATCTAATAAATTAATGCAACTGGTATTTTTTAATTCTTTTAATTTATTATTTTTTTTGTGAGGTTTTAAAAAATAATATTATAAGAAATTCAAGTCACTTTAATATTTGCCAGATGAGGACAAATTTAGTTTCAACATTTTTTTTTTGAAATATATTATTATGTAAAAAAGTTACTATTATCATAAATAATTTTAAAATGCTTACAAAATACTTAAAAACTGTCAAATTGAAGAGAAACGAATATTTGAAATCTAATTGCATAAAATCATCAAATAGAAACCCATTAATTTGGTTCAGTGTGACCATGAAGATTTCTTTTTTTAAAAAAAAAACTCAAGATATATGTAAGCTGTTAAAGAGCTGTCCGACCTTAGGTGAGATTGATGATTGACTCATATATACATTTATTTAAAATTTGGAGTTAGAGTTTAGCAGAAAGATCAATCTTATTTGAACGGATATTAGTTTGAATGTGGATTGGAACCTATTTAGGGCACCTGGTGCCTTATATATATAAAAAAAAAAATTAGAAAAAACATATTCAAATTAATGATATTTTGAGTAATAATAATAAAATTCTCTTTTTAACCATTTACTTTTATATGGATTGGTGATAAAATCTTTAAATAAAAATTAATTCTTTATCTTTTTCTTTTAATTTTCTTAAATAAGTCCATTTGATCAAATATAATCAAATATTTGATTAGTAAATTTATTAAACTTAAAAGGTTATTTTTATCATTTAATATTTTTTCCACTACCAGATAAAATTATTATAAATAAATATATTTTTTTATTTATTAAATTTATAAAATTCAACAAAGAAGAATATAAAATAATAAAAAGCCCCTTTAGATTTAATGAGTAAATAATTTAGGCATAGTTTAATTTTAACTTAAAAGAAAAATTTAAAAATAAAAAATAAAAAAATTTATTTTGTTTATTTAAATTGAAAATTGAAAATAAACTCATAAAAATATAAATAATTAAGGGATTAAATTGAAGAAAATAATTTATAATGAGGAAGAAAGATTAAATTGAAAAGGAATCTGAATTAATTGCAAGGAATACAAATAAAAAGACAAAAAGTAGTCAGTATTTTTTGCCAAATATGGTAATGTTTACCTTTTTTTTTTTATCTTTTACTCAAAAGTCAACAAAGACTTGACTCTGTCAAAAACTGAAAAAAGCAGCAAATAGGAAAAATAAAAAATAAATATAGGGAACAGATCTTTGTGTGTATATAAATATATATTGTGAGCTATATAGTTGACAAGTCATCTTACCAAATAAATAAATAAAGCAGGCATACCTAGGATTATGTCACTCTCAATGACCCCACTTCAATATCACAAAATTCATTTTTGTATTTATTACTTATTCCGTATTTTACTCATTGAAAAATAAAATGTATAAGTAATTTTTGTTTTCATATTCCTTATAAAAATAAAGTTCAAAATTTAACATTTTAATTTTATTATTGACATTAAATAAGTAAATATAAAATAATTAAATTCGGTTAACCTGATTATTAAATAAATTAAAATTTGTATTAAAATTTATATTTTAAATCATTAGTATAAATATCTTATATAAAACTCGAAAAAGATTAATGTAGTGGAGAGAAGAGCCAATCTGCCCATCTTGTAGGATGCTCCAATTCAGCAGATAGACAGCAAAAACGAAATAATGTCATATACAGATTCACCTGATGTGGGACTGTCTTACTTGTGGAAATACCAGAAGAGTTTAGCGGTGTGAATCTTGAGAAAGCATATCATCGAGTGGATTCAACTTTCCTTTGTGAACCAATGGTTAAAGTAGTAAGCGGTTTGATTCCGCTTAAGTAGGTCTGAGTTTGAGACCTTGTGAACGTAGAAAATTCCCGCTGGGAGACTCCCCACCATAGCCAAATGCACGACCTGGGTCAAATTCAAATGTAGTCCGGGCAAAACTTCGGTTAACTTTCCTTTGTGACAACAACAACAAAAAAAAAAAAAAAAAAAAAAAAACTTTCCTTTGTGAACTTCAAATCAGAATTTGTGGGGCTGATTTTTTGCATCTCCACAGCAGAATTAACAGTTTATTGAAATGGGAAGATACTTGAAACGTTCAACCCATCAAAAGGCCAAGAACCACAACTCTACCCAACCTAATGCTCTTGCTAAGAGAAGTTTATTGAAAGTTGTAGAACTACTCTCAGCGTGGGCATATGATCTATTTTGAGTTTTTTTTACTAGTTTGTATCAACCACGTGTATATTTCAAGCTTATTTCTAATGAAATGAAACTTGAATTTTTTTTTTTTTAAAAAAAAAAAAAGTAATAATCAACTATAATAATATTATTCTAAACAAAGTCCCCACCCTAAAACCCCTGTCAGAGTAATTCATAACAGCTTATTACAATAAACATTATTCAAAAATTGATTCCCCTGACTTAAAAAATAATAATAAAATAAAATTGATTCCTCTAAAAAAAAAAAAAATTATTATAACTGTGTGACAATATAATCTGATGTACTTTGGTTGAGTGCCAGAGCAGAAGAACAAAGGGGAAATTTATAACAGCAACACAAAAAACATAGAAGTGGCACCTTCTTCTATACACTGAAGGTCTGCACATTACACTATTTCAAGTGAGATGATTTCTTTACCAATGTCTACACATAAGAAAACCAGCAGAAAGGACTTGAAACCCGTCCAGAGTGCAGCAGCCATGACAAAATAACTGAAAAGGAGGCTGAACTGGTGGATGCATATAAAGGAATGCCATAAAGTATAGAAACCACTTATTCAGTCAGTAACATGGTTGAAAAAGAATATGTTCCGACAACATAAGGGTGAGTGCAAACCGGGAATGAAGTGGTTATTCTCCTAAGGATTTTGATCTGAGATCAAACATACTGCAAAATCAATGACATCTCCCTCTAACCAGCATGCAGAGACCATCATACAACAAGTCCACCATATAAAATTTGGAAAAATTCAGTTCTATCTGGGCCTCAACAAGCACGACTACAGCTATTTTTAATTGTAAGTATCAAGAATGTTGGAAGTTACTGGGTTCATCTGCCTTTTTACAGATGTAAATGAAATGGGAATCTGGATCTTCCAGAACATAATCTGCAGGAAGTTGACCATTCTCTGTGATAGGAACAGGCTCCAAAAACGAATCTCCTGAGGTTGCGGAATTTGCTAGTCTTTGAAACCCAGGTCTAGCTGCAATTTAAAGAAAATTAAAGCTTCTAACATGATCCTCTTTAGGCAGTGGATAATAAATCACATAAAAAGCATTACTTTTCCGACAACTACATCACTGAATGTTTCTTATCTAATAACAACAAGAAGATACAGTTGAAGGTATTGGATGGGCATTTCAAAGGAACAAAATTCGTTCCCCAAAACAATCAAGAGACGTGATAGGCACATGAAGCCTACACACTAACAACTTCACTTACAATGCATCTTCGTCCTCAATTCCCAAGAAAAGCATCGGTTTCCATTTTGTGAAAAAAAGAAAAAAACAATTGGAACACTTAACTTAAGGCAACAGGGTCTCAGATTTTTATCATACCTCAAATTTTCACCTTCAGAATCACAGGCCTAGAAATTGAATATATGCAGACAAGAAGAACAGAAAGTATCCACATTAACAAATAAAAAAAATAACATATCCAAACATATCTAATAAACACTAGACAATAGGGTCTCAGAGTATTCAAACATTTCAGCTTTTCAGCTCATATTGTTTGGTTGGAGTGAAAAGGAGAGTAAAAATGGAGAGCAGATAAAATAAATCAGAATTTTTTTTTTTTTTTTTTTTTTTTTTTTTTTTTTTTGGGTTAGAGAGTCTAGGAGGGTTAGAAGAAATACTCTTTCAATTACTTCCCTTCTACTTGGTACAAACAAGATAGTAAACTAATTTAACTCCCTTATTGGAAATAAATAGGTGCCCTCCCCTTTCCCCTCTCCGTCCCTCTCAATGAAAGAAAGCCTAAAACTCATAGGTTCACAATTAAATATAAGTAGTCAACAAGAAAGAGACTAACATCCAATACAACAACCTAATAGTCTATTTAGACACTTTTTTGGTTAAAAAGTTAGATATTTTTTAAAGTTTGACCATCTTTTTTACTCACTTAAAAAATAAACTTTTAAGTAATTAAAATTTCAAATTCAAAGATTCAAATTTAAAAAATATGTCTATTTTAATTTCCCACTAAAGGTTAAATGTAATTTTTCTATAAATAAATGGTTGTCCAAATACATCCTAAATAATCATTTCACAAGAACTCGTAAAAGAAAAATAATAACTTTGCACAACATGAACAATTCAATAATTACTTGGCCTTCTGTAAATAGTAATTATGATCAACACAATGTGGAATATACAGCACAAAGTAAAATACTAAGAGCATAACAGCATATTAGAAGAGAAAAGGTAATTTGCACATATATCACCTCACGATTCATGTTTTATTATGCAAAAATATGATCGAACTTTTTTCAGTTCTTTAATCCTTGCAGTACTACTAAAAAACTATACACTTTATTTTATATTTCCTTTTATCCTTACAGTAATACCTTTTATCACATTTATGTCACATCACCACTCAAACAACAATTTCCTGCTGAAGCAGGCATGTTAGCAACAAATCATCATTTTTTAACAGCAAAATAATCAAAATATATAGAAGAAATTGAGTAAAATATGAGACATTGGGTCTTTCTCTAAAAATCCTTTGCTTTCTTTTCCTATCCATTCCTCTTTCCCTTCTAAAGAAAACCTCAAACAAAATGCAAGTACAAAGTTATAATCACGATTGCACAAATAAAAAAGTCTCATCTAAATTCTCCCGACCTTTATATACTTTACTCCCTGACACTGTCTTTTCTGTTTTAGCTAGTTTGCCCTACAAAACCTGATCAGATGCAGCCCCATACATGCAACCAGAAACTATTATTTACAGTGGTTGGAGGGGCAGAAATAAATAATTGAAAGTAATGCAAGGGTAATAAATTATAAAATAAGAATTTAAGTTTTTTTTCCATAATTGTAATAGTGAAAAGGTTTGGAAGAAAAGAAAGATTAAACAAAAGTCAAAAAATCTATTTATTCAAACAGTTGAATGATATAATGCACCAGCTCCCATTTAAAGGAAAATGACTTACGTATAATATACAGTTCAATCTTCCAATTGTTAACAGGCCGACTCAAATGAGGAATTCTCACAGTAGGATCACCATAGGTTATCTGCAATTGGCATGCAAACTCAAAGGTTGCTCCTCAGACTTCAACAAATTAAAAGAATAAAAATATCTAGGAATTCATGATTACCAACATATAGACTCCTCCGGGCTTAAGAAGCCTAAACAGTTAAGAAGGCAATTTAAGTTGTCAGTAGAATAAAAAAATGTAAATTGAAATATAAATTCATTGCAATATATATATATATATATATATATATATATATATATATATATATATATCAAATATATCACATTTTAACACAAAAGTTCATAAATAAATTTTTGAAAGCTTACAAATGCTACAACCTGCACACCTCCCCCATCATTTGAGCAGCACTAATTGGAGCATTGTTCCCACACTTAAAATTTTGAAGTATTGAAAAATCAAAAACTTTGAAATTACTAAAATAACAATCAAGACTAAGTAAAATCAGAACAAAGTAGCAAATCACTCACCATTAATGAATCAAGTGTTCCTATGAAGCCAAGCACGCCAAATTGATGGACAGGAACACACATAATAAGCTTGAATACACCTTTTGCAAACACAAATAAACAATATAGAGAAGCTGCATTTACCTTTATCAATAACACTGTCAAACGTTTCATCAGGAAAAAAGCTCATATCTCTAACATCCATCTGCATATCTATCAAAAGTCATACGGAAAACTTCACCCAAGCAAAAGGTGCATTCTAAGATAGATACAGCTAAAAGATTATACAAAGTATAAAAGGAAATTGCTCATTAGATAGGATACATTTTAATTGAGGAACATGCTCATACTTCATTCTCATCATTTCAATAGCCACCGATGATATGTCAATGTTCATTATCTCCTCATAGCCATCTTGAACCATATCCTCAGACATTACTACCAAAAAAAAAAAAAAATATATATATATATATATATATATCAATAGAATAAAGAGAGCAATTTGATCATCTAGAAGAAGTCAACACCCAATACTGCAGAACTTCAACTTAAGCATTCTGATTCAAAATCATAAAAGATACTAATGAAGACATGTAATATAAACTATCAAAGCATTCATAATTGTTTCAGAGTTAACATTACATAAAAGTCATCAATATTTCACTCAACTAGATTTTGGCATAAGACTTGTAGGAGAAGAAGCAAGTGTATATATCAGAAGTCCCTATAAGTCAGCACCTTAGTCGATATTGCAATCATCTTATCCATCTCAGTTGTTTCAGCATCATGTGGCAGATACCTCAAAATTAAATATACAAACTGGACTCACAAGCCTAATTTCTTTTTTTTCAATAGTACTCTGCAGTCCAATCATAAAATAAACTAGTATGAGGATGAATGACAAGAGCAATCTCCAGTCAGAATAAAAAAATATATTGAAAGGCAAGTAGGGAGAATTCTGACCTTTGGAGGATTAGGAAACAAGTATGTATGCTCGGATACTTTTCTGTTCCAAGATTATAAACTACAGTGTTTTTAGCTTCTAAGCCAAAAAGGGCATCTTTTACAGACCTCAGAACAACAAAAGATAGGGTATACATTTAGCAATTCTACGTCACAAGAACCCTACTACTAGAAGTATCGTTTGATTTCTCACTTTTCTCAATGTTGAAACTCTAAATGCATTTTTCCCTTTGACAAGACAATTTGCAGTTGTCTTGAAGAAGGTTTATCAATGAACGGAAAAGGTATTTAGTGTAAGAGAAAATGAGAAATCCTCAAGATACAAAAGATGATATTAAACCCTGTTCTTCATGTCTGTCTAGTTAATCTAATAAATTGATGAAAGTCATATATTCATACTCTGAGTTTTCTCATGACATTCGCAGTGTAATCCAACATCATGTATGTTGGTTTATATAAGCTGGTTTAGTCACTGTTCTCCAATACTTGGCATAACCAAGATTCTGCAAGACCTCCAGAACCAACATATGAGGCAGAATTATATTTTTCTTTTTAATACTAATTTCCCATTATTTCCAGTAAAGAAAGAAGGTAAACGTATAAATCCTCCACAAGAACAATGAAGAAACAAGTCAAATACATTTCCAGATATCTATACCTATTGATATTTGCAAAGTTATATCCAGAAAAAGGAATTGCATTTTTATATATATACTGTTTTTTCATACTTGGGGACCTGGCTGTACCAGATAATTCTTATTAATTTTGATTTGACCATTTCTTTACATAATTGATTTACACAGTTGCTTATGCATAGACATATCTGTCACTCACTTCCATTTTCACAAATCTCGAGTGCAGGTACCAAATCATTCCCTCTATCCAGTCAAAATTTCATCCCATGAAGAATGCTTCCAACATGAAATCCAAAATTCTTCGTGCCCCCTTTTATATATATATTTATCATTTCATTCTTACCTTGTTATTCCTGCAATACCATTTTATCATACGAGTCTACAAGCATATATGCTCAGAAATTTAAAGATAATAACGTAAAAAAATAAATGAGGAAAAATCAACCCAAATATAAAAAAAAAATTATGCAAAACAAATGCAAAAGAGCAGAGGGGAAGGAAATTACGGGCATTGCCACAGCCAACCATGAGTACACGCGAGGAAGTAGGGATGTACTTTCGAACAAAAGGGCGAAGAGACGAATAACGTTGATACCAATCAAAGGAACCACAGTTGACCTCTTGAATGTATCTGGCATCCCAGTAAAGTGAGTCGCCGTAGTTGTATGTATTGCATGCCGAAATGTCTCTGAACATCTTTCGATGATTTATTCTGTTTCTCCAGAAAGTAAGCAATTTCAGGGAAAAACTTGATCGAGGATTGACGGGCTAGTCGGAGGTTGAGGTCGGTGGTTGGTGGCGGACGGAGGGTTGAACTGGCGGAGTGGTCAGGAGTAGGAAGTGCGAGAATGGAGAAGTGTGAAGTGTACGCGTCACGGGCTATGCGAAAACACAGAGAGAGAACTGTGTTTGTGAATGGTATTCATTTAGGAGTTGGGTCGGGTCGGGTCTTGTCTTTGGCTGTTTCGCGTTTTCTGCGTTAGTTAGAAATTGTCACCTGAATGCGACCACCGCCTTTCGTGAGCAGAATTTTAGGGTCCATTTGTTTTTTAAGCAAAATTATATATAAATAAATTCATTGAAGATATTTTTTTTTTTTTTTTAATATTTTTTGATAAGTATTGAAGATATTTTTCAGTTATGATAATTCTTAGTACATCCGTGAACAATAAAATTTTCTTTTCGATTATTATTATCTGCAAAATAAATAATCAAATATATAAATGTCACAAGATAATATATATTTTGATATTGGGCTCGAATCTTTATATTTCTCCGTCGATTCTTTTCGTCGTGGATCCGAGGGCATTTTGGGCTTGTCTCGATCCAATGGATTTTGATTTCTTCCGAGGGGCATTTTGGGCTGGATCTCGGAATGGATTTGAACTTCGAGGGCCTTTGGGCTTGATCTCGATCCATCTGTATTTGATTTGATTTCTCCGAATGGATTTGACTTCTCGAGAGCCTTGGAACTTGCTTAATCTCGAAGGGAGGATGCGCCAGAAACTATGGACGATCCCCGAAGGGAATCGTCGGAGTTTCTTTTCTTCTCTGCCACCACCGATTTTTACCGATTTTTACCTCCGATTTCCACCTCACTTGAATACTTCTCACAGTCTCTATTTATAGATAAAGAGAGTGACAATCAATGATTATTATTTTGTCATGTGTCATTCATCGCATGAGTAAAATCTTTCAATATCTTCAATATTTATTTAAATATATAAATAAAATTTCAGTGTCTACAAATTGCCCCCTAAAACTTGTTCGGGGTTAATTTGAAGAATTATTACATGGACAAGTTTCAAAGTATCTCATAAATATCGAATCGTATTTGAGTCTATCTTGAATTTGACTCGCGAGATAAATACGATTCAAATTTGAATTTACGGGGATAAATATAATATTTTTTAAAAAAACCGAATTGAGTCAATTTGACTCGTAAATAAATACGATTTTTTTAACTTTTTTTTCCGACTTTTTTTTATTTGCCTTTTTTTTTTTTTTGCTTTTTTTTTTTTTTCATTTTTTTGTCACTTTTTTTCTCTCTTTGTTTTTGACTTTTTTTTTTCAAGGCTGAACTTAGAATTTTATGTTCTAAGCTTCTTACGTATCCCTTACCTTTTAGGAATCAAGTCTAACGTAGTTCAATATCATAGATAATTTATACTCGTATCAAAGAGTCTTCTTTGATATATAGACATTTTATACTCGTGTCAAAGAGTCTTCTTTGTAGATATTTTATACTCGTGTCAACGAGTCTTTTTTATATTGTAGACAGTTTACACTCGTGTCAAGGAGTCTTTTTTATATGTAGACAGTTTACACTCGTATCAAGGAGTCTTTGTATCAATATGGACAGTTTTCACTCGTGTCGATGAATTTTTGACAAGGTCGCAATACCAATGTTGATTTGCCCTTGAGTTTGAATTTTTTTTTTTTCATTTGAAGGTTGATTCGCTGGTCTCTTTTTTTTTAGATCTGCAAACACATTCCTTCTGTTCCATGATATTTGACGGAAAAGGGATGGACGATAAAGATGGTCCCACTGGGCGTGCCAAATTTGTGAACAATAAAATTTTCTTTTCGATTATTATTATCTGCAAAATAAATAATCAAATATATAAATGTCACAAGATAATATATATTTTGATATTGGGCTCGAATCTTTATATTTCTCCGCCGATTCTTTTCGTCGTGGATCCGAGGGCATTTTGGGCTTGTCTCGATCCAATGGATTTTGATTTCTTTCGAGGGGCATTTTGGGCTGGATCTCGGAATGGATTTGAACTTCGAGGGCCTTTGGGCTTGATCTCGATCCATCTGTATTTGATTTGATTTCTCCGAATGGATTTGACTTCTCGAGAGCCTTGGGACTTGCTTGATCTCGAAGGGAGGATGCGCCAGAAACTATGGACGATCCCCGAAGGGAATCGTCGGAGTTTCTTTTCTTCTCTGCCACCACCGATTTTACCACCGATTTTACCTCTGATTTCCACCTCACTTGAATACTTCTCACAGTCTCTATTTATAGATAAAGAGAGTGACAATCAATGACTATTATTTTGTCATGTGTCATTCATCGCAGGAGTAAAATCTTTCAATATCTTCAATATTTATTTAAATATATAAATAAAATTTCAGTGTCTACAACATCAATTAACTAACTATATATGACCTTCCTTTATATCTAACTCTAATTTGATTTGGATTATTTTGTGTAGAGACATATATGACAATTTATATCTAATTTAAAAATTTTTAAAAGAATTTTTTGTTTGGACCTTATTTATTTATTATATTTAAAATGGGTTAGACTTATGCCAAGTTGTAAAACATATACTTTGATGTATCTATAGACGTATAATATGATAATTTATTTATTTTTAATAATTGAATTTTTATTAAAATAAAATATTACATAAATGAATGATTAAAGTCAGTAATACAATAAAATATCAATCTAAAACTAGGTAGAACGAACATACTCAACTTAAATACACAAAATGAAAAAATAATAAATATTCTAACTAAATCTTTGGTTTTCAAGCTGTCAGTTGCAAACCTCATCTGCAAAGAGAGTTCAATTTTGCCTTCTTTCTTCAACGACAACCCGGATCTAATTTGAGTTTAATTTTTTTTTTCTTCTAAAAGAAGAGGAAAAAATTGATATTTAAATATCAGTAGAAAATTTTGCATAGAAGATGTAAAAGATAATAATAATATCAAAGAAATAAATAGAAAAATAAACAAAACAAAAGAGAAAACACAAGGTAAAAAAACTAAAAAAATAATAATAAATAAAAAAACATTAAAACAATGATAAAATGATCCGGCCAAGGGAAAATTTTTAGTCGGAGCTAAGATTATCCCCGGGAGTAGGGGGGAGAAGAAGAGGAGAAGAAGGAGAGTTGGGGAGAGGGGTGGCGGCAAGGGGAAAGGGAAAGGGAAAGGGAAGGACCTATAATATGATAAATTAGACATACAATATGTATATTTAATAATATATGAAGGGGAAAAAAAAAAAGAAAGATTGTAACTGTAATTTTTTATTTTATTTTTTATAAGCAGATTGTAACTGTAATTATTCATGAATTGAATGAGAAAATAATATTAATCACAAAGTTCAAACATGTCTTAGCACAACCAAATAAAGAAATTGATATAGAATAATTGTTTTACATTAAAATACAAAAGTTATTCTCTAGGCAAATTGGTATAAATAGTCCCCAAACTATAGATGTTTGGTTTGGTGATATTGGTCCTTAAATTTTTTTTTTTTGTGAGATTGGTCTCTGAACTATAAAAAAATTGTGACATTGGTCCTTCTATTAAAAATTCTGTTAAATCACTGTTAAGTTTAAAAAAATTCAAGGTATTTATGTCATTACACTATTTAAATATAATTAATAATATATATTATATATAACTTCCAATTTTTTTAAAAATAACAATTTTTAAGAAAAAAGATTAAGAAAAACTCAGTGGTTACTCAACAAAATCATTGTTTCTCCATCTTCTTGTTGTTGCAGACTTCTTTTTCAAAAAAAATTTCGTCAAAACCCCATCTAAATTCCACTGGGTTTTTCTTTTTTTTGAAAAGAGAGAAATTGCATTCATGATAAATTCAACCAATCTAAATGAAGGACATTCAAAACAAGAGGATGTGAAGTTACATACCAAACAACAGAAGTTGAAAGAGTAAATCCTAATTTAGGAGCCCGATTAGAGGATCTGGGATTATATTGGATATCAATCTTACTGGCTTGCCCAATATCTTGTTTGAAGCGGTTAATTAACTCCCCAATACCCGTCAAATTCTGCTCCGTCTGCGAGAATTGAGAGACCAAACCCTTGCAATCTGATGCGAGAATAATTAGTGAATTTCATAACTCACTAATATACCCAAAGCTCGACTGCATCACCATTAATTCAGCATGCTCCACTGATGTAGCCTCACGCAGAGGACCAACAACAGAGTGTAAGATCTGTCATGTCTCATCCCGGAGAGTAAATCCGAAGCCACTCCCAGTGGAGCTGTGAGAAGCATCCACATTGAGTTTGAGCCATCTAAGTGCAGGAGTCTGCCATGAAGATGGAGAAACCACATGATTTTGCTGAGTAACCACTGGATTTTTCTTAATCTTTTTTCTTAAAAATTGTTATTTTAAAAAAAAAAATTGGAAGTCTATGTATATATAATATATATTATTAATTATATTTAAATAGTGTAATGACATAAATACTCTTGGAATTTTTTAAACTTAACAGTGATTTAACAGAATTTTTAACAAAAGAACCAATGTCATAATTTTTTATAGTTCGTAGACCAATCTCACAAAAAAAAAAAATTAGGGACCAATATCACCAAACCTCTATAGTTTAAGCATTATTTATACCAATTTGCCTTTACTCTATTTTATGTGGTAAAAACTATTAGTTTTGAATGAGATCTTATTGTCACAAGGTCATTTGTAGTACCATGATATGTGCAAAATTATAATAATTAAAACTTTTAGCATTCACTGAACATCCATACATCATTGACAGTAAACAACCACTCTGCATGGAGGTGTTGGGGCAGCAGATTTCTCGTGCCGTTGATCGGAAGGAGTGGCGGCCACTGCGTGCTTCCCGTAATGGGCCCGAGATCTCACATTTATTCTTCGCCGACGACCTCCTTTTTTTCGGGAAGGCTTCCATTCCCCGGGGGGATATTATGATAAATCGATGGCCGGGTTTTGTGACCCAGGGGGAAGGTGAATCTGCACAAGTCGGTCGTTTGGTTCTCTCCAAACACCCGAGCAACTCAACGCCAAATTAGTGGGAGTTTTGGGATTCGATGACCGAGAATCTTGGGTTATACCTTGGCATCCCTCTACTTCACTCCCGGACAACCGAAATACGTATGACCGGGGTGGTTGCAACGGTTCGGGAGATTGTCGGGCTGGAAAATGAGGTCTCTATCTCGGCGGCCGGGCTATTTTGATTCGATCTGTCACGCCAACCATCCCGAGCTACTCAATGCGGGCTTCTCTTATACCATCTAGCACACTGGAATTATTGGAGCGGATCAATCGGAACTTTCTCCCGGTCCGCCAAGGAGAACCGGCGGTCCATGCATCTTGTTGCTTGGAATCGTGTGTGCTCAACGAAGGCATCGGGGGTTTGGGATTGAGGAAGTTGAAGCATACAACGGTCAGGCTGGGATTGTGCCGGAGATTTGAGGGGTCCGCAACAACTTTGGGCGAGAGTTCGCTAAAATGGGGGGTGCATGGGTTGCGAGGCTTCGGGAAAGGTCGTTAAGTCCCAATCTTGGAAGAGCATGATTCGGGGGGGAGGTGTCAAGGAGGGTATCCGATGGAATGTTGGAGATGGTAGAACGACCCCCTTTTTTGGAGACAATTGGCCGCCCCTAGGGAGACTCCGGACAAATGCGGACCAATATACCCAAGCAATGGGTAGACGCGAGTCTCCATCCCGGGGAAATTGGAGTTGCAAGAGCTAGGAGGTTACCTAGACACACATACAATCTCAGCTTCGCAATCACAGGTGTGATATGTCACAACCGACCAATGGACGTGGGATGCTAGTGAGCTCGGTAGTTTCATCCGCTAGTGTTACAAGGTGGTGAATTAGGACGTCAAGGCGATGGGGGGGTGGGCAGAGCGGGAAATTTAAGGGTCCTACTAGGCCCCCCATGACCCCCGGCTCGCTAAACATCAACGTTTGCCTACGGGACTCTCTCTTGGGCGGAAGTCTATCATCGGTAACCCTCTGTGTGAGGGGAAGGAACCAGAAGATACACTCCATGCTTTGAGGGACCGCATTAGGGGGCGTCACAACGGGCCCCCCCCCCCCCGCCGCGAATTTTGGACAACTAACTCGGTTGATGATGCTCGGTTTGAACCTCTCTAGGTTGATGGAACGAAAGACAAATTCATCCTGGAAATATATATTTCGGAGACTATCCACGAGTTGGGGTACGCTATGAATAAACGGTCCACCAATCTAGTAGATGGCGGGTTTTCCCTGCTTTGTTAGGCGCATTTTGTATAGAGTGATTGAATTACTCGTTACTTGTAAACTGGGACAGCCTCTTAATAGGGTTTCTTTGTCTTGTTCTCTCGTATTTGTTTGATTATTTATAATACCGGATCCCTTTTTCATTGAAAAAAAAAAAAGAGTAAACAACCACTCTTCATGTTTTGTTTGTAAAGTTAAAGAAAGAATGGTGAATTATTATTCCATAATGTTTCAGCTGCGATACGATAAATATATACCTCCTAAACTAACTTCTAATTTATTTTTAAAGTAAACATATATATATATATATATATATATCTTAAGACTACAACTTTTTCTGATGATATAATGTGTAATTTTATATAACTTTAGAGATTTTCTTATCTTTTTATTTTTTATGTTCAATATGATATTTTATGTAATTTAAAATCTGATGGCAGACATTATTGAAAATTTTTCAATCTTTTTAGTTTTTTTTGTCTTATTCTATGGTTATTGACTTTTAGGTTTTTTTATTTATATATATTTTTTGACTTTTGACTTTCTCTTTATTTATCTAAATCTGCATTAATTTTTTTTTTATATCTACTTTTATACTTAAATGAATTTTGATTTTTTTTTTTAATCTTGACTTGTTAGTAGTTTTTGTTACTCTTTATTTATCTCAATTTGTATTAATTTTTTATTTCAAAAAGTATTTTATTTATAATTAATTATAAAAAAAAGTTGAAAGAAAAAATATTAAAACCTGTAATATACATTCCGAGACGGAATGTGTAGCCTTTATATATGATAGCATATGAAATTATATATTTTTAATCCCAAATCTTTTGTGTTGTAGATAAAACATACAAGTATCACTAATATATGGTGTCATGGAATTCCCGAGTCAAGACATAATTAAAGAATCTTCTTCATCTCATGCATCAAAACTTCATAGGACCAGTTCCCAATATATGGCTCAATCTTCCTTTACCTTTCAAGATAGTTTAGGCCAACTAATATTAAGAACTGGTAGTAGAGAAATATCTGAAACATGCTTAATTCATTCTCAATTCATTATGAGAAAAACTGAATACAAACGGACCCTTATATAGGAGGAAATCTGGACTTCAAACAAACATAAAATCCTGCCTAAAGACAAGAGGAGTCTTACAAGGACAATAATGCAAAGTAAAGACAAACTTGACTAACATAAAGTAAAAGCAATACACGTCGAGCCCGACATAAAGTAAAAGCAATACACGTCGAGACTGACATAAAGTAAAAGCAATATGAGAGTGCTTCTTAGTCCACTACAAGAAAAATTAAAATTTGCGACCATTTTTTGCGACGGCCTCAAATCCGTCGCAAATTGCTACCAAATTTGCGATGGCCTCCTTGGCAGTCACAAATTGCGACTAATTTTTGCATCGGCCACCTAAGCCGTCACAATTTGCTACCAAATTTTGTGACTGAATTTTTGCTATCGCAATTTGCGACCAAATTTTGCGACCAAATTTTGCGACTGAATTTTAGCCGTTGCAAATTTACGACCGATTTTGCGACGGCCACCTAAGCGCGCAATTTGCTACCAAATTTTGCAACTGAATTTTTACCGTCACATATTTGCGACCGATTTTGCGAGGTCCACCTAAGCCGTCGCAATTTGCGACCGAATTTTAGCTACTGAATTTTAGACGTTGGAAATTTTGCAATCGATTTTGTGATAGCCACCTAAGCCGTCGCAATTTGTGATCGCTTTTGGATTGTTTTAATGTGATTATTGATAGCATTAGTGAGAAAGATATGATATAAATATTTGATATATTTTATTTGCAAATATAATATAATTTATATTTTGACATTCTAATAATATAACAAAGATAATATAATTTTAAAATGAGGTTTCAGTTTTTTTTAAAAAAAATTGTTGGAGAGAAAATTTTAATTTCTATTTATTTTAGTTTCGGCGGGAAAATTTTGGAAAATTTTGAACATTTTGTATTTGTTTGAAATTTTGAGGGAGAATGACCAAGAGAAAATTTTAATATATAATATTATTTTAATATTAACTTAATATATATAAAAATAAATGAAATAGACGGAATCTTACTTAGCAGACATTCCACTTACAACAATTTAGAATAATAATCTTCATCAACATTAACACATTATTTAAAAACTAGCATATCTCTCTATGACATATAATTAATTACTTATCATCGTATTTTTTATAGCAAAAATATATATATCGAATTAACTTTGAGTATCTTATATCATTCTTATATATTGATGTGACCTCTAATCTCCAATTACCGTAGTCTCGATCATTCGAATCTTCGTTCCTGTAAAAAACAAAGCTAAAACGGAGATTGTTCCTGTAAATGTGCTCTGATGCTTAAGTCATAAACAAAACGAGAGGAAAAACTGAAAAGACTAGTGGTTTTAGAGAAGAATTTCACTTACTTGTTCTTATCGTTTTAACTTGTATTTATAATGATAATTTCCCAATAAAAAAAATAGACTTCTAAGTGGTTAAGGAATGTATATCTATGGTTGATTAAATATTATGATATATATAAAGATAATATAAAAGATAAATATTATGATATTATGATAAATATAATATATAAAATAAAATAAATGTTATAATATCCACCATATATCATATCACATTCCAACTAAACATAATTTTTCTGAGCCCGACATTAACTAGCGGATGTTTAGGACTCTAGATATATCTCTCATACATATGATATAACAGTTAGCTCTCATAGTGCTCTTATCCACTATAATATCAATTGTTATAGGCCAACTAACATGCACAATCAATTAATTGACATCATTCTTACTTAATGCAACATATAATTTCATTCTTTATTTATAATTTTTGAGTATTAAAATTATATATGTAGTACAAAAATATGTTATTAGTATATACATATTAATCTAATATATATATATATATATATATATATATGTGTATATGATATATATATATATACAAATATATATATATATATATATATATATATATATATATATATATATATATATATATATATATATATATATATATATCTATATACATATGTATATATTTTATAAGCGAGTTTGGGATTGAAAAAAAAGAGAACCGAGAATACAGTCGAAAGAAACAGAAGGAAAAACAACAAAAACAACAAAAACAACAGAGAACTAAAGACAATAAAAAAACACAGGAACCTAACTAAAACACCCCTCTGGTAAACACTCCATCAGCAGGGGGATAGGAACCGAACCACATAAGATAGAATGGAAAGCCCATTTGGCAAGGTGGTGGGCACAAGCATTTCCATCCCTAGGAACAAACTTCAGGTACCGGTGTCGATGAGAATTTAAGATCTTCTTACTATCCTCTATAGATGCCTTGGCTGTCCAATTTTCGAACTCTCGCATACCTTGGATAGCTAGTATCACGGACGTCGCATCACCTTCAATGGTCGCTGCTTCAAGCTTAAGTTGTAGGCATATGTGGAGGGCTTGGGAAGCCGCTTCTGCCTCGGCACTATACGGATTGTCATGGCTGAAGTGGTTGACCCAAGCCCCTTTGATGGTGCCTTTATCATTTCGTAAGATAACACTTGTAGCAGTCTTTCCCTCCTTATGGGCAGCATCAAAATTCAGTTTTAGCTCTCATGGTACAGGGGGATTCCATCTGTTATGGATACTTGCAGCCGTTCTTGAATTATCTAGCCGATTCTTGCTAGATCGTTTCATATAGTATCGCGTGGCAATAGCGTATACCTTTGTTGAAACATCGGACCAGTCGGGGTGTAAACTTCCTTGCCAAACCTTGTTCCTTATTAGCCATAAATGTTCAGTCATTGTCACAAGAAAGGTGAGCATCTTCCATCGGATCCCTTTATCAACTGGTAAGCCAACATCATCCTCAAGAAACAACATGATCCAATCTGTAATACCCAGGTGCTGGAAGTGTTCCAGTCTCAACTGCCACTCCGAGTTCCACCACAGTTGTTTACTTATTGGGCATTCAAGTAGAAGGTGATGGGTCGTTTCTTGTTTCTCCCCACAAAGATAGCACTGTGCATCGATAGCATTGATGAACCGTTGTAGCCTACCCAGAGTTGTGAGAACATTGCTCATCAATTTCCACAGCATAAGAGCATGTCTTCCATGTAGTCTTGCCCCCCAAATTAATTTACAGACATTTCTGTCGTTCTTCTGGTAGAGTAGCTCTACACTTAATGATCAGATTGTAGGCGGTTTTTACACTGAAATTCCCCGACGGAGAGGGAGACCATACCAATCTTTCATGCTCCGATTCAAGAATAGGAGTTTTTAGAATAATTCCACTAATTTTGGGGGGGGAATAGTGCTAGTACTAACCCTTGATTCCACATTTTCCCATCGGCAGTCATCGGATCTTTGATTTGTAGAAGCCGAGGCGGAATAGCTATATCAGAAGGAATTTGGAAACCTTCAAGTTTGTATATCCATGGATTGGCACAGATCTTAATTTCTGAGTTAGCCCCAATCTGGAATAAGGCACCCTTTTCCAGTATCCCTATACACTTACGCAACCCTCCCCACAGCCAGGAAGCGACTGTGCTCTTTCTGTGTGCCTCCAGTAGGCTTACTCCTCTAAGATACTTAGCCTTAATTAACTAAGCCCAAGGCTTATCCATGGTAGACTCCGGGTTCCAAGCTAATTTGGTAACAAGAGCTTGGTTCATGCCTGACATTCTTCTAATCCCAAGTCCACCTACATGTTTCGGTAAACAGATCGTGTCCCATGATTTTGGGTAGAAATGGTGCTCACCCGACCCATTGAAACCCCAAAAGAAGTCTCGAATCATGCTTTGTCCATTTTGAGCAAAATATTCTTTGGAAGAAGAAAAGTTTGCATTACAAAACTTGGTATAGATTGAGCCACAACTTTGATCAACACGATTCTACCCGCCATTGATAAACAATTTTGCTTCCAACCCGAGAGTTTATCCGCATATTCTCCATGGTTGCTTGGTATGCCTCATTTTTTTATCTAAAGTTACAAAAAGGGTGCCCCAAATAAGACCCTTTATGATTGCATTCCTTAATCTCCATCAACTCACTTAACAAAGATCGTTCATGCCTGGACACGTTTCTACTAAAGTGGATAGCAGATTTATGCCAATTGACTGCTTGACCGGACCAAGCATAATACTGTTGAATGCACTCTTTAACTGCAGCTGCTTCCTTCCCATTTGCTTTACAATAAATCACGAGATCGTCTGCATACATAAGATGAGATATAATGGGACTATATCTTGACACTTTAATACCTGTAAATTTCTTTTCGTAGACAGCTTTAGCAAGAATTCTAGAAAGTAAGTCCGAGAGTATGGTAAAAAGCGTCGGTGACATCGGATCTCCTTGTCGAATTCCACATTCTGCTCCAAAATACCCGAAAGGGGATCCATTAAGCATGACTGAAAATTGTGGTGTGCTAATACACTCTTGAACCAGACTGATAAAACTTTCACCGAATCCAAAATTCCGCAAAATGATACTCAAAACCCTCCATTCGACTTTGTCGTATGCCTTAGCAAGATCTAACTTCATAGCCATAAAGCCTTTCTTTCCTTTCTTTTCTTCTTATTCAAAAAGAACATAATCTCATGATTAATGATTATGTTGTCATTGATCGACCGATTAGATATGAACACAGATTAGCAAGGGTGGATAATATGTTCAAGGATTGGTCTAAGCCGATGGGATATGATTTTGGTAATGACTTTGAAGATGACATTACATAGTGCTATAGGTCGGTAGTGTTCGACTTGGGATGCACTGTTTATTTTAGGAATCAGAGCTAGAAAAGTATGATTGTAGGCTGTATTAAGCTTGGCGGAATCAAAGAAGTTCTAAATTTCACGTACGACGGCCTCTTGCACTATTCCCCAATAGGTCTTATAAAAGAGCACAGTCATCCCGTCCGGCCCCGGGCTCTTGTGGTTCCCCATTGATATTAAAGCAAATTGGATCTCCTTCTCGTCCGGAATAGCCGTTAGGGAGCTATTCATTGCATCTGTGACTTTAGGCACTATCAAATGCTGCAGGTTATCCGGACAGATTGGGTTATTGGAATGGAAAAGGTTCAAAAAGTATTGTTGGAGAACCTCACCAATTTCCTGTCGTGTGTAGACCCATGAGTTGTTGGAGTCACGAATGCTGTTAATAGCATTATGTCGTCGATGTATAATAGTAGTGAGATGGAAGAAATGAGTGTTGGCGTCCCCCTCATTGATCCACCTTGCTTTCGCCTTATCCCTCCACATGTAATGTACTCTTTGCAATGTCATATCCAGGTCCTTCTGAGTTCTAGCTTCAACACCGATGACCACATCATCTTGGGGTAAAGATTGAAACCTTAGGATTTCATCTTTGAGTGTTTTAATTCTCTTGTGCACATCTCCGAAAACATGTTTGTTCCATTCCTTGAGATAGATTTTTGTGTTTTTCAGCCTTGAAATGAATGCTGGTTTCCTATTCCACGCCTCTTCAATGACGTAACTCGTATCGGGATGATCAATCCACATCGATTCAAATTTGAAAGGTTTGGGCAAATTATCTCTCGGTGGTTTCAGTTGGAGCAGTAGTGGCATGTGGTCCGAGTTCAAAGCTGGCAACCGGGTTATTTGAGCAATCGAAAATTGAAGTTTCCATTCAGCATTTGAGAACCCTCTGTCCAATCGCTCCTGTATATTAGCTAGGCCCCCACGTTTATTATTCCAAGTAAACGGGGAACCCTCAAATCTAGCATCAATCAGTCCATTATCATTGATAATCTTCCTCGGTCCTCCTTCGCTGGAACTAGCAACCATCTGTCCTCCAGTTTTGTCCTCTTTGGTTAAAACCATGTTGAAATCTCCGATCACAAACCACAGACCTGAGAAAGATCTGCCAATTTCATCCAGATTATCCAAAAATTGTTGTCTCCCTACGTAAGTAGGGGGACCATACACCAGTGTTAGTTGCCAAGTAGAGTTCAAATCAACATTGAAAACAAGTACATTAATAAAAAAAAGGGGAAGCAACAATAATACTAAGGTTAACGGAAGAATTCCGGGCTAACAATAACCCCCCCGATCTACCTACGGTAGGAACACATTCAAAAGAAGAGAAATTAAGTTGCTTAACAAGAAGCTGGATTTTGTCACTATCATGACATTTTGTTTCGGACAAAAAAATAAAGCTTGGTCTATGCATTTTAATACAGAAGCTTTAAGCTTCTCACTGCCGCGGGTCGACCGATCCCCCGACAATTCCAAATAATTCCAATCATGAGGAGGTGGGGGGCATGGGTAGGCCCGCCTCCTCAGCCTTCAGAGAAAGAAAGTTTTCTTTGGTGTCTTCTGGAACTTCCTCATGAGTGATTTATTCCGATACTGTGTTACTCCTCCCGGCCTCCGTTTAATCTAGACAACTCTTCTCCCGATTATAGACACTCTTTCCTCGGTCACAAATGTAGTGTCCATTGGTTGGTTAGTATCCTTGTCCATTTCTATCTTCACTGGTGTTTTTACTGCATTTCACTTGATGGGTTGGACTGCTCATCTTCCTTTTCAACTGTTGGCCCACAGTCAACGTTAGAGACTTTCCTGTGATGTCAATATGTTGGGCTTATAACAAGACAAAGTGGGCCTGTTATGGGTCGGGAGTCCAGATAATTCTCCAACGAACTTGGGCTTTGGTTAGGGCAAGGTGAGGGCCCGAATTGGGTAGACTTAGGTCGTAGGATCCGGGTGATTGATAGGCGGGAGATTTGTAATATTTCGAAGTGGTGAGTTGGCTTGGAGTGTTGGCTTGGTATTGTCGGACTTAATCTGCAGAAGATCCGGACTAGATGACTGAAAAGTCCCTTCCATTCTGTCCTCTCTTGTACTGAGATCATCTTGCCTCGGTTGTCGCTCCATTTCCGGTGATTCACCATTTTCATTCCTGACAGTTTCCGTTGTCTTCCTCGACGAGCTTCCGGCATTAGTACGCATCCATGGACCAAATCGTCGGTTATCCGTCCGATCGTAATTCTCATTCCCGCTTCGTCTCCTCACAGGCTGACTCAGAGTGGTCTATTTTCCCGCAACAATAGCAAAAGTTGGAAAGGTGCTCATACTTAAATTCAATCCACAACTTGGTACCACTTTCACGAGTGATATAACAGCCAGGAACCAATTTTTTCCTGGTATCCACCAATACCCGGATACGGATAAACTTATGTACATTCCACAAAGTTACATCTGCATCTGCTCTTTGAAAAACGCCAATGAGGTCTCCTATTTTAGAAATATTTTCTTCATTTCGTCGGTTGGGTGGTAGGTGATGCACCTGAACCCAAAAACTGCACTGGGAAAAATTAATTTCTCCAAAGGTTAGGTCAGCAGACCACCATTTCATAATCGAAGTGCACCTTTTATAGACCAAGGACCAGCTTCCTCAACCTTATTTCCGTCGGCTTCTCATTTAAAAGTACAAGCAACCATATTCCTGTCAACAGACTTGAAGAAGACATTAGAACCTAAATTCCACGTGTTCCGAAGGACTGAAATGATGGCTTTGTGGTTGATGGTTTTGGAAGTTATTAACTTTCCAACCAGAGAGAGGTTGGTCGGTTCATTTACTTCAGGTTCATTAAAAGACAGTTCCAAACATGGGCCAGAATCATCCATGTGGAAAGTTTGACAAAAGACAAGGGTAAGGGGAATGAAATTATTAAGATTGGGGATCAAAGGGTGGGGTAGAGGAATGAAAGTAATGAAAGTAATGGTGTTAATGCAGAACCAGTCTGCGGGGAAATTGCTAGAAAATCTAGAAGGGAATCATCCCTTAGAGAGAAGGGAGATAATATATATATATATATATATATATATATATATATATATATATATATATACATATGACTTTATTCAATAAAATTCATATGATATATATATATATACATATGACTTTTATTCAATATATTATGTATATATATATATATATATATATATATATATATATATACTAAAGTAAAAAGATAAAACATAAAGTAAAAAGTTAGGGAAAAAGTAAAAATTACACAAACAAACCCTCCTCTCCTTTCTTTTCCCATACCCGCACTTTCTCTTCCCATACCCGCAACAGGCTTCCTTCTTCTTCTTCTTCTCTTCTCTTCTAGGATTAACCTACTTGCAGGGGAAATTAACAAATTGTGACACCTCTTCTCATTCTCTATACTTGCGGTAAGTGTTTTTTTTTTTATTTGTGTAAATATCTTCTTTTTTTGGTGCTGTGTCTTGGGAAAACCTATTCTTTGTTGGGAAACCTTAATATTAATTGGGTGGGTTATATTTCCTTCTAAGATAGGGATTATATTGCATAAAGATTCGGAGGTTCTTTGTAATTCCATTTCTTTTTATTTTTCCATTACAGTAGTGTAGATATAGATATATGTACGTATATTGCATTTTAATTTCGGTTTTGTGTAGTACAATATCTTTTTGCATACTATTTCTTTGTTGAAATTCCAATTCCAGGTAGCTTTGATGTACACTTGCTCTGTTTCTTTTGAAAAATTCCAGTAGCCATGTTAGGTAGAATTTTGTATTTGCTCTGTTTTTAATAAAATTTCAATTGCTTACTAATGAAAGCAAATTGCTCTGTGTGAGTGCCTTCCAGAAAGCACAATAGATAGATATATACATGCGAGAAGGTAGAATTTGATAAACCATTAAATTATAAAGAAATCCCTTTTTTGGGTTGAAAAAGCAATAATAGCCAAGTTGTTGCTTTGTTGATTATCATGATCATCTATATCAATCGTTTTCTCAAGTGGGCGGAATTGAAATAAATTTTGCATGCTTTTCATTTTTAATTCTTCAATCCTCCATTTTTTATTCTTTAAATTCCTTCACTGCAACTTCTTTAATTTATTTCTTCACTTCATTCATTTGCATGCATTTTCATTTCTTCCTTTATTTCATTTTTTTTTCATACTTATCTTTTGTTTTTTTTTTCTTTGGCAGTTTTGGCAAAGGGAAGTTGCAAGCTTGAGGCAACAATTGCAGTTCTTGCACGAAAGCCACATGTAAGCCACAATTTTCCCAAAGTACCCTGCAATAAAACTTTTTATATATCCAACTCTATAATATTGGAAGACATACACCCATTGAATGCATCCAAGGGAAGACATACACCCAACTTTTTATGGCATTATGGTGTTATGCATGATAGTTAGGTGTTTCTTTGATATTTGGGCAGTTTGTTGAATTGCATGGAATTAGTATAAGATAGTGTACTGTATTTATATTGCATGAATTGTACGTATGCTATGTAATTCTAATTTGCATTGTGAATTTTCAACTTTGTATGATTTGCATGGTATGCATATAGATATATTAGTTGTCTTCCATTATTAATGTAGATTGCATATAGTTGCATATAGGTGGCTTCCAAGGGAATGTGTTATTTAGAGATAAACTACAAGAGCTTGTGCATGAATTCATGATCACATTTTGCCTAAGTTTTGTTGTATTTCTTTGTTGATTTCTGAACTGCTTTTTTTGTTTCCTTTTCTTTCCAATTGTAGGAATCATTTTAGTTATCATTTATTGTGATATTTTTAAATTATTATTAATGGAGGATCGTAGTTGGATGAATAGAAGATATGTTGCCGGAATAAATGGAATTACTATTGAATTCGAAAGAGGAGTTAATGCTTTCATCTCTTTTGCTTGTATCTAATTCAATATCGGGTAAAATTAGATGTCCTTGTGCAAAGTGTAAGAACATGAAATTTGAAGAACCGGATATGGTTAAGGTTCACTTGTATAGGAAGGGGTTTGTTAGTTTATATGGTCTTAGAAGTTCTAGTTCGTTGTGATTGTGGCATTGGAATGAATTTATTTTTGAACTTGAGATTTGATTGATATGATGTTGATAGATGAATGCAGTCCATTGTTCCATGATTTGTTTTTTACGTATAACTGTAATTGTGTTTTTATTTGATTGGATATTCCACATATATATGTAATTGCATTTTTTTTGTTGATTGGATGCTCCAAGTATAGATGTAATTGTGTTTTTTTGGATTGTTGTTGATGATATTTTTCTTCTCTTTTTTGAGTAATACAGCGACAAGAAGGACCAACTGTTGACTATAGCGAAATTTTCAAACGCTTGCATGTATTTCAATCTGGGCCAAACAAGGGCGAGTTTATCAATGAACGCTCCAAGAAGGCAATGGTAATATTCTCTTCAACTTTTATATATCATGTTTACTGTTTATATTTATTTCTAGCATTAATTTGATTGGTTTTATGTATTTCCTCATATTTATATAAATATGTATTTTTTTTACATCGTTTTAATTATGTATTTACATTTTTTAGGAGGACTTCACTCGACTTAAAGAGCATTATTCACATGTTTCATCATCCTCGGGCTCTGTTGAGAGTTCTGTCATTCCTAATGATAAGGAGTTGTTTGTTGAAGCATGTGGTGGGTTCAAAAAGGGTTTAGCTTTTGGCTTGAGATCGGAATCTCCTCTCGTAAAGTCTCAATTAAATGAGCTTACACCAACAATGATTGAGCTTGCAAACAAAGTAGCTGAATTGGAAGAAAGGGTGAAGGAGAAGGATAATAAATATCATGAATTAGAAGAAAGAGTATCAAGATATGAATATGTTCGCAATTATTTAAAGAAAATTGCGGAACATGCTTTGGATCATCATCATTACCACCAGTTCCGTCGACTCTATTTGATGATGATGGTAATGAGCATACTCTAGCTGACAATCCGTCATGATCCACAAGTCTTTTTTATATCACTATTTCATAGTCGACTCTATTTTGAGAATGACATTTTAAGATGTTTGTTGTATGAAATTGATATATTATTACTACAATGACATTTTGGAATGTTTTTTGTATGGAATTTATATATGATTAATGTAATGGCATTTTAGAATGTTTTATTTTTTGGGGTTTTTATATATGTTTTAATTTAGTTAGAGTTAAATGGTTTTTTTATATATATATTTAAATAAATTTCTAGATTTTTAATAAATAATTTTATACAATTATTAAATAAAAAATAAAATAATTTAAATTTGTTAAAAAAATTGTGACGGCTAAATCGGTCGCAATTTGCGACGGATTTCTGATCGGTCGCTATCGGCGACGAGGTTTTTTGCAACGGCCAAATCCGATTTGCGACGGATTTGGCCGTCGCAAATCTTGAAATTTCTGGTAGTGGTCTTTGCTGGCATATGTCGGTGGTGCTGGCATATGTCGGTGGTGCTAATCTGTGTTGGCATATCCATCGGAATCTTCATGAGGAAGTGGGTTTCCGACATCATCATCAAGACTATCAGTAGGATAATCTTCATCATCCGAACAATCTGGTTCATGATATATCATGGTCCGTTGTCCTTGAGCATTATACTCGATGATACTATCTGTGTTGTTCCGGGAACAGGAGAACCATTTAAGATAAATTTTTCCATTGAGAAAACCTTGGATGTTTTCAAGCTTCTCTGAGGCATAATTTGATTGAACATTTTCTGTTTGAGAAGTTTGAATTATTTTCGTAATATCAAACATAATTTCAACATTAATGAAGCTAGTTAACCAGAGGCATGTGGTGAAGCGGTAGAGACTCCTTCTCCCTTAACCAATGATCCAGGTTTTAAATCCTGGTTTGGATATGAAAAAATGTTAAATCATCTGGTCGGTTGTTCCACCCATTGAGGTGCCTACAAATCGGCGAGCGAGATTAGTCCGGACGTGGAATGACTTGAATGTGCCACCCCTCGGTGACGGAACCCACCCAGGACACCCGTGCGATAAGCAAAAAATAATAAAGCTAGTTGGATAAAGGTATGGTTGTGAAGGCCAATATTTGAGACAAGTTTTAGATATGAAAGCAAATTATACAAAATTAACAAAAAAAACAAAAAATTATAGATGTGATGCAACTCTAATACCATGTATGAACATTTTTATTATAAAACCTAATTACAAGAGCCTCTTTATACAATATAGACAAAGAGGGGGAAAAAAAATGTAATTTCCAAAAAAAAGGTTCCTACTACATAGAAACTACAATTTCACGCGAACAAGAATTTCAAAAACAAAAAGAATCTTAATATTTACATTTAGAAAGATATTTGAAAAAGTTTACAACTTTATTCTTGTTTTACTTTTTTTTTTCACAATTACAAATCAAAATTGTTCACTAATTTTAATGTATAGACATTATTACCCTTTCTATTTCTCCATATAGAGGTTTTTACACTATCGATTAGAAGATCATATCACGCAATAGTTCATTCATTAGATTCATTCTTAACATATATTTTTTTTTTTTCTAAATTATAAATTGGAACGAATATCTAGTATGTGTCGTCTCCTTTCAATGTTAACTAAAATAGTTTCAATTTTATTATATACAAACTTAATCAAAGCCCTTGGTAATAATGTAGAAAATTTCTTCATAATACTATTAAAAAAGTTATGAAGATTAGTAGTCATGTAATCATATATGTCCAATATCATATGTAAATACTCTCTAACAAAAAACTCTCTCAACCCTAACCCCCCTCTCTTCCTCTTCTCTTCTTTTCCCTCAGCAGCCGCCGACTCCTCCCTTCTCCTCCCCTCTTCTCTTCTGCCAACCGCCACTTCTCTTTCTCCCTGGCCAAGGGAGAAATTTAGCTTTGGCTAAAACTTTTCCCTTGGCCGGAATAACTTTTTACTGTTTTTTGTGTTTTTTTTTTTATTTTCCATCTATTTCTTTGGTATTTTTGCTATATTTTTCATCTCATATGCTTAGTCTCCTACTGATATTTAAATATCAACTTTTTCTTCTTTTGTTAGAAGAAAAAAATTTTAAACCCGGATTATATCCGGGTCCTTTGTTCGTATTCGTATTTGATTTTCTTTTTAGGTATTCTATGAAATCTTTAATGCGCCAATGATGGATTAGACTACTGTTGAAAAAAGAAGACAAAATCGAACTCCCTTCGCAAATGAGGTTTGAAATCGACAGTATGAAAACCCTAGATTTAGATAGAATATCTGTTGTTTTTCTTTTTTATGTATTTCCGTATTTATTTTCTGCTTTCTCCGACTCACCTAATTTTTTAAGGTTGAGTTTGCTCCCTGCGCCACTTAGTTTTAAGTTGGTGCTTTGTTTGCTCTACCTAGTTTTATGTTGGTGCTTTGTATTCCGTGAATGATTTTAGTCATTCACTTTTGTATTATTTTTATTTTAATGAATATTCCACTTATCAAAAAAAAAAAAAATGTAATATGTAAATGTTCATTTTTCACGACATATAACCATGTAGTAGTTGAATGCATTAATATTTCCCCATCTTGATCTCATCTATCAGTTCAATTAATTTGATGTATTATTTTTTGTGTCTACCTTATATTATATTAATATATATATATATATATATATATATATATATATATATATATATATATCATATATATATATATATATATATATATTTCTTAAATGTAACTTTGAAGTTTGCTTTGATATGTTTCCAACAAAATTTGTGGACTACCTGTGAGGATTATGATTCTAGATAAGACATTCAAGAATACTGATGAACTAAAAAGTTTTAGGAAGATCTCCTCATTTACAATACAAAATTATATATTTGGGATTAACATTTTGCAAAATTACACATGTATTTCAATAATATAGTGAATATATTATTTCAAGTTGCATACAAGAGATCAATAATTACTTTTCATATGTAGCATTTTTTTTTTTTTTTTGGTAAGAAAAATAAAATTCAAACAACTTCTACTTCATATTTTGTCTGGATAATTTTATAATATATACATTCTGCAAATGCGGCACTGAATACTTCTCTCTTGTCTATATACATGCCTTTATATATATATATATATATATATATATATATATATATTATATATTTTTTGTAAGAACCTGCACACTTAATTTGCTTATTTTTCTGGTGAAAATTGTCTATTTTTAACTAGAAGAACACATCAGTGAAGACTTTCCTTCATTAGCTCACACGTACACATTATTACCATGCAAAATCAACACCACGTGTCACCAACCGAGCAACTCCGTAACTAAATCTACTATAAAAAAGAAAGAAGCCCTGTCCAGCCGAATTTGGTTGAAGAAACTAATAACGAAACTATAATGGAAAATAAAGAAGAGAAAAGCAGCTGTGAAAGAAATGGAGAAGAAAAGGCAGAAGAGACAATTAAGGAAGAAGGTGGTAGCAGTAATATTAATGTTCCTCTAATGGCTTTAAATCACGTGTCGAGGCTATGCAGCAACGTGAAAGAATCCATTGATTTTTACAAAAACGTTCTTGGGTTTGTGCTGATTGAAAGGCCTGAAGCTTTTGATTTTGATGGAGCTTGGCTGTTCAACTATGGCGTGGGAATTCATTTGATTCAGGCTAATAATAATAATAATAAAGATAAAAGTGATGATGATCGTCTTCTACCGGCAGCCGCCGCCGCCGCCGCTGCTGATAATAATAAAGACCGTTTGGACCCCATGGATAACCATATTTCCTTTCAGGTCCACTTCTTCTCCTTCTCCTTGTTTATTTCTTCGTTTTGGATTAGAAAGAGACTGTCTTTGGATAGCTAATTTAGGTTAGATAAATAGGGTTTTATTTTATATTGAGGTTTATTCCTATAATAACGTTGCCAGTAATTGAAATTACAGTTTTAATTACTTTTCGTATTGAATTGAATATAATATATATGTGTGTATATACTGATGTGGTTGTGTGTATATATTTGTTGTTGTTGTTGTTGTTGAATTGGGTGAAAGTGTGAGGACATGGAAGCAATGGAGAAGAAGTTGAAAGAGAAGAACATAAAATATATAAAGAGAACAGTTGGAGATGAAGGGGAAGAAGAAGATGGTGGTGCCATTGATCAACTATTCTTCAACGATCCAGATGGATTCATGGTTGAAATCTGTAACTGCGAACACGTCAAACTTGTTCCTCAGCGTTCCATCGGTAGAATTAAGCTTCCTTTTGATCGCCATATTCCACCTTTGGACTTGCACCAAACTTAGCTCCATCGATCTTTGCCTCAAAACTCTCTCTCTCTCTCTTTTTTTTTTTTTTTTTTTGTTTAATAAATTTTATCCTTTTGTTCTGAATTAAATTTATTTAAACTTTTAATTCTCTAAATTTATACTTCCGAATTAATTTATTTTATCCTTTTTATTTTTTATTTTTTATTTTTAAAAAAATTGTGTTAATTAGTAGGTATTAAAGTTATTATTTTAATTAAGTTCAACTAATTTGGTTTATATAGTTTAATTTTGGTATTTTTTTTTGGGAAACATGTAATTTTTGATTACTTTTCAAGAGAGATTCAATTTGAAAATAAATGATTGAATTTGATTGAAATTTGTTAATTATTACTATTTGATTTAGATAATTAAATTTATATAATATATTAATTTGTTTAGATTAAATGATTAAGAGATTAAATTTAAAAAATTATCTTCATTAGTTCATAGGTTTGTAATCATTATTCAAAATTAAAAAAAAAAAGAAGAAGTAAGGATTAAAATGAATAAAGAAAATTTTAAAAGATTAAAATGAAAATTTTTCCTACAAAATTTGTTCATAAACCAAGACAAATACTTAATAACTCTTCTATACAAGATGAAAATGTATATTGTATTATATACAAATAATATTTAATTTAAAATTATAAAAAAATATATTGTAAATGTTATATAAAATTACAAATTATTTTTTTTATTATTTGTTTTAGAAGAAATGGAAAAACATATATTACAAAAAGGAATCAAAAATATTTAATTATAAAGAATTCAAAATGTTTTTGATAAGTAGCATCGTAGCTAAATTAAAATCATAATATACACATTATTTTAGCTTAACCGGTTTTTTTTTTCTTGAAAAATCCAGCTTAACCGGTTTAGATGGCGAGAAATTTCACTTCCATCTCAATTCTCAATATATGGAGAATATTTTTTTTTTAAAAAAAATATGTATATATAATAGAGTTAATTAATAAGATAAAAAAATCATATACACTATACGATATAACTTAATCTTATACAAATTGTTGTTTTAAGAAGGATTATTTATTATCATTTGATTTAAATCTATAAATTTTATTATATTAAAATGTATGGAAAAAAAAAATTTAGTTTAGTTTTATATCTTATTTCACTTATTTGATTTTTAACTATCCAATATCATATTTTTTTACATTTATTATACATTATTTTTTGACTAATTTTTTAAAAAATTTGAACACTTGACTTTGAAGATATTTTGGGTACTTTAAAATGTCTATAAAAAGAGAAAGCTTTATCCATTTGAACAAATTAAATATTTTTTATTATTATTTTATTATAAAATTAGTGAAATATTTAACATACTTCAAAAAAAGAAAAATAATAATAGTTAAATTAGTCAAGAAAGTGTAACTCATTTAATAGGCAAATCTCACTTATAACTTGAAAGTTATGAGTTTGAGACACATTAAATATCATGATTTTCTTAAAAAAAAAAAATAGTTAAATTAGTTGAGATTTAAAAAAAAATAGTATGAAAAATTAAACATTTAAGTTTTAATTAGTAAAAAAAAAGACAAATTGGTATATATAGTTCTTAAACTATAGATGTTTGGTGACATTGGTTCCTAAACTATAAAAAAATTGTGATATTGATCATTCCATTAAAAATTTTGTTAAATCACCGTTAAGTTTTAAAAAAAAATTAAAGGGCATTTATATCATTACACTATTTAAAAAATAGTTAATTTGCGGTAAAAAAAAAATATAAAAAGAGTAATGAAAATATAGGAATTACAAAAAAAAAAAAAAAAAAAAAAAACAAAACAAAACTAAACTGATGTTTTAGCCTTTAGGTAGTGGGAGCTTATTGAAAATTGAAATATGTACATGTTACACAACACATTGAACGTGGCAAAATATTATTGGTTCAGTGACTAATTGGCAAAACTTTATTAGAATCCTAATTTACCTAATAGTATTAGAAATGGAGAAATAGAAAAAGAAAAAATATTTTAAATGAAAAAGGAAAAGAAAAAAAGAAAAGAGAAAGCAATTGAGAAGAAATTAAGACACAAACACACTCCTCTCCATTTCGCTCGATCTACACTTCCTTCTTTCTCTCCCTTTCTCTCCCAGAAATTCTCACAGAATCTGAATTCAATTCAAACCCTAACCCTAGATCGTTTGAGATTTTGATATACACAATTCGATATAGGTTTACATTTATTGGGGAGGGATTTGTAATCGGGTAGGGGTAATGGCGTGTTTAAAAGTGGTGAACAGATCGGCATGCGCCGCTTTCGCGCCGGAGGCTCCATTTCTGGCCGCCGGAACGATGGCAGGTGCGGTGGATCTGCAATTCAGCTCTTCGGCAAATCTTGACATCTTCGAGTTGGATTTTGTGCCGGACGGTTGGGATGGGAAGGACCATCGGCAGTTGATCTTAAAAGGGTCTGCACCGAGCTCCGAGCGTTTCAATCGGTTGACGTGGGGGAAAGTGCCATCTAGCTCTGAGGAGTTTTCCTTGGGACTTCTTGCTGGTGGACTAGTGGATGGGAACATTGGCCTCTGGAATCCTAAAGCTTTGATATCGTAATTGTTTCTTGATCCCAAATCTTACATCGTTCAATTTGATTTGTTTGGTTATCATTTCCTCCCATCCCCACCCCCTTCTTTCTATTGTTACGTTGGAAATTCCATGGTGATTGGGAGTTTAGTCTCGCGGCTTAGTGCATTCCATAATTCGTGTTTGATAGCGTGGAAGTTCAAGTTATGGGAATATTGTATTTGATTGGGATGAACTCATACACATTGGACTTTTCCTTTAACTGCAACGAATTATAATACAGAATTTTTGTTTTGTTTTTTATTTTTATTTTTTAATTTTCAAATTATATGCATTGATCTATGCTAATAGATTCGTGATGCTTGCAAATCGACTTGAATTTTGGCTGTGAGCATTTGAATCTTTTAGTGGTTTTCTTATTAGATTTTCCTTTGCATTATGGATGATGGAACTCAGGAAACTGAAGTACGTTACTTAACATATGCATGAAGCTTCAGGGAAATAATATCTTAAAATTGGAAGAATTTTATGCTGGAAATTTAGCTCTAGTTTTTTCCGATGTGAGTTTTCATTTGTTTGCACTTAGAACCTTAAATACGACTTCATATAGAATTCTTTTTTTTATTGTTATTTATAGTCATAAATTTTCAGTTCATTGAGGGTACAAGATGAATATTGCCTATATTAAGTAGTTTTCTTTCTTTCTTTTTTCTTGAGGTTGTTTCTTTACTCCAACTAGTTTTGACTATATATGCTGGAGGTCACAGCTGAAAACTTTTAAGAATTTAATTACAAATAAAAACCTTCATGTGAGAAATGGATTCTCTAAATACAGAAGGAGGTATTGAATTTTGGATACACTGAATAACTGTCAAGTATTAATTTACATTTTATTATGTCTTGTTGCGTTGCTTCTTCAATTGGTTGTGGAAATGACAACCAATCTTAGTTTTATATTGACACTTTCTTTTCCTTCAGTAATCAGTCAAGCACAAAAAACTCTGATGCAATTGAAGGTGCATTTGTTTGTCCTCTCTCACGTCATAGAGGGCCTGTAAGTTTGTGGATCTACGGTTTTATTGCTTTTTCTTGTTAATATAGTCTTCTATTTCATCCTGAAGAAAATGGACATTGTTAATTTTATATTTGTTTCTGTTTCAGGTTCGAGGACTGGAGTTCAATCCTTCTGCTTCAAACTTACTTGCTTCTGGGGCTGATGAAGGTGATATCATTATATGGGATCTTTCGAATCCAACAGCGCCAACTCATTTTCCTCCTCTCAGGGTAACTGGAATACAAATGCATTTTTATCATTCACTATACTCTTTTTTCATCCCTTTCATGGAAAGAAAAACAAATGCCTTTTTTAATCAAGCTTTTCATTGTCATACAGAATAGTCTGCAATACCTGCCAGAAATTTATTAAGCCTGTGCTGATTTTGTAGTAATTTTGCATACTGATGATTCTTTATTCTTCTGCTGATTGTGTTATACTTGTATAATTTCCAAAAAATTATAATTTGTACAACCTAGCGATTTGAAACTACAGAAATTTGATGCTACTGGTGTTTTTGGCATATTCTAAAGTTGAAAGTGAAGGTTGATGGATAGAACAGATGTGTATTTGTCTGAGAGCTGTCCTATGGTGTCGGTCCTCAAAGTATAAGTTTTTTAGGGAAATTAACCTTTTTCATTTCTTTAGACCATTGAGCATTTCTATTCATGGAGCTTTTATTGGAATCCAGATAATTGAGGTCAAGTTGTTAGATTTGCCATAATTGGTTGAAATTGATTGGGAGTTGTTGAGAAATGCTTCCTTATCAGTCTGGGCCATTGTAAAACCATCTACCCAGAATAATATGAAATGTTGTGCTGTAATATTCAATCTGTTTCTATGATTATATCTTTCAGAAGTAAATAATACATGTCAACAAGTATGGGAACTCCCTTGTATTAAAACACTTCTACGGGATTTTAAGTTCAATAACATCCATTGGAAAAATAAAGTACAAGTGTTATGGCAGTATTATAAACCTTATCTATGTTTTACTGAAATTCTATGTGATCGGAATGAATAATTGAAGGAGAAGTTGCTCACTCTGAGTTCATGATTGGAAATTGAAGGGTGTCTTTGGCCTATAATATTGTCTTTAATTCTTTTTCTTCAGTCCACTTATAAGTTATTCTAAATAAAACTATTTTTTCCCCCTTGAAATTGCCTTCAAATGCATTCCACATTACATATTTAATATATGTATTCTTAAATATTTATAATTTTTATTTCATACATATGTTACTTCAATTGCTCTATCTTATTTTATTATTTATTTATTTTTTAAAAATTTATTCAATATACATGACCTATTATTTCTGAAATAATTTATCTACTCAATGACAAAACATTATCTAGATGAGTTTCTTCTTCCAATTTTAACTTAAATCACTTTTCCCATTTTAAGTGTTGTCCGAATACATGTTGAACTATCAGGTTATTGGTCCTAGGAGGCAGGAAATACCATTTTTATGTCTCTGCAAGTGCCATTAATAAAAAAAAGGATCTCTAAGCTCCCATTTGAAATTGAGAACTCGAAGCCATTAATTGTCTATATATATTTAGATAACTATGAACACCCAAAGAGAAACTTGTTATATGTTGCTAGTTATTGGAAGAGCCATTCAAGCTTAGATTTCTTGATCTGTTTAAATATCAGTGAAGGTCTTAGATGTTTGGAGGCATTTGTCTCATCAAATTACCAAGGTCTTAGATGTTTGATGTGATTGTTCTTTTTACTGTTGTGCTACTCTCTGATCCAGTTTACTACTACATTTTGCAGGGTAGTGGGTCTGCAACACAAGGTGAAATTTCATTTGTATCTTGGAATGCAAAAGCTCAACATATATTTGCATCAACTTCATATAATGGAACGACTGGTGAGGAAAAAAAAAACTTTAGTTGATATATTGCTGCTTAACTGTTTGGACTACGATGAATAATGGTTTTTTCCTTTTTCCTTTTTGGGTTTATTTTGTGATTTCAGTTGTTTGGGATATAAAGAAGCAAAAGCCAGTGCTAAGGTATTAGCAGATTTATCTGATTGACAAGGTATATATATATTCCCTTCCTTCCTTCTTTTGAATCTAATTCAAAATTGCAAACTTGCAGCTTTGCAGATCCAGTTAGAAGGCGATGCTCTGTTTTGCAGTGGAATCCTGATGTTGCCACTCAGTTAATTGTTGCTTCAGATGAAGATAATTCACCTTATCTGAGGGTATTTTTTTTGTTTTTTTTGTTTTTTTTGTTGATTGAACTTTGTCTTCATTCCTGCCTGTATGCTTGTTCTTCTTAAATTGACTGGTATCTGGATTCAGATGTGGGATCTGCGGAATATAATGTCTCCAGTTAAAGAATTTTCTGGTCACACTAAAGGTATTCAGATTTATGATTAGAAACTTTCCATAAATTCTTCCATGTGAATTAACACATTTTACTTAATTAATTCACTTAAAGGTTTGTCTCCCTACTTTGAGTTGAGACCTTGGTGAAGTGTGGTTCCCTTTCCCTCACTCTCTCTTCCTCCAAAAGTGAAGTATGATATGGAATGATTTTCTCCTGCTTTTTTTTTTTGTTGTTTTTTTACCAAGTGTGGGGGCCCCAGGGGTTGCGGTGGGGGAATTATGTCTGATCGTTGGAATCTCTGGAATTTCATGAATCTTACATTTAAGATCCAATTTGATTGTAATATATTTAAACAGGAAAAAGGAAGAAAGAAGCCAAACATTTGCTTGTTGCGAGAGAATCTCTCTGCAATTAAAATATAAGATTTATTTATCAAAAGAATTCTTCTATCCAAGACTAGTATGCTCTTTAGATAGAATCTTGAAACTCTAATCTTAAGTAGAACAGACAACTAAAACCTAATAGAATAATGAAACTAAATAATAACCAAATCCTAAAACTAGTTAAAACTAAAAGACTTGTGTAGAGTTCTAAAGCATGTAGGAAACATAGTCATAACAATACTCTAAAACTGAATTATAATCATAAGTTGTACTGCTAGTGATTATTAAAAATAATAATGATGAGCTCCATGTCATCTTGCATCACAACTTAGCAATTTTATGCCGGGAAGTGGGATGAGGGCTGTGGAAAGTAGGTATGCAAAGAACTGAAATGCACAAACAGCAGCCTCAAGCTTGCATGATTTTATGTGTTAACTACTCAAATACTGAAGACCACTGGCATTCTTCCACAAAGTACTGGTGCCACTCTTGGAGATGTGGGATTGTTATTTTTGGAAATGTTGGATCTGTATTGTTTTTCCGCTAGGAATTTCATTTTGAATTTATTTATAGTTATTTATTTTCCTACAGTTTCCCTGTGAAATGATGTAGTCAATGCAGAAGGTTCTGAATCCTCTCTTTAGCAAAATCTTCCTTTTCCCTCTCAATTATTTAGAATTGTAACATGCACATGGTAGAATAGTTCGGATGCATTCAAATTCTCAAGACTTATTTGTGGATTCTTTTGTCTTGAACTAGGTGTCATTGCTATGGCCTGGTGTCCATTTGATAGTTCCTATCTTCTTACATGTGCCAAGGATAACCGTACTATTTGTTGGGATGTTGCCTCTGGTGAGGTAAATGACTCTTGATTACTTAAACTTCTATTCCATATTTTTGTTTGTGTTAGCGAAATATCTTAATGTTCAGCCTCATGGATATTATTTACTACAAATTTGTTATTTAATTTAATGCAGATTGCTGCTGAGTTACCAGCTGCAACCAACTGGAACTTTGATATACATTGGTATCCAAGGATCCCGGGTGTTGTATCAGCATCTTCTTTTGATGGAAAGATTGGTCTTTACAATATGGAGGTTAGCATCTCTGTCATCATACAAATGACATGTGACATGCCTACTTCTCATCCTATTTACATCTTTAATGCATGAAAACATTGGTCAAGGATAGAAAAGAGCTTTTTTATGTGTTTCTGATTCCTTGTCTTCATCTCTGTTTGTGGCTATCAAACTTACTATATAATGGAAGGGTTAATATTTGTAGACATGTATATTTTGGAGAAAAATTCTGGTCTGGTCTACGTGTCAGAACTTTGGGATCTTTATGACACAAGTACGTATTATTATGAAGTACTTGATGGGCAATATCTCATGCACACATCTGTGCTCTAGGCAGATATTCTCTTCAGGTTAATCAATCCCTTGTCATGATGAACAATATGATGTAGAATATGAGAGCTGGTGTACATATAAATGTTTATGCAATTAAACTTGTGAATTTGGAAATGCCAAATTGTTGTCATGTGACCTGGAAACCATCATGATTCTGTTTGTTTTTGTTGAAATTGTTAATAAGGTTTTAAAGTCTTATTTTGTAGGGTTGTGGTCGATATGGCACTGCAGAGAGCACTTTCCGCACAGGTATTGAGACATAGATGATAATGTGCTGGCTAATAATTGTTTGACATAATAGATTCAATTAACCTCTCGTTTTCTGATTTTCATGCTAAAACTCTTGGTTTCTTCTAGATAATAGACTAATATAAAAGCAGATACTTCAATTGAACTCTTGCGTTTTTAACATTAAGGAAGAATATGGATATAATTTCAAATTATGAGTTAACAACTTGAGATAAGAATTGTGACGTACTTACTATCATTAAATGCCGAAGGTTAAGATCCACTTATGACATATATCCTCATAATTGGCATTGGTACATGAATCAGTGCTTGAATGTGATAAGTTTGGGACATGTAAATACTCCTTGCTGAGATTTTCTGACCAAGAAGTGAACTATGCTGGATGTTTTTAAAAATTACATCATCTGTAAGCATCTTTGATGTACGAAATTATAAGTGTCTGTGGTATAAAATATTTAGTTTTGATATTTATTAGGTCATATATTTTACTGTCAACATTCTTCTATATGGTTTGCTAAATTTCTCCATGCTTGTTTTATTCACTGCAGCGCCCTTGAGAGCACCAAAATGGTATAAGAGTAAAGCAGGAGTCTCATTTGGATTTGGTGGGAAGCTTGTTTCATTTCGAACTACAGATACACATGCTTCACCTGGGATTTCAGAGGTATTCCTTATTCATTATATGAAAGTTTCTTATCTGTTAACTTGCATATGCATATTGTTTATTTCGGTCTTGTCAATCCCAGGTTTATGTACACAATGTAGTTACAGAGGAAAGTCTGCTGAGCCGATCTTCTGAATTTGAGGCTGCAATACAAAATGGGGAGCGATCTTCTCTGAAGCTTTTATGTGAAAAGAAATCACAGGAATCAGAGTAGGTTTTGTTTCATGAAGTAATGGAAATACTTCTGTTTTTTTTTTTTTTTTTCTTTTTTCCCTCCAACTTATGGGACTTAACTAGTTTCATTGGCTTTTGTGCAGATCTGAGGATGAGAGAGAAATATGGGGCTTCTTAAAGGTTATGTTTGAAGATGATGGGACTGCACGGACAAAGTTGTTATCTCACCTTGGTTTCACACCTCCTCCTGAGGAAACAGTTACTACTGCAGAGAATAACGTTGCTGAACAGTTAAATGCTCTTGGTGTCAATGAAAGTGAATCTGGTGCAGAGGCTTTGTCAGGGAGTAAGGAAACAGTGTCATATGCAGCTGATAATGGGTTGGATCCATTGGAGTTTTTCAACAATCTCAGTCCCAAAGCTGATACACCATTATCTGTTTCTGGCAATAAATTTGATGCTGTGGCCTCTGCTCCTCTTGAAGAAGAATCAAAAGAAGAAATTGAAGGACAAGGGGATGCTGCTGACTCATCATTTGATGAGGCTGTTCAACATGCTTTAGTTGTTGGAGATTACAAAGGGGCAGTAGCACAATGCATATCTGCAAACAGAATGGCTGATGCTTTGGTTATAGCTCATGTTGGTGGTGCTTCCCTGTGGGAGAGTACTCGCGATCAATATCTAAAGTCTAGCCGTTCCTCATATCTTAAGGTCTCCTTTCTGATCCTTTTCTGGTTTATTCAGTGAGATGCCTCAGTGGATTCCTATCTTTAGATTGGAGATTCTTTCTGTTGTTTATTCATGTTTCTTTTGACAACCAGGTTGTTGCTGCTATGGTCAACAATGACCTCAAGAGCCTTGTGAACACCCGGCCACTGAAATCCTGGAAGGAGACCATTGCTCTTCTCTGTACGGTGAGTCTGCCATTTAGGAGAACTTTTGCCTTTTTTTATGCTTGAAGCTTTTTTCAGTTATATCAATTGTATTGTGTCCGAATTTTATGAGAAGTTTTTCCTTGAATGTTGCAATCCTTTTACTTTTTACAGTGTTTTCTTTGATTTAGGAGAAGAGCTGCCATCTGTAAGCTTGAAGTTTAGTTGGATCAATTATGTTCTATTTTTTTGCTAATTTTGTAATGAACTGCATATTTTGGTTTAGTGAGGGCCTTTATGGGTACTTATGTCAACCTTTTGGTTTTGGGTGATGTTGAAGCATCATTTTTAGTAGCATGTAATGCAGAAGGGGATTTGTATTATTCAGTATTTTTTGTTGTGATGAGTTGATAGAAAAGTTTGGAATTTTAATTTCTTGAGAAGATATCTACATTATGTTTTAAAGACTTCATGAGAACTTGTGCTTTTTCTTTTACTTAAATGCAAGGTGAACATAAAAAATACCTAGCCTTTTAACCCTTGGGGCAAGTAACAATAAAAGCTTTTGGAGCTTTCCATTGTCTGTCTTTCTTACCCATTTATATACTTTACATGGAATTGACAACCACAAACTTCTTACAGTTTGCTCAACAAGAGGAGTGGACATTATTATGTGACAGCCTTGCTTCTAGACTCATGGCTGCTGGTAACACACTTGCTGCAACACTCTGTTATATCTGTTCTGGAAACATTGACAAAACAGTGGAGATTTGGTCAAGGACTCTAGCTCAAGATCATGATGGGAAGTCTTATGTTGACCGCCTTCAGGTATCTATTCAAACCTCTGGTGCTTATAGCATGCTGAAGTTGGGAAGCACGTGTATTAATTTTTGGTCTCATAGGATTTAATGGAAAAGACAATTGTGCTGGCTTTGGCAACTGGGCAAAAACGATTCAGTGCTGTTCTCTGCAAGCTTGTTGAAATGTATGCTGAGATATTGGCAAGCCAAGGTCTTCTGAGTACAGCTATGGAGTACTTGAAGCTGATGGGCTCTGAGGAATTGTCTCCAGAACTTGGAGTCTTGCGAGATCGTATTGCTCTCTCTATTGAACCAGGTTTATTTTTTTGTCATTAAATATGTCAAAATCTTCATTTCCATTTACCATGCTTGCAGTCCATTCTTTATGGAAATATTATGCAAAGAATCATTTCTAATTTAGTGTTCCCTTAGAGCACAGAGTCCTGATGCAAATATAAGAACTCCACATGGAAGTCACAAATCATCTAAATTATCTGAGACTAGGCGAAGGGTTGACTTCATGGAAATTTTACTAATATCCACAGCCTCTGCGCTTAAGTTGCCCTTTATTTATTGACTTAGGACACTGCATGCCTCAGAGGCTGCCAACAAGTGTTTAGTAGTCTGTGGATCACAAATACTTATATTAACCTTTTATTTTTCCCAAAAAGAGACTGAAATAGATGACCTTGGGTGATAGGCTGCCTATTTTTGTAACTTATCTGACGCAATATTATGATTTGGGACCTCTTGAATCCTCAGTACTGTGAGTATATCCTAAATCTGATTCAGTTTTGCAGATCAAGTTCTGGATTTCTTAAAACTCTCTTGTTCTCTTGCAGAATTTTGAACTATGTGTATTGATGCTTTGGTGAGAACCTTCCAGGACAGTGGGTTCTGTAAGTTTTAAGTTTGAGGGACCTAGAGAGTGTAGTCAAATGGTAGTTCTATTGTTCTGTGTCTAAAACTTTTTATCCGTTCGCCGAAGAGAAACTAGGATTATGGCCTTTTGTTGTCTATTTCTTGAGTGTATAGCACATCGTATTTTCATTTCTTTGGCATTTTGTGGATGTTTCTTCATTTATATGTGCATTTTTTAAGCAATGATGTGACTAAATATTTGTACCAGAACCTATCATCATTAATTGTATTACTGGGAAGTGTAATTGAGTGGTTGATTTGTCCAAGTTCTCTCTGCAGACAAAAGTGTATCAAAGTCGACAGCTTTTGAGGATCATCAACAACAGACCCTACCTGCATATGACGTTAGTCAATCAAATTATGGTGCTGTTGAGGCTTCACATACTTATTATCCGGTAATAATTTTAACCATTTTAACCAGACTGGTTGAACTTTTATTTTTTACAAAAATCTACTTTTAAATTTTAATTAATTATTATTATTTTTTATAATCTGTGTCATTGAGCCTGTGTACTGGTCGTAAACATGTCCCTGAACTTCCAGATAATTATTTGGAGTTTATTAATATTGGCAATGTGCCTTTCCCAATTGTCATAAGACAGACTTAAGAGCTAATCACTTCATTTTGAAAATCAAAGTGATCAGGTGTATGTGAGGATGTTGACACCGTATATTTTATTCTTATGCAAATCTCTGAAGTTTTAGAACAATTTGATTAGAATGATAATCTAAGATTTTTTCTTTACAATTTTTCCTTATAAATATTTGATACATAACTGTGACCTCATTTCACTTCTATTGCTATTCTTCATTGATTTTCATTTTTTATTTATGTTTGTAACTGAAATAGTCGATATTTGTTGGAGGCAGTAAAGCTTGCTCTTTGAGAAGGAAATTGAGGATATTGCAATTCATTTGAATGTGTGGGGAATAATAGAGGAAAACTTTGTTGTGAAAGGGCTCCCCTTCCCACTTTTCATTTTTCTTTCTTCTCCTCCTGCTGTTTTACATTTTGATTTTCTTTGCTCAGGAGGTAACACCCTCTCAACTCCAGTCCATTGTTCCTAGCAACCCTTATGAAAATTATCAGCAATCATATGATTCATCATATACGAGGGGATTTGGTGCTGCAGCTTCTCCGTATCCATCTGTTCCCAGTCATCATGTCCAACAAACTCCAAACATATTTGTTCCATCTCCAGCACCTCAAGTACCTCAGGTACAGTGCATGATATTGCTGCATTGACATTTATAAACCAAAACTGTTCTTCTTATATATGATCTGAAAAATATCCAGGAAATAGTGTTAAACTAATGGTCATTGATGATAAAATGCTAATATCTATATTTACTCTGATACTCCCTCCATCCTGAATACATTTTCTAATTGCCATTTGTATGCTATTTTTGAATTTGTTCAATTTATGATATATGATATTAAATTGATCAAAATCTCCCCATTTAAGAGAATATCAATTTCATCTTATTCATGTATTATCTTATCACTCTAAATGCATGACAGATTTTGAAGTGGTATTATTTAGGTTTAGAATTCTGTGTTTTAGTATTTTTGATTTTGTTTCCTATAAGTTTTAAACTTTTTTTTTAAGTTTTCAACTTCTTTTAGGATTTAGCTATTATTTAGTTTTCTAATTCTATTAGGTTTAAGCTTTTGACAAACTATTTAATGGGTAAGCATTGTTTAGATATAAATCCTGTTTAGAATACAATTCCATTTTTATTGATAAAACTTGTCTTTTTCTCCATTTCCTGTTAACTATATCACCTTGCACCTCTCTCTCTTACAAAATATCACGCTCTTCCTATGTCAATTTATTGAGTCCTTAAATATCAAGGTTTAAAAAGGTGAAAGATTACAAAACAAAAAGTGGTTCTCTTACTTAGAAAGAGGTAGAAAACCAAATTGGCAATTTCAACATGTATTTTGAGGAGGGGACAGTTGTTATATCCATCCCTATATTATGATTCTAGTTTGACTGATCATATAGGACATTGATCTTAAATCTCTGTACAAATAAAGTTCCAAGTGGAGTAAGGAAGTTTATCTATCTTAGTTTTCCAGGATTGAGCTTCTTATTCTTATTTCCACACCCCCCCCCCCCACCCCGCACCCCCCACCCCATTTAGCAATCCTAAAGGAAAAATGTTACTCATAGAAAAGGTGTTTGGCTTATACATAACATTTTTCTCCTGAAGTTTAACTGACTAGAACTATGCGGACCAGTTAAACCACCTTAGCTGGTAGTTTTTGTGAAATGGGTATTTCAAGTCTTCTCAGTAAAGTAAGATGAAAACAGATTATGCGTATTTACATACTTGGTATTTCTGCCTTTCAATGGAGAAATTATGTTATTAGTTTTGGAGGTTTTCTTCATTTCCCTCATCTTACTCATTGACTGAGTTGGAGTTGAACAGTATGGTTAAAGGATTTTAGCTGTAAAAAATAATTTTTAAGCATTACTATGATAATTTCATTAAAAATACAAGGCAAATATGTCTGACCTGTACAAAGTTTTCAATTTGGTGTTGGTATTGGTACAATGGGTTCATTTTCAATTTGATATAGTTATGCGATGTCTCACATTTCTGTTCTTTGTCACTTTTATGCTTTTACCTTACAAATATTCTTCCATTTTAGGATTCGTTTCTCTTTTATTATGATCCAAGACAATTTTTTTTTTCTCCTGAGGAACCCACCTTTTCAATTTATATTTTGTAATTTTTTTCCTACTAACCTCAGTTTAAAGCAAGAATGGAATAGTACTTGCATATGAAACCTTATAATGACACATTAAGGGTGAGCTGGTAAAACACTTCAGTTGAAAATTTTTTAAAATTTTTGTTCCAGGAAAAGAATGAGAATATTTATCATAAAATATAGTTAGCACCAACTTCTGTTAATATACAGTTTTCTATAGAATGAATACTTCATTTTACCTCTATCATTTGCAGGGCAACTTTGCACCACCGCCAGTTGCTACTCAGCCAGCCCACAAACCTTTTGTTCCTGCCAACCCACCTATGTTGAGAAATGTGGAACAATATCAGCAACCCACATTGGGTTCCCAGTTGTATCCTGTATGTTCCCATATCTATAATTAAGTTGATCAAATGACTTTTGTATTCCAGAAGTTGATTTTTGTTTTTGTTTTTGTTTCAGGGTTCTAACCCTGGTTATCAATCTGTCCCCCCTGGGATTGGCTCATTTGCCCCTAGTGCGTCCCTTACTGGTCCACCTCCTGCACAAAATATTCCACATGTTGGAGCTCCTAACCCAGGTCCCAAAGGATTCATGCCCGTTACCAATGCTGGGGTTCAGAGGCCTGGAATGAGTTCAATGCAGCCTCCTAGTCCTCAGGCTGCACCTGCACAATCACCTGTTACCCCTGCTGCTCCTCCACCTACTGTCCAAACGGCTGATACTTCAAATGTGCCCGGTAAACTAACCCTTGTCCAGATTAGGATTACTGTTTTCCTTCTCCCATTTGTATCTTATTTGTTGTTTGTGATCTCAGAATAAATTATTTGTGCTTGTTACTTTACCGTGTTTCCTTTCCTGCAAACAAGAAATTATTAATGAAAATCATATTTTCTGGACTTGAAGACGTACAAAAAGCTTTTATGTGGACTACTGAAGGCTGCATAGACCTTGTCCTATTTAATTCTTGAATTCAAATGGCTGCCATTGCAAATTTTCTTTAATTGCATGATTTTTAAACCTTTGCTTCTGTTATTCCTCTTCTTCCCACACCAATTCTATAATTTTGAAAGGTATGGGAAATGAATGTTGTGACTTGGGGTTTCTGTCTATTGAAAGCTTTTTTTGAACTGTAAAATATTTTACCTGTTGTCTTGTACTTGTCTTGTCTTCCAGGATGATGCTTCTTATCTTTTTTTTTTTTTTTTATGTTACCTTGTGAAACTGTTTCTAGTATTTAGTCAACTATATGTGCTTTTCTCCTTGCAGTCTGGTTTCCCTACATCTTGCCTAGTCTGCTCTGAATATCTCTCTTCTTTTCCACATTTCTTCTGTGCTTTTAATATCAAGATCTATCTGCAATTTGATATTGGTTTGCCAACATTTTAGCTTCTCTTTTATTTCTATGCTGCAGCCCAGCAAAAGCCTGTTGTAGCAACTTTGACTAGACTTTTTAATGAGACCTCAGAAGCCTTGGGAGGGGCCCGAGCCAATCCTGCCAAGAAGAGGGAAATAGATGATAATTCAAAGAAGTTAGGTGCCTTATTTTTGAAACTAAATAGTGGAGATATATCCAAAAATGCCGCTGAAAAGCTTGTTCAGCTCTGTCAGGCTTTGGACAATGGAGATTTTAGCTCTGCCCTTCAAATTCAGGTATTTATTGAAGAAAATCTATATTTACTTTCCCTTTGGTTACTGCTATAGTTTGGCACCAGTCTCTTAATATTCTACATTGATTTGGTTTGCTTCTTCAGGTGCAACTTACAACAAGTGACTGGGATGAGTGTCACTTCTGGCTAGCAACGCTCAAAAGGATGATCAAAACAAGGCAAAACTTAAGATAACCTATAAACTGCCAAAAATTTACTGGATCATGCTTGACATCCTTTCAGGTACTGGGGATTATGCTGCATGAAGTTTTCTATGTACACAAGGGCTGGCATTGTCTAGGTTATGCTATGAGGTTTTTTGGTTCTCTTCGTTTAGCATATAAGACTCCAATTTCGTGCAAAAAATTTAAAGCAGTTAGAAAGCATAGTTTCAGAATGAAGTGGATTTTAGTTGATTTTCTACTTAATATGATGCTATATGTTGTTAGTGTTGAGTTAGATTTGGTGTCTATTTACATTATTTTTGAGTTGTAATTTTGTCCAAAGTCAGTACCATGTGGTGCAACGAATCTCCAGCATCAGAGATTTTGCCTCGGTGTTGTAAGTTTGAGGCCATTAAATTTGTATTTTTCTTCCATGGGTTACTTCAATAAAACATCGGATTTTGTCTCTCTTAATACTAGGGGTGTGGATTTGATAATAAATGGACGTCTGCTACGAAAAGAACTTGAAATTGGCTTTACTTGTAATCTGGTCAGACATTACAAGTTTGATTGTTTAAAGCTACCTTTTTGACAGGTGAAAGAAAAGAAAAGAAAAAAAGAACTGGCCGGAGAAATCCTCCTTCTTGACCTGAAGAACTTCTTGTATTTGGATCTTTAAATGAACAATTTCTCTTCTGAATTTTCTTTCATTCGGTGACTGATCTAACTTGGATCACCTGGGCTTGTCCTCAAATAAGTTCTTTGGTGATGTTTCAACTTCTCTTTCGTCATGTTCTTTGGTGAACGTGGAGACTTGATCAAGACCCCAAAGAACAACTTGGAAAGTTATGAGCAATTCCAGAAAGTTGGATTACCTTGATCTCAGCTTTAATTTCCTAACTGGTAAGATTCTATCCAGGCTTAGGATAATCATTATCGAAGGCTTGGGGATATGATTGCATGGGTTGAATCAACTAAATGGGGGAGATCCCAGAAGATAGCTAATATGCAATTGCAGTGTGTGGAGAATTTCATTCGTTACTTTGGATGGAAGGATCAATCCTGGCAACTGAAGCAAATTTGAATTCAATTTCCTTGTCAAACTACCTGTTGAGTGAGGATGGCTTTGCAAATTCTAAAGCTTGGAAAGAACTCTTTTTTTTTTTTTTTTTTTTTTTTTTTTATAATATACATATTATTAATTAGGTGTAAGAAATATAATATAATAGGTGTATTTATTTATTTATTTATTTTTTTGTTCTTATTAAAAGCTTTTCGAAATCTCATCTCTTTAAATTTATGTTTTTCACTGAGTTAGACTACTGACTGAACCAAATTCAACCAAATTAACCCTCCATTTATTTTTTAGAAAAATCAATTTCTTAATTCTAGTTATTCATTGTGCCCGCATATATTATAATTTATTTTTATAGGGTTAATTTATTTGATTATTTTTCTTTATAAATTTATTTTTATAAATAATTAACTTATATTAAAAGTTGTTTTTTTAAAAAATGAAAACAAAACAATAAAATTTAAAAAGTTTATTTAAACCTTCTAAAAGATTGAATTGTAATATTATATATATATATATATGGTATGTTGAAGGATTGATTTGCATTTTTATTTTATTTATTTATATAGTAAACTATGCATAAGAAAACGGCCAATCTGGATTCAAATGACCGTTTGTTATTGGCGGTGTTGTCTTGGATGAGGGATGATGATTAATACATTGTCAAGAACCTTCAAATCCCTCAAGCCCCGCAACAATTTCGATGATTTTGGTTCCAAATCTCTAAACAAGCCTCCAAAATCTTCGTTGAAATTAACCTCAAATTCATCGTCATCATCATTAAACTCGCCGGAAGTATCACCGTCAAATACTAGACCGTTGAGGAATCTGTGGTCTGTTTACCTGATCCTATCGACCAATCCTCCGGTCAAGACTTATGTGGGCGTCACCACCAATTTTTCTCGTCGGTACATCTCTCCACTAATTTTTCATTTATCGATTGATGAATTGAGGGTTTCTGAACTACAAAATATCATTGATTTAATAACTTCTGGTGATTATGTTTATTGATATTTTAATATTATGTTGCTCTCTCTCTCTCTCTATCTGTTAAATTTTTATTTCATTACGGAAATAGTGATTTCTGTTCATGTCTTTGCTTCAGTGGTGAAGAAATTGAAAACATAAGATAACGCGGTTTTTTCTTGATCTTGAATCTGAAATATACAATAATCAGGGCTCACGAAATTTGTTACTGCTCCAGGATAAACAAACAAACAAAAAAATATATATGTAAAGAAGTATTTCAACAAACAGCCGAGTAGGAAACTATCAGATTTCATTTAGCTTTTAAGAACAGTATACCACCAGGAAAAATCCACATAAAGAAGTAAGATGAATAGGGCCTGAAGGGAAACAAGAAAACAGCTGGAGTAATTAAGCCAAACAAAGGGAAATTCCTTCTTCAAACTGGATGACTCCTAAAACATTAAAACAGCTAAATACTTTTTTTTTTTTTTTTTTAATGGACCTTATGTCCACCTTTAAACTAATCCCATTCGAGCCAGCTTGGTCTCATCAGGGTTTCTAACTTCCTTTATCTACTCAACCTAACAGAAAATCATGCACATTAATTACTTGTAACCTTTGATTCAATGCTAGAGATTCTCTCAGAATATGTATATTCTAAGGCACCAATACATATGTGGGTCAGCTGATCAGCCTGGGAATGTGGGATCAAGAATGAATCCTAAGCTCTGCCCTTACCACCCACTACATTTCTTTAACTAGCAACCAGAAGAAGAAAAATATTTCAATAAAAGGTTGACATTTTACTGGAGCAAATGGTGTCGTTTATGTCAAACTTATCTGATAGTGATACACATGTTTCTAAATTAGAATTTCCTTTTCATGCAGTGACTACCTTCTGGTAGGTCTTTCTGTAGTAATGTGTAAACGATATTTGAGAAAGACTCGGGTGGGCTTTGCAAGAATACTATTATGAAACGGGGAATCTGAATTTTCCACCTTGTTTTTGTAGGAAATGATTAAAATTACAATATAAAAGAGGAAGAGAGTGTCTACTTATCAAGTTAGGACATTTATTGGGATAATTGTGGGGAGCATTCTTAAACAGAAAGCACCTGCTGCTTTCCAGTAAAATTTTTCCTTTTATTTGTTATAAATTTCATCATCACTCTTTTGCTTTACATGAGCATTGTTCTCATATATAGATGTTCAAGATTTGAAGTGAAGAGAAAGAATTGGTTTAAATTCCTGGTCGCTAAAAGTTAGGGGCATGGGGATATTGGCACTTGAACGAGGACACTTAATTTTCAATTGTTGTTGGCTTCATCAAAGTTTTTAAAATGCATAAAAACATCAATAATGAATTAGGATTAACTAGGAATGATGAAAATATGGTATTGAAAGACTATCTGCTGGGAGGCACTATTATAGTTTTGTTGCTGAAAATACACATCCTGCCATTGATATAACATTAGCAATTCAGAACCTACACAGACCAGTTAGAAGCAAGGAAAAAGTCTAATAGGCAACATTTTAATAGAAGAAAAGCAAATACCTAGTGGACTAGAAGAAAAAATGTTTCTTAAGTGGTTTCATAATTTAAAATTATTTTAGCTTTCTTAAGTTATGTTTATGATAGCTTTTAACTTTCAGTTTACATTTGTGGACAAAAAAGATCCATTACCACTTTTGGGGTTTTTGTGATATTCTTTATTTTAGCTTCAATTTTGTTGCTTCTTTAAATAGATGTTTTATGGAAGGCTGAAACATGTATTGCAGCTTGAAACAACATAATGGTGAACTTAAAGGTGGCGCAAAAGCATCGCGTGCTGGAAGGCCATGGGTCTGTGCATGCCTTATAAAGGGGTTTAATTCTAAAAGTGAAGGTTGGTTCTCTCAAATTTAAAGCCACGAGATGCATAAAATATGCCATTGTTCATAGTTATTTCAATTTTGTGACTAGTATTAATGTTGCATGACAATATTATCATTGAAACCTTTATAGTTAAAATGTTTATTCAGGCTTTTTATGTGTATCAGTCTGTTGGGACAATAGTAAAAGGGTTGAGCTTTGCAGATAACATTAGAGTGTTTTTAGATTCTAGCCTCCAGTTTTATAGTTATGTCTCGGCTAGTTTATGTGAGACTCTATGGCATTATAAATGTGAGTTAGTTGATTCAGTAAATTGAAATATGCCTTCAATTTGATTAGCAAAGCTGTTTTCACAAGCACAGGAATGTTAGGATTCGAAACACACAAGCACATTAACAATTACAAGAATGAAAGTAAATAACAATAATCAAAGGAGATTCAAAGATTTATATGTTTCGCTCAAAAGACTAACATCCATTGTTGCACTAGAATTGAATTTTTTTAACTCTCACCCATGCCTTAATTTGGGTATATGAATAACACTCTAATTTGCCTCTTTGTATAGGCACAACTAGGGTTAAGAACATTGCTTTGTGACTCCAAACCAATTAAAATTAGGATTCTTCCACCAAATCTCCTACTAAGACTTGTTATCCATCCTCCTACTTTGATTAGAATTTAAACTGTGTCACTGTCTTGGGCCTAATAAACTCAGCCCTAACAACTATCAAACTTCACATACTCAACAATTTCCCACTTGGAGGATGATCATATCAACTGCACTTGAAAGTAAATTTAGTAAACCTAAGATGACAATAACTCTAACTAGTGCAATACTTTATCACCAATTAACCATGAAGGTCAGTTGAAGCTATACAAAACTTCAACTTCTCAGCATTGAGCATCTTCTTTGACGTGGTAAAAGTAACTCTCTTCTGCTTCTCAGCCACACATAGTTTTTAGAAATCAACTTTTACCTCCTTCAGCTCTGACTTGGTTCAACTTAGTTGAAGGATGATCAACATCATTACTAATTGAATGTACATCATCTGGAGGTAATTCTATCATGTAAAAGTTTCCATCTTTAAGCCATGAGTTAAAAACTAGATTACCTTTTACCATCTTCCATTAGCCTTCTTCGAATATAACTCGATATCCGTGAACATCCAGCATACTCATAGAGATCAACATCCTCTTGAGTCCTGGAATATATCTGGCATCCTTCAAGTCTAAATTGTACCCACAGAAGTTCTAAGGTTTATATCTCCCCACCTGTGATGTCTAAAGTTTCATCATCTACTAGATGAACTTTGCCAAAATTATCAACTTTGATTCATCAAATTCTGAAGATGCACAAGAATCTATGATCCAGGATTTATCCTTACTCTCAACATAACAAATTAACGCATTATCAATATCTTCTTGTGCTACATTTGCTGTGTTGTCATGTCACTTTTTTTTAGGAGCAGTAGGTGCAATGCACTTGTTTCTAAAATGACCGTTCTTTTGGCAATTCCAACATGTAATATTCATACGAGGTTTGGACTGTTGTCGCTTTTTGAACTTTGATCTATCATGCCTAAAACTTTGCTCCCTTTCAGACCTTCTACCTCTACTTTTTGTGCTTAATAAAGAACTTGTTGATTCTCCAGCGTTCCTCCCTGAGAATTAAATCTTTAATTCTTTTGAATGTCAATTTTATAGTCCCAAATGTACTAGCTACCGTCGTGACAATTCCTAACGAACTATCAAGCAACGAAGATAGTAACAACAATGCTTTTACTTCATCCTCAAATTTAATACCTACTAACATTAATCTTGACAGTAAAGAATTAAATTCATTCACATGATCTGTAATACTAGCACCTTCTTACATCTTCGTATTAACTAATTGACAAATAAGAAATATCTTCTTTGATGTTGATGGCTTTCTCGTACTTGTTTGATAACGTCTTTATCAAACTATATGTTGTCTTCTCATTGACGATATTGTAGGCGACGTTCTTTGACAACGTCAATCTTACAACACCTAGAGTAGCAACTCCCAATCTGTTTGAGACATCGTTTCCGGTTTCTCCTTGAACAGAGGTTGGTGCAGCTTCTTCCGATATAGATAATCTTCGATTTCCATAATCTGAAGTCCCTTCCATCAAACTTCTTGATTTACTTTCTTGTCTTCTGTCATTGCTCCTACTTGCTTGAAACCTTAAGCTATGATACCAGATGTTGGGTATCTAAACACAAAATAACAATTATAAGAATGAAAGTAAACAACAAGAATCGAAGGAGATTCAGAGATTTACGTGGTTCGGTTAAAAGACATACATTCATTGTTGCACTAGAATTGAATTTTTTTTAACTCTCACTCATGCCTCAATTCGGGTTATACAAATAACACTCTAATTTGCCTCTTTTTGTAGGCACAACTAGAGTTAAAGTAATACTTTGTGACTCCAAAACCAACTAAGATTAGGATTCTTCCACTAAGTCTCCCATTAAGACTTATTATACATCTCCTTCTTTGATTAGGATTCAAACTATGTGGGTCTAATAAACTGGGCTCTAACAACTATTAGACTCTACATACTTAACCGACAATATTTGAAACCCAATCAAGTAGGTTGCCATAGACCTTTTTTTAACTATCAAAATATAATTGGTTTAGCCAATTTAGTAGGGTTGGAAGATCTAAGCCATATAACACTTGTCTATGAATGAAATCTGCTATAGGCACTCTCCATCTTGAGCCTAATATCACAAATTTCATGTAGTTGATTTCTCTACTGATCGGCAGTAATCTCGAAGATATAATGTTGTCCTTTAAATTTGTTGTTTTAGTTGTCTTCCCCAACATGTTAGCTATTCTTTATTATATGAGACATTTCAACTAGAATTAGAAGTTCCCTTGCAATGGAAGCACCCTGAGTAGCGTATGTTGAAAATGCAGCTATACAAAGTGCATGTGTACGTAATTTTGAAAACTGTATCTGCTATTTTAGTTGATGTACCCTCTTTGAAGCTAGAGCTAGCCATTTGTGTATCCATATCTTATCTATCATAAAGCATATATATGGTTTATTTAACTGTGATATTGATTAATATAATTAACGCATCTAATGGTATTTAGTAACGCGCAAGAGTTAAATATCAATTTAATTGCATTGACACACATTTTAATCGTGTTTGGCATGCTTCAAACACAATACACATGAATTAATTGTGTAAAACATAAACCAGATTAAGGCTAAATACAATTTTTTGTTAGTTTGTTTATTTTGTTTACATGTCATGTCGTGTTTGAAATTATCAGTTCTATTTGAACCACACGTTGCAAGTCCATAGCATGTTGTTACCATTTAGTTTCCTTTCTTGGTGAAGAAAATGATTAACTTTTGTGATGTCAATGTACGCTTTTAGCTTGTGAGTTTGAATCAAAATGGAAGTCACATTCAAGAAAATTACCTCGTAAAAGTAACAAAGGGGAGGAACAAGTAGACAAGAGTAGCTCATTACAGCTACTGCAACACAGACATGCATCTCTGGGTAGAGTGAAGGGTTTGGTCAATTGCAGTCACCTGGATATAATCTGGCACTTACCTCTTTCTTGATTTTACTACCAACTATTCCATTAATGTATATCCCTAATTGGCTGATTGCTAATATAAATGTAATATAAATTATGGATATATATACATACATGTGTGTACATCTAAGCTTAATAATGGTTAAGAGAATATCCTGTATGCAACATAGCTTACAATAACTAACATGAATATTTCTCCAAAGCAGAGTCGTGTAGAGGCTTTTGAGACTCAAGAAAAAAATAAAATTATGAGGTTTTTTTTAGTATTAACTAACTAATTAATTTTTCTAATATTTTGAACCACAAAATTATTTATTATATATTATATATTAATATTTCATAATGAGAATCTATTTTTCTTATTTGACGTTTTTATAGAAATTATTACCCAAAAATCAAATAATAAAAGACACTCTTATAAATATAATGAAAAAGAAAAACAAAAATATAGGACGGTACAGTATTTAAAATCAAGTTTTTTACACTAATTGATGAAAGACGTTATGCTTTACAAAGAAAAACTCCCCTCTTTAATTATGCATACTTAAAAAGAAATTTCACCATAATTCTCTTATAATTTTGGGAGTCTCCTCCCATTGTAATTATCACCTTAAGTATCATAATAAAAGATGGGGAAGCATTCCCTTATTTTTCCTTTGCTTTGGCAAGATACCCTCAAAAGAGCCAACAAAAAGTGCAGTCAAGAAAAAGACAGAACACACAATGCAACATTAAGGATTGTGATCTAAAAAATCTGACTTCTTCTTCTCCTAAAAAAAAAAAAAAAAAAAAAAAAACAGTTTTCTCAAAAGCCAAAATAAATTTTCTATAAAATATGTGACTATCAAATAAAATAACAATATTTGAGATACAACTTTAGTTAGTGTACATGGTTGAGTGTGTGCTTCTAGGTGTAGGAAATGGGATCTTAATAGGACTCTTCTTGAACTTCCAAGTTGGAATGAGTACAAAACAAGAAATATCTAACTAATTCTTTTTGGATTTAGGTGGGATGAATTGGAAACGCAGTCATACTGTAAAGCATCCAACACATAAGGATGTGATGACAACAACAAATAAACTTGTGAATCTAGAGATAAGCCTTTTTTTTTTTTTTTTTTGGGTAAATAAGAGATAAGCCTATTTTAGCTAACTTATGTGCGACCCCATTAATCATTCTAGGGCAGAACATAAAATTTTCACTTGGATGCTGCTTTTAAATGTCGCTGCAACCTTTCCAGTAGTCCCCCAAGCACTGCCAAGTTCCGTTTGGTCTGTTGTAGTTGAGAAACCAATTGTTGACAATCAGTAGCAACCATGAGTGAGAGGTGTGTTCCAATATTCCTGCACCTGGTCAAAACCCTTCCTGCACATGGCATGTAAAATTCTATATTATAATCTGCCCAAACAACTTTCTCTTTTGTATACTTTAATAATTTTACTTTTTTTTTTTTTTTTAATGAGAATAATCGTTAACTCAAAAATAAATATATTGACAATTCAAACTTACACAAGACATAACACAAAAGAATGGAAAATATATTGAAGATATGATTTCCATTACTCAAAAGTTGGGTAAAAGATCAATTTCTTTTAGATTCACAAATCGATACATTCTTTACCCTCTTTTAAAGGTCCACATGGGTTGTTAAAAATTAAACTAGAAAGTAAGTTAAATGATTAGTTTCTTTGAACCTTTTTGAATGGTTAAAATGTCAACTTTTCATTGCCTTTTGCCAATTACTACTTACGCTCTTCTGCCTTTTTTTTTTCCTCTTGATGACTATCTGTCTCAACTTTTTTGCAAACTTCACGGTTGAAATTGTGCAAAAGATACAAGTTCATATCAACTCACCATAATTTTTCAACTTTGAGATACCAATGCAAGAAAACCAATCCCAAAACAAAAATAATAATAATAATAATAATAATAATAATTTATGATCAAGTGTCTTAAATAAGTTCCAATTATAGGAATACCTTACAAGATGTAAACTCTATTTCTAAATTTCACACGATTTCAAATATAGTTTTTATTGAAAAAAAAAAATAAATCACACTCTTCCATCAAGTTGATAACATGTTATAAACAACCTAATGTTTTAATATTTTTTATCTAAAATATAAAATTTTGTATTTATTTTATCTATATTTTAAAAAAAAAAAAACTTAGATATATAAAAATACTAAATTCACCAATTATTCATTATTTTATTTGATTACTGGGATGAATTTTTAAAGGTGAAAAAATATGAATGATGTTACCCTATCCCTTGACCACATTAATTTCTTTCTTTTTTCCCCTTTATTTGACCATAAAAAAAAAAAAAATCTCTTTAAACAAAGGAATTGTACGATTCATAGGGCAGACGGAATCTGTCTTTGCAGAGAAGACTTCACTCAGAAAGGTTTATTTATTTTGTTAAAGAAGTTCCATTCATTCACTTTGGGACCACATCGTACCTTAATCTTCCAGTTATTTTTTCTTTATTCATTGGTATGATCCAACAGTAAGATCTCCATTCAATTCTTCTACCATTTTCCTACAAATAATTTTTTCCTCTTTTTTTTTTTTTTTTTTTTTCTTCTCCCCAATTGAAATAAGCTTTCTGTAATTACAAGTTACACCTAACCCTTTTTAATACAACAAAATCCAATCTTAGGATTCCATTCTCATCCTATCCCCATTCCCATCCTTCAATCCCTTCTTCTTCACCGATAAGGACTCTTCAGTATCTCTTTTTCACCTTGTGTTTACAGTTTAGATACCATCATCATCATCAGCATCAAACTGTACAGAAAACCCTTCAGAACTGTTATAGACTCCATTTTTATACACTGTTAGGCTCAAAAATTCAGTCTTGATGGGCTATCTGTCATGTAAAGCAGAATCTGCAATTTTAACCTCGAATCCTCATCATCTTCTTTCTGGCTCTTCCAAGAAAGCCCATCAAAGCAATTCTCAAGAAATTGCAAAAGAGAAGGCTATCAAGATCCAAGAATTTAATTACAGTGATCTTGAGAAGGCCACTAATGGGTTCTCCGAACAGAAGCTGTTGGGTAGAGGAAGCCATGGCCTCGTCTACAAGGGCGTTCTCAGCGGCGGAAAACTTGTGGCCATCAAGAAGTCCGCGAGAGGGCCAAGAATCTCTTCCACTCACGCATCTGAGAATCCTAACGAAGTTGAGAATGAAATTGATATTTTATCAAAATTGCAAAGCCCAAGACTGGTAAATCTGGTTGGTTTCACAAATAATGACTCTCGTGATCGTCTTTTAGTTGTTGAATTTATGAGTAATGGCACTCTTTATGATGTTTTGCACTCGAATTCTCGCCCACCCACTTGGGGGAGAAGAATAAAATTGGCATTGCATACTGCTAAAGCTATTGAAACCCTTCATTCTCAGAATCCCCCTGTCATTCACCGAGATATTAAGTCAGCTAATGTTTTGATAGATAGGAATTTTAATGCCCGCTTGGGTGATTTTGGGTTGGCTTTGAGGTGCCAACTTGATGATTACAGGTTGAGGTCAACTCCTCCTGCCGGTACCATGGGGTATTTGGACCCTGGTTACGTTACCCCTGATAATTTGAGCACAAAAACTGATGTTTTTAGTTTTGGGATATTATTGTTAGAGATAATTAGTGGAAGGAAGGCAATTGATGTAGGGCATTCACCTCCTTCCATTGTAGATTGGGCTATTCCATTGATTAGGAGAGGGAAAATTTTGGCTATTTATGATCCGAGGATTGCACCTCCCAAGGATGCATTGGTGAGGAAGCAGTTGGCTGTTGTTGCTGCAAAATGTGTGAGGTCTTGTAGGGAGAGGAGGCCTTCGATGAGGGAGGTGGCTCAGTGTTTGAGTGGATTGAGTAAATTGGTTCCTCAGCATTCCTGGAATAGTTTCACAAATCCTTGTTTGATGGTTGAAACTGTTGGGAGACCAGTTGAATCCAGAAGTAGTAATTTGGATGTGAGGGAAAATGGTGGTGGGAATTTGGAAGTTGGGGATGATACCCATGTTTCAAGGCCTTTGAGGAATTCAAGAAGAGTGTACTCTGACTTGGGGTTCAGGAGTAACTTGATGGATTTGATGAATGGTTTTGATGGGGAGTCTGAACCTCAGGGTGTAGATTATAATGGGGTCGAGATACATAACAAATCTCCAAAGGTTGGTTCAAGTCTTAGATTTGGAAATGAGAAGTTCAACCCCAGAAAAAGCAATCTGTCTCTTGTTCTTGGGAAAGATAAAGACAGTATTTTACAACTAGTGCGTAATAGCTCAGTTGGAGAGTGCAGTTTGAACAATGATTCTGAACGGAATGACCATTTGGTGGACGATAAGGGTTTAAATAAAGATTTGGGTCTGGATGAAGAATTGATTGCTACTTCTGTTTCAGGTTCTCAGACTCATTGACCTATGTAGTTCTTTGTAAAACTCTTTTGATTGTCCATTGGTTATTTGGTAATCAAGTGAAGCTAACATATGTGTCAGCTTCTCTTGCTTCCAAATCATCTTATTGTAGATTATTTTGAGGTTTCAATTCATCAACCTCCTGATTGTTTTGTTTTTTGTGAAGTGAATCTCTACAGGAATGTATCTTAACAACACAGGGATATCTATCTACCTTTTTCTTTCTTTTCACTGTTTCATATGTTGTTCAAACTTAATGAATAAAATGGTACTGCTGTTCATTGTATGCCATGATTCTTTGCTTTGGTACAGTTTTACCTTATTTTAACTTTGATGTAAACCATTTGGAGCATTAACCATGATGGTTAAAGTTTGTTTTGCAAATTTCTGAAGCTGGCAAAGGGAAGTCTTGGTATAATATCAGTTCTCCACTTTCATTTCTGGTTTAAGATTATCATAATTATTTGTGGAGATTCAAAAAAGTTGTTTAATTTATCAGAGCCATAGAATAACAGCATTCTTCATTTTTCATGAATTATTTTCCATCGTTTTCTCTTTTGCAGCAGTTAATGGAAACCTATAGATGATTTTTCATGTTTCAATTAGTTTTTATTATCTCGAGAATTTATCTATCTCCTTCACACCAAATTTACGGGAGGTGCAGATTGTTTAGACTTGCCTTTGAGTTTCACGCAAGTTCAACGCAGGATTCCAGCAACGTTCCTCAAATATCAGCAGAATCTGTTGCCTTCTTTTGGTGAATTTCCAGTTTTCTTTAAACAGATGCAATTCAATTTCATGGCTGCAAGTTTCTGTTAATTTATCATTGTTGTTCAAGTACTTACATTAGTCTAGCATGTGCATCTCTACCAAAACTGCCAAATACTAATATTCATTTGCATTTGGATAATACAATGAATTATTCTATCTTGCTTGTATAATCTCAAATGTTCATAAGATGAAATACTTGTCGAATTTCTCCTGAGGTAACATAGGTACCTATATATATATATGTCATGAATGAAAGTTAGCTGCTTAGCTTCAAGGTTTGCATTTGTCATATGGAAATACTATTCGTATGGATTGATAGAACTCTGCTGTCTTCTCTCGTTTTAATGGGGAAGACATTTATCGAGGTTTTGATCTTATAATCATTGCTGATGGAATCTTGAAAAAGTTGGTCAGGTGATACTAAAGCTTCTCCCTGTTATAGGCTTGGCGACGACAATGTCATCAGTGTGGAGAAGATTTTGGACAGCATAATGATAAGTTATTTTCTCACATTTCTTTTCTTCTTTTGTATGAGACAAATATTACACTTCAAAATTTGTATTGTGAATTTATGTCTCCTCATTTATCTTCTTCTATTTTTATTTGTACTTTGTTGTTTGTTGGAAGGAATCATGCTTTGTTCTGAAAGATACTTCCAAAAGTCAGTAAAATTATGTTACTTTCTTTGAGAAATGTGAACATCATTTGAAATATATTCAAATTTTCTATCTTTTTGTTTGTTTTGTTTTATAGGTTGATGTTGTTGCTTTGAATAGACTATTATTATGAGTATGTTACAGGAGATTATGAGTGTGAGCTCATACTGAGTACCCTCAACTCTATGTATTTTATACACTTGACTGTATAGACAGATCAAGAAGTCCAGTTATCAAGAAACTTAAAAAAGTTTGCTCATCTCTTTTCCAGAAACCCATATATATATATATAAAATATGCTATAAAGATAATAATTTGAACTTTGAAAAATAAAATAAAATAATAATAATAATAATAAAAAGCCATTGGCTATGAGCCAGAATTTTTGTGTCTTTAGCAAGTTAGCAGCTTCTTTACCTAATATATTCCTTCTCTCTCCTTGCATTATGGCTTTACAGCTCAACTATTTTTCCAACTACATGTGCCTCTTTCTTTCTCTCTACTTTTTTTTTTTTTTTTGTTTGTTTGAAATCGGATCTGACAGTACTATGATTGAATTGGATGTTGAACCAACAATCTTTAAGTTGGGAGCATAAGTGGTGACCACTCGGCCACAACTATTTGACCTCTCTCTACATTTTTTATACACTTCACCTCACTATAAATGACTTTCTTCCAATTTTCATCATTGTTTTTCTTGAATTATGGTTATAAATTGACAAGCCATTTTTCCTTATAGAAAATTTTGATGAACTAACTTTAATGCTTTTTTTAGAATATTATTTAAAATATCAAATCTAATCGAAAATTATTGAACAACTAAATTTGGGTTATATCAAAGCTCCAAATTACTTCACAAAATAAAGCCGGACAATATAATAAGCAGCTAAAGCCAGCATATCAGTTGTACGTTCTTACTCATCCAAGTAGGCATAAAAACGCGCACGCCTGGCATGCGTCTTTATAAAAGTAAAGATGTATATTTTTTATCTGCATTCTAACTCAGACTTGAATCCATAAAAACGTACACTCAACATGCATCTTTGAGCAAAATAAATAGTTTAAAAATATGCACAACATTGTGCATTTTGCAATGTCAAGACAAAGAAACCAGGAAAAAATCACACTAACAGCAAAAGCATTATAATCAACATATGAAACATACTTTTTTTACCCAAATAATTAGAAATTACAAGTATTTGAACCTTACCCTATATATATATATATATACAGAAAAATCTTACCCTACAAAATGCAGAAAGGTACAAACTATACTTCTACACAGATTTATACCTCTTCTACACAAAAATAGGACTCTTTTTAATTTAAACCTATCAATCCATTTTCATTAGGGATTTAAAGAAAGAAAGATCTGATCCTATTCCAAAATGATGAATTGGAACCATAGAATTGCACCCTTACCAATTTTTTTGAACTTTCTCTGAGAAATTCCAAATCTTTGGCAAAATTGTACTCAAAACTTTTGTGGTCATCAAGTAGAAGCAGTTCAACTGAACCCTGAGACTCCACATTTCTGATCCATCCTCTTAGCAGAAAATTCACAACCTTTTTTATACATACAAAATTAAAGTCATCAGAGAGCCAGGAATTCCATGGACAGAAAACTAACAATTCACGAGTCACCAGACTAACAATTGCTATACCTCTGGAACTTCGTCGTGAGGGCAATGACCAGCAGGGCTGATTTCATAATACGGAGCTTCCGGAAAATGGCGTTTGACCTGTAAACCCCAGATAGGTTTCACCCAAGGATCTTCTTTCCCATACATGAGACAGATAGGTACCTTGTTTGCTTGACACCTGCGATTTCAAGTTTTTGTAAGTATCAGGAAGTTGAATTAACTGTATGGGAGTAAAGTTGAGTTACAGTTCTTATGTCTCTGCATACCTAGACAAAGCCTCCTTAAATGCTAGTTGTCCTTGAGGGGCACACATAATAGAGGCAAATGAAGCAGCAGCTGCTGGATGCTTTGTTACTTCAAGTATACGAGAAAACACATCATCAACATTTGTTGAGTGATCTGCGTAAACTTGCTTAAGAATCTCAGCGATACTTTCAGGATCACTAATTTTCTGCCACCTGAAAGCACGACAAAGATAGATGAGGCAAGTGAGTTAAGGATAGTCCTGACGTATCAATCAGACTGCTTCATTAAGCAAGAAAACAGTATAAAATGGATTGATGCTGTCAATACAAACAGGGAATGGCATTGTAAAAATGAAGGATATCAGCATAACATTCAAATAGTAGAAGAACAAGAGGACTCACACTACTTCGGTGATCTTTCTGACAGTGGGAGGTATAGGGAATGTACCGGCCCAAGGAAATAATCGTGACAACGTTGGAGATCTTATGGGATTAGGAAGAAATCCCCAAAATGGTGTTGCATTTAGTAATGTTACACCTTTTACCAGTTCGGGATGGCATGCTGCAAAGTAGAGTGCAACATACCCTCCAAGTGAATTTCCAACTAGATAAACTGGCTCTCCTATGACCTGTGACATTAAGGAAATGAGTTTATTGGTTCAGGTTGTTAAAATCATAGACATATATATATATATGTAACATGAGCACATTATTAATCAAGACAATGAATACGAGAGCCGTAACTAATGTCAAATAGAACATTTTTAGCAAATGAAATGATAAAATAAGTCATACCATTGTCATGGTCCTAGTAATGAATGCTATTAGGTATAGCCTCTACATAAATTATGTTATCACGCTGAATGTATCAAGCATAAAGTTTCGCCCCCAATATTGTTGCATCTCAGAGCAAACATATAAAGGTTATCCATTAAAGTTGTGTTCCTTTAGCCAGCAAAAGGAAATCAAGAATCGAACTTTTTATGTGAATAAGAAATGCTGTCCTATTGAAAGACTATAGGTTAATGAGGAAATAACCAAGCAATCTAACCCCGTTTTTTTCTTCCTTTTGTGCAAACATGGAATATATCCCAATTGATTTAACCAAAATGAGTATTACATATCAAACTCGACAAAGTCTTTATCTGATATTTCTGAAAGATAAAACAAACAAATAGCTATTAGAAATATTTTTTTAGAAATATATATATATATATATATATATATATATATATATATTTACACATCACTATACAAGTTGATTTCAAAAGGGAACACCCTATAGTTTTTTATGTCATGTCGGTTGCCTACTAGCCCAATTTATGGACTTGGCAATATCATAGAATAGACAATTTGACAAATCAGAGCAAACTTGGTCTTTTAGAAAAATTGGTAAAGCAGAGCCCTTTAACAACAGAAAAGCTGAAGAAAGAAAAATTAGGCATAATCATTCCATAAACTGTGTGTGAAAGACTAATTAGATAGCCAAGCAATAACTTGTAATATAACAAAAAAGACAAAATAAAAGAGGTGCAGTTTAGAGCATACTGCATCATGATTAAAATATTGAGAAATAGACAAAATAGATGGATACCTCTTTAATGAAATAGCTCACTTGATCTCTCCACAAGTCAATAGAAAACGCAAGCTCTCTTGCCCATGGTTCAGATTCATCTCCAAATCCCCACAATAGGTTTTGTAAATCTGATTCAGATTTATCACTATTTTTCATGCAAGAGGTCGGATCTTCACATGGTAAGGAAAAACCCTGGCCAAGAAAATCTAGAGCCCATGTCCTAAAATCACGACCAAGATCCTTTAGCTGTTTTTGATAGTGGAAGGAACCAACACCAAAACCAGGAAGAAAGAGCACAGGCGGAGAATCGAAATTTTCAGAACCTGCTGTTTCATAATGAACATTCAGTTTTGGCTTCCATTCCCAATAACAACTACTGACAGGGGCAACATACTCTCCCTTTGCTTCATCTGGCAAACCAGGAATTGCAACCTTAGGTACTGATTTTCCATCACCACCCAGATTTCTTGCATCCTCATCTCCATCAAGCACGTATGAATTGTAACTTCCACTTAAGGCATTAGGATCACCATGATCAAATCCCTTTAAACCATTCACAGTTTTCAGAGATCGACGACCACTATAAAGTTTCCTTCTGGGGAATTTATCTATAGAACAATATTTCCATAGCTTGAACTCGTATTTATTAACTGAAGAAATTAAATGTCTTCTCCTAAAAATAGTCAGGTCTGTTTGATGTGAACTGAGGCTTCTATGACCCACAGCTCCTTGAAACTTTACAATGTATTGATAACTTAAAGAATGGCAAGAAATGACTTCCATGCTCAAGAACGGCACTCTGAGAATAAAAACATGATAGATTATTTTGGGAACTACTGGCCATAAGCCCAAAATCAAGAACAATGAACAGATTGATGAGAATTTTCAGAAAGAACAGAACTTCACCCCAAACTTGACTGGTTCATTCACTTATTTCTTTCATCAAACAGTTTTCCAAGATTTTTCCAATCCAAAATTCATTCTTGTAAACGAATTACTCAATATTTTCATACAAAACACTAAGAGAAAACAACCAGAAAACAGTTTATTTAGCTTTGCAAGGAACCCTTCAGCAAAAACCACGAATCTCTTCCTGTTCTAGTAATGAAAAATTAAAGGTCTCCCATAAATAATATATAATATATAAATTAAAGCAAATCATAAGGAACCCAGAAATCAATTAATTGGGAAATTTCTTTAAAACTATCAGTCAAAAACAATTCAACTAAATCTAATTAGAAAAAAGGCAGGTATATTCAGCTGGCAAGAACTGACACTAAATTACGAGACGGGAATTTTTCGTTACCTCTATTAAGAGAGCAAGAAATTATTTGATAGAGGCGACAGAGCTCCAAGAATACAGGAATGATTAACTAAAATCCTTCCTTAGATTTAAAGAAAAAGCAGCCGACCATCGACAAGAATCCAGAAAAAGAAGAGATCTTTTTTTTTTTTTTTGGAGTTTCTTAAGGTCCGGGCTTCCATATAAACCAAGATAATTCAAGAAAAACGTTTAAAATTAACCAAATTTGTCAATTGTCCGCTTGTGCATTTTCTTTCTTATTCCTTTTCGTTGAAGACTAATGAAGCTAAATTTTTTGGACCAAATGGCAGAAAAAATGGAGTACACGCAAGGTGTTCCTTAGGATGAATTTGGCAGTTACCGTTAAAAACCACATGATGTCGGACATATGGGCCACTCAGTAACGTGCTACATTAGGCTTAACGGATCCAGTAATACAGAATCTGCAATCAACTTCAAGAGTTTATTCCCAAAATAGGGTAAATTTTGGAGATTCTAATCCAAAATAGTGTTACTTTTTTATCATATTCTTAAAATAGAGTATTTCTACTTTGGCAAAGTAGAGGCTCATTTTTTTAGAAGCTTATTTTTTTTAATAAAATATTCAGTATCTATTTTGGTAAATTAGAGACTCATTTTTTTTAATAAAATATTTAAAGTATACTTTCTTATTTTTTTAAAGTTATTTATAAATTTTAATTTATCATTTTCTAATAATATTAATTTATAAATATTTTTTTAATATAATTTTCATAATATAGATTATATTTATTATTAATTATTATAATTATACTTATATTATATTTAATAAAGTATGTAAAAATTAATTGAAATTATAATATATTATAATATTAAAATAATATTTTATGTAATTATGTGAAGTAATTTTTTTATTTGTGTTTATATATTCAATTAATTTTAATTTAAGATTTGTTTTTATATTCTCGAATTAAGTAATTTAATAAATTTATATTATATATTGACATAAAAAATATTTTATTCAAATTAAAAATCTTTTATATATTTGATTTTTTTAAAAAAAAAAAATCTAATATGACATGAAATAACAAGTTATTAATAATTTTTTAAAAGATCGTTACACACTTGAATAACAAAAGATTTTTATATTTTTACTTTTTAAACTTTTCAATTAATTATTATAATATTTTATTATTATACTCTTTCTAATAATTAATTGAAAGAGTTAAAAAAGTAAAAATATAAGAATTTTTTATTATTCAAGTGTGAAACGATTTTTTAAAAAATTAAAATATTTTTTATTTGAATAAAATATTTTTTTTGTCAATATATAATATAAATTTATTAAATTACTTAATTCAAGAATATAAAAACAAATCTTAAATTAAAATTGTTTTTGGTAAATAAAATCTTAAATTATAATTAATTGAATATATAAACACAAATAAAAAAAATTACTTCACATAATTACATAAAATATTATTTTAATATTATAATATATTATAATTTCAATTAATTTTTACATCACTTTGTTAAATATAATATAAGTATAATGATAATAATTAATAATAAATATATTCTATATTATGAAAATTATATTAAAAAATGTTTATAAATTAATATTATTAGAAAATGATAAAATTAAAATTTATAAATAATTTTAAAAAAATGATGAAAGTATATTTTAAATATTTTATTAAAAAAAGTGAGCATCTATTTTACCAAAGTAGATATTGAATATTTTATTAAAAAAAAAAATAAGTCTCTACTTTGGCAAAGTAGAGACTGAATATTTTATTAAAAAAAAATGAGTCTCTACTTTGCCAAAGTAGATGTACCATATTTTGGGAATATGGTAAAAAAGTAATACTATTTTGGAAAGAATCCCAAAATTTGCCATATTTTGGGAATAAACCCCAACTTCAACCTATGGTAATAAAGGTGCTAATGTTATCTCTTGTAGTTTTCTTCTAGATGTAATTTTTTATCCAATTCCTTTTCTTTCTTTCTTTTTTTCTTCTTCATTGAAAGGTGATATATATTAGAAAAACTACTGACATAGGTACTGAGCCGGAGGATTAGTAGGGTTGTTGAGAGGAAGGAATGGAGGCCTGTGAAGTTGGGGAGGTTGGGTCCAAGACTATCCCATATATTTTTTGCGGATGATTTACTCCTTTTTGGCGAAGCCTCCTTTTCTCAAGCTCGAGTGATGGAAGTTTTGCTGGCTAAATTTTGTGTTATTCCGGCCAAAGAATCAACCACAATAAATCTCATATTTGGTTCTCTCCAAATACCTCAACTTATCTCCGGAATAGCATCTACTCGAAATTCAAAGTCGTGGCAACTACGGACCTGGGGACCTATTTGGGAATACCATTATTCCATACCCGTCACTCGAAGAAATCTCTACACTTAATTGGTAAAGCACAGCAGCGGTTGACAAATTGGAAAGTGAAAGCATTATCACGGGCTGCCAAATTGATCTTAATCAAGACTACCCTCACAACTCTTCCGATTTATTCTATGCAGACTTGCAAATTACCATCTTCTGTTATCGGAGAGTTGGAACATATTTGCAGAGACTTCTTCTGGGGATCAACGAGGGAGAAATGTGTTATGCACACGATTGCGTGGAAGAAGATATGTTGCCCGATAGAACAAGGTGGCTTGGGAATACCAGATTTGAGGCACTCTAATAATGCCCTCTTATCCAAGCTGATCTGGCGGCTGGTTTCCCAGCAAGATAACATCTGCTGCAAAACGTTGACAGCCAAGTATGGTGGCTGGAACTCGATGGTGAAGGGTCTACATTTATCTAGTGGGTCCAGTATTTGGAAAGACATTCTACACTACTCAATGGTTTTTAAAAGGTGTTAGATGGGAAGTGAAGAATGGTGAATTAGTCCGTTTCCGGCTTGATGCTTGGCCGACTGATGCACCTCTTGTCATGAGGGCCCTTCGGCCAGTACCGACAGACCAACTACAGTGGAAGGTACAAGCCTTTTGGAGCAGTCAACTGGGGTGGAATACTGCATTGCTACATGATTTTCCGCCTCTTGATGTACCGCGGGAATTGGAGAAATATTCCTTGCATGAGGATGACCCAACAGGGGACCGAGCCATCCGGTCTCTCACCAGTCATGGAAAATTTTCCACAAGTTCCGTCAAACGGTTGATGGAGCCTCGGAATCCGATATTGCGCGCTTTTCCTTGGCGACAAATTTGGAAATTTCATGGACCATCGAGACCATCGGTTACAGTCTGGGCACTGCTATAGGGAGGACATCCGACATCCGAGCTTTTGTGGAAGCGAACCATCTTGAGCTCACCGAAATGCCAGGTTTGTAATCATCATACCCAATCTGGTTTGCATGTGTTGCGAGATTGCTATTTCACGGAGGCAGTGTGGCGGTCAATTATGTCCACTATGAAATGGGATACCTTCAAGGAACCAACTGATGTCTATAGTTGGGTTAGTGTGAATTTGTACAGTAGGAGGGAGTTCAATGCTTTTGGCGAGTACTGACCTTATGTCTTTAGGCAGTTTATCCATGAGTTGTGGTGTAATTTTAATGCTAGAGACCATAACTCTCATAATTTTTTGGAGAACCCCTATGCCCTTGCTAAACGAAGCTTTTTTAAGGTTTTGGAGCTTCTATTAGCCCGGGAATAGGAAGTTCGTTTTTGATGGGCTTATTGCCTTGGTGTTACTAGTTGTGTATATATTTGATTTCTAATGAAATAGATACCCGGTTTCATACAAAAAAAAATAAAGGCACTCTTACCAAAAAAATAAAAAAATAAAAAAAAAAATAATAATAATAATAAAGGCACTGAAACAATATATTACAACAGAGGCCCACTCTAAAGACCAGACTAAACATTTAAGCCCATCGGGAGGCAAAGGGGAAAACATATTTTTTTCCATATTTTTGAAAAAAAAAATTGAAGGGAAAAATAAAATTCAAAATATAATTATAATTACATTATTTTTATATAAAATTTTTAAAAATAAAAATTAAAAGACTATAATAAGAATATGAAAGGTAATTAAATATAACCGATAAAAAAAAAAAAAAGGTAATTAGATATAAACATTTAATTAAAAAAAAAAAAATTTAAACATCATAATAAAAAATATGAAACGTTATTAGATATAAATGTTGTGTAGTAGAGTGGCAAGAGGCCATCCCCATAGCATATTATATATATAAAAATAAATATATATATATATATATATATATATATATATATATATATATATATATATATATATAAATGTTTAACTAAAAAAATGAAATAAAAATAAAACCCTAAATATCATCATAATTACATGTTTGCCATTACAAAAGATTTAATCTTATACATATAAAAGATATATCTAAGAGCAAATTACCATAAATAGATTCTAAACTGTGTATCTTTAGTAAAATTTAATTTTGTTTTAATTTTTTTTTTTATGTAATTGATCCTTAAATTTTTTAAGTATTTTGAAATTGATTATTTCATCCAAGTTTCTATTAAATTAACTTTTAGGATCATAAAAAAAATGCACAAAGACTATATATTGAAAATAAAGAAGACTTAAATCCTCTTTGACATAGCCAACGTTAAGCTGATTCCGAACAAGCCCCGCCACCACAACGGCCGCAGCAGGGTTTAGGGCTTTAGCTTTTCACCGATCCTGTACAGTTAAACCCCTTTCCCTCCCCGTGTAAGGACGGAAAATTGTGCTCACTGGGAGTCCGTCATTTCTCTGAATTTCTTACACCACTTTTATTAGTTGCAGATTTTCACTTGATAGAGCAGCCATCAATCTATTCAGTCCACATTTGATTTTCTCGGATGGGTTGTTCTTGAAATAAGTAATTTTTAATTACAAAATGTTGCTGCAAAGAACAGGAATGCCGAAATTTAGAGCTCATTTATGTAATCTCTTCTTTTTCCTGAATCAAAGAAGAAACTTGACTTCTTGTTCTCTGCTACTGGACCTCTCAGTGCCATCAAAATCAACTACCATTATTGACCCAAAAAATCTCTGCTTTTCACTAGCGGAACTGCTTATGGAACGGGGTTTGTTATCCTCAGCTCGTGAGGTTGTTCGAAGAATAATTTTTCAATGTTCGTCAGTATCTGAAGTAATATATGCATTTGATTTCTTCAGAATGAGAGGTATGATACTTGATTCCTTGAGTTATAGTTATTTTATTCGAAAACTTGTTGTCTCCGGCAAAGCCCAGTTTGCAGAATGTTTATATGTAAATGATATTCTGAGGGAGGGCATTGCACTGGATTTTTCTTTGTTGGATTCAATGATTTGTTGCTACTGTGAATTGGGAAAATTAGATGAAGCTAAATCATATTTTGAAAAAGTAGTTGAGATGAAATCTCTGCCTAGTAGTGGGGCTTGCAGTGCAATAATAGAGCAATTTTGTGCTCAAGGTAGAGAATTTGAGGGCTATTATTATTTTCTTAAAATTAACGATGCTGGCATTTTGCTTCGTTCTAGGTGTTATAATAGACTAGTGCTTAATCTGTGCCATAGGGGATATTTAGATGAGGCCTTGAATGTGTTCAATGACATGTTGAATAATGGGGTGTCTCCAAGTGTAAATCAGTGCAAGTCATTAACATTTGGTTTCTGTAAAAGGGGCCGGGTTGAGGAGGCTGAGTTGTTCATTACGGAAATGGAGTCCTTTGGTTTTTTCTTGGATAAAGTCATATACACCTCCCTCATTTATGAGTATTGCAGGAAAAAGAAAATGAAAATGGCTTTAAGGTTGCTTTTCAGAATGTTGAAATTGGGTTGTGAACCTGATAATTATACCTATAACACATTGATTAATGGATTTCTGAACTTGGGTTTGTTTGATAAAGGTTGGGTATTACATAACATGATGGAAGAATCAGGGTTAAAGCCAGATGTTGTTACTTACCAAATTATGATTAGCAAGTATTGCAGGGATCGAAAAGTAGACTGTGGGTTGACACTCTTGAATAACATGATCAAGTGCAATATGACTACCAATGTGCATTGTTACACCGTCTTAATTGCTGCACTATTCAAGGAAAATAGATTAGAGGAGATAAACCAATTGTATAATGTGATGTTAGTTAATGGACTTGTTCCTGATCATGTGCTCTTTTTCACCCTTATTAAGAACCACCCAAAAGGATCTGAGATGCAGCTAGCTTTGACTGTTTTGCAGGCAATTGCCAGAAATGGCTGTGGTATGGACATGCCTATCTTCCATGCCTCTGAGAATTCTAAATCTTCAAGGGATATAATGCATAAAATTGAAAATATGCTTGAGGAGATTGTAGGAATTGACTCATCTTTGGCTGAAATGGCTTTTAGCATATATATGATTGCTTTGTGCCATGGGGGTAACCTTGATGCTGCTTGTCTTTGCATTGATAAAATAGTGAATCATGGGTTCTTGCCTTCTCTCTCTGCCTATAATTCCTTGATTAAGTGTCTTTATCATGAAGGACTGGCTGAGCGTGTTAAACCCTTGCTTGAAATTATGCAAGATCAAGGATTTGTCCCAGACAGAGCAACATTCTTAATACTGTCGAATGAACACTGTAAACTGGGTGACTTTTCTTCAGTTTTTGACTTCTTGGATCAGATGGAAGAAAGAGGAATAAGGCCTGTTGTTGCTATATATGATTCAATCATAAGCCACTTGGGAAGAGAACATAGGATACTTGAGGCAGAGACTTTGTTCAATAGGATGTGTGAGGCATATGTTGAGCCTGATGAGACTTTCTATGCTACAATGATAAATGCCTACTCAAAGAACGGCCTGGCTATTAAAGCTCACAGACTGTTCATGAAGATGTTGGAAAATGGTGTACAGCCAAGTTCTCATTCTTATACTGCTCTTATAAATGGCTTGATTAAGAAAAATATGACAGAAGAAGGATGTCAGTACATTGATAGAATGCTAGAAGATGGTATCAAGCCAAATACTGTTTTCTACACTTCTCTTATCAACCAATTTTTGAGAAAGAGAGAGTTTGAATTTGCCTTTAGGTTGCTAGAGTTGATGGATAAAAGCCAGATTGAGATTGACCTGGTTACCTATATTATAATTGTGAGCGGTTGTTCCAGAATTATCAGGAGCATCAAAGGAAAATTGTACTCTAAAATTTCGAAGAAGGCGAAGGAATCGTTATTCAATTTACTCCATCGACAAAGTTTACTGCCAGCAGATGAAGAATTGAAAGGACTTGTAAAATCTCATGAAGAGATAAATCTGTCTGCATTGAAATTCATCCAGACTATCCCAAATAGTCCACTTTTGCCTAACTTGTACCTCTACAATGGGTTGATTTCTTGCTTTTGTTGGGCAGATAGGATGCCGGATGCATACAGTCATTTTGGTCTTATGCAGAGAAAAGGAGTGCTCCCCAATCAGGTTACTTTTACCATTCTTATTGATGGTCATATGCGATTTGGTGAAACTAATTGTGCTATTAGGTTGTTCAATAAAATGAATGCAAGTGGTTATGCACCAGATAGAGTGCTATACAATACCTTGATTAGAGGCCTTTGCAATTCTGGTAGATTCTTGGATGCATTATCCGTAATGCATATGATGCATAAAAGAGGCATAGCTCCTTCGCATAATTCTTATGAAAATATACTCTGTTCTCTTTGTGCAAATTCTTTAAGCAGTCATGCATTAAAGATGCTCGAGGATATGCTTGGACATGGACATACCCCTTGCAGTTATAACCTCAATTGGTTGATATTTTTATTGCGGAAAGAAAACAAATTGCATGAAGCTCGTCTTGTAACTGATATTTTGCTCTTGAAGGAAAGTATTTAAGTATATCAAGATTTTAACTGGGGCTGCTTTAGACGTTGACAAAAATGATTAGACTAAATTTTTGTTACTATGAGGACGTGGATGTTCTTTTAGCTGAACTATCACCTGTGGGGTCAAGACACAAGATTGTCCTTTGGTAATTTTCTGGACTCTGTTCTCTTTACTTGTTTGCATTTCTACCCTATTTGTCAACTAAGGTTATCAAGTTCGAAATAAGGCCTACGATTTTCCTTTGAAAATATCACATATGTAGCAACTTTTTATGCTTTTAATTAACATCTGTTCCCTCATGATGGTTTACTTTGTACCTTTGGATGTGAATTTATTCTCTCTTTTGTTAAAAAAAAAAAAAAAAAAAAAAAGAGAAAAGAAAGAGAGAAAGAAAGCCCTTGACTCTAGACAGATTAATAAACATCGAAAGTATCTACTACAGAATGATAGAATTGCAGTTGTGCTTGGGTTGTGATTTGTTTGTGTTTGTATTTTGTTTTCTTCTCTCTTTTTCCTTGGGACAAAGAAGAAACTATTTAATTTTCATTTGCTATCAATTGTAATTGTGGGTTTCAATTTTTTTTTGTTAGACCATCCCGTACCCAAAGCCACTTCTACGACTAATTTGGATTTGGCCAGGGTTGCGCTTGCAAAGTTTCGCACTCACAATAAGAGTACTTCATATAGCATTCACAAGCCGCTCACCAAACAAGTTGTACAGTGGTTTTCAATTTAAACTTGAACTTATTAAGGTTAGATGGAGAGGTCTGAAACATCCTCAAGTACTATGGACCATTTCTATTTTAGCCTTTACCTTCTAACATCTTTTAATATTACAGGTTCATCTTTTAACATCTGTGGTCAACATCTTTCAAGAATCTTGTATCCCTCTGCATGAATGATGTGCTTGACATATGCTGCTGCTCAAAGGTTTTTGATGTAAGGTTAAATTAGAAGCTTTTACAATTAGGTGTTCTCCCACACATAGATTAACTTGGAGACATTGTCAACCTGAAGGTTTTTTTTTTTTTTTTCATAAAAAAAAATGGAATTACATGCTTTATAAGTCATTTTAGATGTATTTCTTTTGATTTATCAATATCAATCTTCTCGTCAATTCAAAATTTTACCTGTAAAGATCCCATAGTGGCAAACATATATTTTTTTTTTCCTTATTGATACATACATGTTTGTTTTTTTTTTTTTTTTTTTTTTTTTTTTTTTTTTTTTGGGTGCAAGCAGGAAAATGGAAAGACCCAATGCAGTTTTGAATGATCCCTTGGCAACAAACAGTTGAGCTACAAAAGTTCAAGTCCTTGAGCAAAGAGAAGTTGCTTTATTGAGGTGGCGGTAAGTTTTAAATGGTTTGTGTCACTGTTGAAGAAGGAAAACACATGTAATACATTAAATATTTTATATTATAATTTTAATTTTTGTTTATATGTTCTCCAATACTATCTGAATTATCTTAGTCTAAATTATATATGAAAGTGTGAAGGCTTTGAGTGATTTGCACATTTTTTGTTTCTTCTTTTCTTGTGAAGATAAAATAAACTTTGCTACAAAACAGTGGTAGTCTGAAATTAATCTTTTTAAGGGTAAGAATTTGCTTGAACCCTTGATTGTTACACTGTTGGTACATTTATGATTGTTAAATCTTCTTTACAAATTCTGTAGAGTGCTTTGCAAATGAAAACTTTATTTATATGTATATGATGTCAATTATTTATAAGATTTTATTTGAGAGATGATGCTGCTAATTGAGTTGCTTTTGTTTATTGGTATTTGATTCAAAAACTGTTGTAGAAATGTGAGAAAATAATTGCAGCTCTATTTCCTTTTATATCTGGCTTGAGATGAATGTCAGAGCTTCTGCACCATTGCATTTTACTCAGATGCACTAAGCATATTCTTACTTTCTTACTTTTTTCAAATTTTCCAATAAGAACACTCTCCTTGAAATATATATTATAGATACATCTACATCTAATAATTTTCTCCTTTTTTTTATACTTTTCATGAATATTCAGACCATCCAAATGTACTGGAGTCGCATTACTACTGCAGAGTGACTGCATTACTACTGCTGCTGTTGGAAGCCTGAGTTGTATTGGTGAGTGTTCGCATTTACTCACATGAACAATTAGTATACTCTTACTTTCTTACTGGTTCTAATATTTACTCCGACCAATCAAATCAGTTCTCTTTTTATGATAAGCCTTAGTAAAATCCAAATATAGTTTAGATTGAGTATTATTAAGATAAAAACTTACCTCTCTTTTCTTAGGTCATCTGGACTTCTTTGTTGAAACAGGGGTACTTTATCATCTCTATTTTCCCTACTACTTCCCACTTTTCATTCTTGTGTTCAAAGAAAGAGAATGAATGAATTGCATAATGTGAGCTAGTAAATCTACATAAACATCTTCCTACAAACCCCTAGAGAAATGAAATACAAACATGAAACTCAAAGCCTCCTCAAACAATAGGAAAAAGGGGGTGCTATGAGCTTTTTTGAGATCACGCATCAAATTAGTAATTCAATTGTAAGAAGTTTTCTCCCTTATAATATTTGTCATTTCATTCTCTTCTTCTATGCTAGGTCAGGCCCTGTTGGCAGAGGCTGATAGTCATCGTGATTCTCACTGCGACTTGAAGTCATCTCCACTGAAACAGGTATGCATTTGATCACAACGGCAACAAGTAGGCTACCAGCTCCTAAGAGAATACTGGCTAACCACAATAACCAACTTAATGGCACAGTATCTGCAAATGTGCCCAAGAGTTCAACTATAACTATTTGGAATGCAACAGTAGTAATCATGACCGCCACAAATACCCAACTACTAAATATGCCTTGGAAAACATTAATATTCTCCATGTCACGACTGTTTATTTCGTTGAATACCTGTTGGAAAATATATTTTATATATATGTTAAATTATCATCTTACCTTTGAAGAATGCTACAATACTAGTGAATGAAGAGGATTAAAGAAATTTCCAAAAGAATAAACGTACTTGGCAAAACACAAAGGTGTTGAATATTAAGGTATTGAGGGTAGCAGTAGAATTGTGGCCTGTGAGATTGAAGAGTTGCTTTCCCTGGAACCCTAGAACACCAAGAACAATTAATTGATAAATACTTTGACCTATTATATTTCTCCACATGACCTTTGTGATGAAATGAATGTTACGCCCAATTGGCGGTCTTTTCATCAGTCCATCATGTGGTGGTTCTGTAGCAAGTGCTAGTGCACCAAGGGTGTCCATGATCATGTTCACCCAAAGCAACTGAACTGCTGTAAGAGGTGCTGAACCTGCAGTGATAAAAAAGGTAAAATGTTTTTGGTCAGAAATGATATATATATACTGATGGTAGATGTTATTACAAGATGGGCTTGTGTTTGTGTTTGTTACCTGAGATGCATGCTGAGACAAAATTTGTCATCAGAGCTACAACATTCACTGTCAACTGGAATTGCACAAACTTCTGAATGTTAATATAGACAGAACGACCCCATTTTGCAACATTAACTATGGTGTTGAAATTATCATCCATGATCACTATATCTGCACTTTCTTTTGCAACCTGAAAATCACCAAACAGGTGAGAACCAAAGATTAGTTCATGTTAAACCTGATCCTTTCATAGAAGAATAGAAAATGTACTTCTGTGCCTGCAATCCCCATAGCTAGTCCGATGTCTGCCTCATGTAAAGCAGGAGCATCATTAGTCCCATCACCAGTCACTGCTACCACCTCCTCAAATTCCTTCTTCAGAAGAGTCACCAGTTTGTGCTTGTCTAGAGGTAAAGATCGTGCCATAACCTGCAAAATGACAAATTCAGTATCTTAGGCTGATGCTTCTTCACAGTACTCCATAGATTAATCAATTACATCTATACACTAAAGCCATTACAGAACCTGCAACTTGGGTATTATCTCTTCCAACTCTTGTGTATTTTTACTGCGGAATTCTGGTCCCTCTATGGCTAATCCATCATCTGTTAATATGCCACATTCTTGGGCTATGGCCCTGGCAGTGTTGATGTTATCACCAGTTACCATTCGGATTGTAATTCCAGCAGCTAAACATGTCTGAACTGCTTCTTTTACTCCTGGACGAACTGGATCCTTGATTCCAACAATGGCTAAAAGTGTGTATTTCTTATCAGGAATAGTTTCCATGTCTGCTGATGAACTGTCTTCCAGGTCCTTAAAAGCTATGCAAAGTGTCCGAAGAGCTTCACAGGCAAAGCTATTTATCACATCTGTTAGGGTGCTTCTCTGATCTTCAGACAAAGGTACACATTTCCCTTCCTCGTCCATTACTTTGTCACACAATCCTAAAACGATTTCAGATGCACCTTTACAGAAGGCACGGTACTTGCCTCCTGGAACAGACACAAGAACAGACATTTTCTTCTTGTTTGAATTAAAGGGCTCAACTTTTATTATCTCAAACTCTTTAGTCAATCTATCGATATCGCCCTGAAATAGCAACCCAAACTCTAACAAAGCTGTCTCTGTTGGAGAACCTGTAATGTTTTCAGTTCCATCTTTCCCTTTACTAACTTCAGCAGTAGTATTTTGGAAAATGGATTGCAAGAGGATTTCAATTAACTTTTGGGATAAAGAATTGAGTAAATTTGTTATGCTATCTTTTTCAACATTTCTAGTTTCTCCAGATACCCATAATTTTGTGACAACCATATGATTTGTTGTCAAAGTTCCAGTTTTATCAGTACAAATGCAGCTAGCAGAACCCATAGTCTCACAAGCAGAGAGATGTCTGACTAGTGCCTTATCATTCATCAATTTGGTCATGGCAAAAGCTAGACTCAAAGTTACTGCTAATGGCAAACCTTCTGGCACTGCAACAACCAATATAGTAACTGCAATGGCAAAGAAATTAAGCAGATTCAGTGCATCAGCTGTCGACCATGCTTTAATTTCACCATGATTTGCTTTTTCAATTAGGAATCTAGCAGTGAGCACAAGAAATGTCAAAATTGCAAAACCCAATCCAATCTTTCCTATAATAGTGGCTACTCCATTAAGCTTCACCTGTAATGGCGTCTCATCTTCTCCCCCTTCAGTAAGAGTAACCATCAATCTTCCCCATTCAGTCCTCATTCCAACAGACAATACAAGCATTTTACCGGATCCATCTTGAACTTTCGACCCGGATAAAAGAAAAGGCCTCTCTTTCCCTACATTTACAGGCTCACTCTCTCCAGACAGACTCGATTCATCAACTGACAAACTGTAACCCGATAGAAAAATACCATCAGCAGGAACTTGATCTCCAATCGACAAATGAACAATATCTCCAACTACCAAATCATATATGGAAACCTTCTGCCTTCCACCATCTCTAGTCACATGAACAATAATATTCTTCTTTTCCTTATCCAAGTTCTTGAATTGCAAAGACTGTTTATAATCACTGACTGCAGTTACCATTACGACCAAGATAATGCACAGAATTATTCCTAACCCATCATACAAACCTGTAGGCCATCCTTCGGTAGCTATTCCAACCCCAACAGAGATCACAGCACATCCCATGAGAATGATTAGTGTCAAATCTTGAAGGGAATCCCAGACAAACATCCAGAAAGGTCTAGAAGGTTTCTCGACAAATTTATTCACTCCAAAGAGTTGCTGCCGAATTTCTATGTCGCCGGTGGAAATCCCATTTTCCCGTGAAACAGATAGATTTGTAGCCAATGCTTCCACACCACCTTGCTGATCCAAGCGTTTGACATCGTGGGAACGAACAATTGAAGTAAGCTCATCTGGATGAATGCCATAACCCGCTTCTCTAACCGCATCTGGTACCTTGTATGGCTGCTCTGATCGGGGACCAACAGCTGTGAATTTAGGGAAATTAGGGCCAAAAAACCAGCGTACATTGAAAATAATAATAATAATAACAATAATACAATGAACAGAAAATGAATCACAGATTGTACCATCAATGAAATGCCATGCAGCTTTTTGTACGTACAAAGCAATTCGTATCTTTTCCTGAGAAAAACAATAATAAAAAGTTAGCAAAGAAGCAAGAAATCACAACTGACAAAAAGAAAAAAGATCCTAAATTTTTTGAGACAAAAAGTTATAACTCAGAAGTTTCACATATGCATGTAAAAGGCCAATTTTTGGTGAGACCATTTGAGTTCCAAATTCTTCATAATTTCGACTAATCTAGATTTGATTTGAGTTGTGTTTGTTTCACCTTAACAAGATTCTTGACATTTTATATAATATATATTGCATACATTTTGAGTATTCTGGAGCGACACGAAAATTTAATAAAAAAATAGTGAGAAAACCTGAATATGTTCTCTCTTTCTTTCAGCTTCGGCACGTTTTACAAGATCTGCAACCATACGAAATCTTCTTCGTGGGTTCTTTACTAACCAAACTGCTGATCTCCATCTTCTCAGAGCTTCCTCAGATGGTCTTTTTGAATCTACTCTGAAATTCTTTCTTAGGTAATCTTCCATTTTCTTTTTTTTCAAAATTTGCCAAATTTAAACTTCAGCAAAACATATAAATTATATATATATATATAGAAACATAAGTTTCAGAATTAAAATGGAGTAATTATTTGTGTATCTTCTTTGTTCATGATTGAAGATGAAAGCGTCAACAACATCTTGATCTTGAATTTAGGATTGGATGTTTTATTTTTTCTTATGAATGTCACAACTTGTGACCAAAACCATGTATAATGAAATTTTCAAGGTTGATTCCCGCAAAAAAGTGCTAAAGGAAGGGGATGTTTTTGGATCCATAAGAACAGATCTTGTGTACTAATGAAGCTGACTTTCTTTTTTAAGAAAATAAAATTTTAAATTACTTTTTCATGTTTTATTTGATAAATTCTTCCTTGTATTCATATCTATTTACAATAAATCATCTATCAAAGGAAATGAAAGGGTCAAGAAGACGTGACTTAGTGGGTAGCACTACATTTGAGTTGGTAAAGAATTTTCCTGTGAGATTATCAAATTTTGGAGTCAAAATTTACTTTTTGCAAAGGATATACTTGGCTCAAATGAAGACTAATTAGAATATAAATATAACTTAAAAATATTATTCATAATTGTAATCCATGCAATACACCTTGTGCCATCAAAAAATAATTATCATAAACTAATTCTTAATATTTGATTTCTTTGGTTTTTTTAGAGGGGAAAAAAAATCAGTGTCCAAAAATAAAATAAAATAAGAAAACATCATAATGCCCTAAGGACAATTTGAGTTACATATGAGTTACCAATTGCTATATTTATTTTTGGCAAATTGGCATAAATAGTCTCCAAACTATAGACGTTTGGTGACATTGGTCCCCAAATTATTTTTTTTGTGGAATTGGTCCCTAAACTATAAAAAAATTGTGACATTGGTCCTTCTGTTAAAAATTATGTTAAATCATCCATTAAATTTTAAAAAAATAAAATATTCTCAAGGGCATTTATGTTTTTACAATATTTAAATATACTTCTTTAATAATAAATATACATTTGTCCATAAATTAGGTTTTGGGATTAGCAAGACTTCAAAGATCTTTTCCTTTTTTAATACCATTCCGGTATTATCTTTAAAACTAGAGGAAAAAGATCTTTATATGCATACTTGATTATACCTTCAACACTTTGTAGCAATGAAGATATCTCGCAATGGCTTCTTGAAATCGGATAGCTAAGTTATCATATAAATTATTATTGCTACAATAACAGTTTCCTGTACATATAATATATATATACATATAACTTCAAAGAATATTTTAATATATTTAATATATATACACATACATACATATATACAAGAAAGAGAGAAATGATTGATGAATTTCGTCACGAGCAGTTGAAAATGAGCGACAACACAGCTTCCTCGGAAAGGAATAGTACAGTGGAAGAAACCGACCAACTGCGTCGAAGTGTGAAGAAACCGAAACGGGACAACCTTGAGGCGGGATTGGACACCGAACCATGCCCAGAGCAAGCCACTATGGAAGTGGAGAACGCATGGGCGACTGGCTCTTTTGCAGACGCAGTCCAAGGAAAGACAGTGCGCAAAGAATTTTATACCGGAGAGGATGAGGAAGATAGCCTCGACGACCTGACACTTACCGATGTCTTCCAAATGCAGGATAATGGGGACGAGTTAGAGCACTGCCCCTTCGTTGAACTAAACTGGGAAAGGTATAAAGCTAACTGGACACCGTGGAGACGTGCATTGATACTTAAAGTTCTAGGGAAGAACTTCCATGTGAAGGTCATTGAATCCAGACTTAAGAGATTGTGGCAACTTCAAGATGATTGCGAACTAATAGATATAGATAAAGGCTATTTTGTGGCACGATTCTACTCTCGGGCAGATTACATTAAAGCACTTCAGGGCGGCCCTTGGATGGTCCTAGGGCATTACCCGATGATCCAGAGATGGAGACCGAACTTCGTCCCCACGGACCAAATGGCAAGCACTGCCATGGTATGGATTCGACTACCCCGTATCCCGATGGAGATGTTCTATGATGAGGCTTTACTAGGCATGGGCAATGTTGTTGGGAGAGCATTACGTATAGAGCACAAGGGGATTGATGTAGTCAAAGGCCGCTTCGCAAGGGTTTGCATAGAAATGGATTTGCAGCAACCTTTGGTGCCAGTGATCGGTGTGATGGGCAGACGCCAGGAGGTAGAATATGAGGGGCTTTACAAAGTATGCTACCATTGTGGTCAATTTGGCCACCGAGCGGACCAATGCTCTCGGAGGGCCGAGCAACAGATGGAGACTGCCGGAGGGAATGTACCGGTGACAACCCCACAGCCGGTACTAAGAAGTACCCCAGCAGCCCCGTACGGCCCATGGCTAATGCCGGCGCATGTTCGGAGAAAAATGCAACAAAATCAACAAAGGATGGCTCGCCGGAGTGAACCATCGGCTGCAAACAAAGAACTAAACCGGTGAATAGAGAAGGAGCTTGAGGACCAACGTCAGCAACAGAGAGGAACATCGACTGGTGTGAGAAGCCGTTTCACTGGTTCGGCAAATCTCGGAGCTCGAGCAGTACGAACATCAGAGAAAATGTCAGGAAAAAGGGATAAAGAGTCAACAAATTTGGTAGCCCGGAGTTCGAGATTTGCCGTTTTAGAGGAGGTTGCCGAAGAAGAGGGTCTGACAGAAAGATTAGACACTTTAAAAAAGAAGATTCAAGATATCCCCAGCCCAAGTGGGACGGGGGGCAAGGCCCATTCTCGGCCAAGTACATCAAAAAATAAAAAGCATAGCAAGGAGGCTGAGCCCACTGGCGACACCACTAATCAAAGGAAAGGGGCTGGCCCAAAGGGGGGGAAAGGAGAACAGATGACCCGGGGGAAGGATAGCCTTTTGTCGTTGAAGATATCTGGTTCGTGCGAAATTGGTCCAAGTCAAAGACAACATGGGCCTGAAATTTCGAGCACAGACGTGTTAGCTTGCATGGATGGGGGGGCTGGATCAAAGCTTATTGGGAAAGCCCAAACTAACCAAGAAGCCAAAAAAGACCTAAGAGGGATGGACATCGATCCAGGCCCTTCAAATAAAATTAATAAGCCAGCAGAATGCAGCAACTCAACACCGAAAGAAGGTGATAATGGCAGTAGTCCGACTGGGGTGGTTGATGCCTTGATGGAGGTGAGTCCATCGAATTTGTAAATTTGTTTTTATGATTAATAAAATTCTCTGCTGGAATTGTCGGGGAGCCGGATCAAAGCTCACCCAATTACATCTACGGGATTTAATAACTACTCATAAACCAGAAATTATGGTGGTTCTCGAGCCTCGAGTTAACAGTCGAAGGATCACATCGTGGTTAGGCAGTGTTGGTCTAACGGGGTTTTTTGCAGTTGAGGCAATTGGTTTTGCGGGGGGAATTTGGCTTTTATGGGATGAAACTAACATCTCTGTGGAGATAATCTCTCATCATGAGCAGATCATTAATGCTATAGTATATATCAAGGGAGCGGCAAACTTCCTAATCTCAATCATTTATGCCTCGCCGAAGTTTAACTTTAGACAGCAGCTATGTGATTATATCTGTGACTTGGGCCAAGTAGTGAATGTCCCGTGGGTCTTGGTTGGGGATATTAATCAGCCCATGCATGCATGTGATAAGTTGGGGGGTGGCCCCTTTAAACCAAGGAAGGCACAAAAACTGGTCGACATGATTCATGATCGCCACTGGTGGACATGGGCTTCCAAGGCCCAAAATTTACGTGGAAAAATTGTCGGAAAGGGGCCGCCAATATCAAAGAAAGGATTGACCGGGCTTGGTGCAATTTGGAATGGCATCACAAGTTTACGGGGGCTTGGCTAAGGCATTTACCGAGAGCTCAGTCCGATCATCATCCAATTCTTCTTGGTGGGATGATGGTTGAAGCAAGAGTACGGTATCCGGGGCTTCCGTGTTTTCGACACTTGGTTCTCTCATCCAGATTTTGCTGCTCTGTAGAAGCTATTCCGGGACGAGGGAACCGGGGGAGTTACGAGTGACAATGGACAGGCTTAAAGAGGAACTTGGATTGTGGAATAAAATTACGTTTGGTAATATTTTTGAAAGGAAAAAACGGTGCAAGGCAAGGCTATTAGGAATCCAACGAGAGATGACAAAGGGTTATTCATCTTCTTTGGCGAAGCTGGAAAATAAATTGTCTGAGGAATTTAATACCATCCTACAACAGGAACACTCCTATTGGCGACAGAAGGCTCGGTGCAAGTGGCATGTTAATGGGAACGAAATACCCGATACTTTCATGCTAGTGTGATCGATCGCCGCAGAAAGAACAGGATTACACAACCGAGAAATGAAAATGGGGAATGGTGTTGTGATGATACGGAACTCCAATCCATGGCAAAGGGACTACTACTGCCGCCTTTATTCCAAGGAGACCCGTGTTAATAGCGGAGGAGGAACCTGGCAGTTTCCGAAAGTCTGCCGCAACAGCCTGAGGTGGTTAAACAGACCAGTTACGGAATATGAGGTTCAAGGGGCAATGCAGCAGTTGGGGAAGCATAAAGCGCCGGGGCCAGACGGACTTCCTGCGGAATTTTTTCAAAAATTCTGGACATATGTTGGTGAGAAAACTACTGCATTTGTGCTAGAAGTTTTTAGAACCGGACTTGTACCACAAAATATGAACGAATCGTTAATCTGCTTGATTCCAAAAATAGAGCATCCGGAAACTATTGCACAATTCCGACCTATTTGCTTGAGCAATGTTGTTATCAAGTTGATCTCAAAGGTAATTGCAAATAGATTGAAGCCACTCATGAAGGACCTTGTTGGGAAAGAACAAGCTAGTTTCATTCCGGGAAGGCATACTACGGATAATATCGTGGTAGCACAAGAAGCTCTACATTCTTTCCGCAAAAAGAAAGGCAAGAAAGGGGCTATGATTGCTAAGATTGACTTGGAGAAGGCATATGATCGGGTGGATTGGGACTTCTTGGAAGAAATCCTTATTAAGGTGGGGTTTGAGCGACCGCTTATCAACGTTATCCTGAATTGTATTAAATCATCGAGCCTCTCGGTAATTTGGAATGGGGAAAGACTCACTAGTTTTATGCCGGAGAGGGGGCTTCGCCAAGGGGACCCTCTCTCACCCTACTTATTTGTCCTTTGTATGGAGGTGCTGGGATATAAAATCCGGGCAGCGGTGAAGGAGGGACGATGGAAACCATGCAAATTGTCACGGGATGGGCCAGCCCTATCCCATCTATTTTTTGCCGACGATTTGTTGCTATTTGGAGAAGCAACGTCGAGACAGGCCAAAGTAATAGAGGAAGTGTTGCGCAGCTTCTGTGGAGAATCCGGCCAGAGAATGAATGCTAACAAATCAAGAGTTTGGGTCTCTCCTAACGTAGCTGGACAGAATGGATGCAGCCCACTAAGGAGGTTTGGTATACCTTTCACTCAGGACCTTGGCATTTACCTCGGAGTCCCTCTTCTGCCGGGGGCCCCAAGGAGAGTGCACTACCAGTACATAGTGGATAAAATGCAGAAGCGGTTAAATGGGTGGAGTGGAAGATTACTCTCTCGTGCTGCCCGTCTGGTGTTGATTCGATCGGTGACTTCGGCCCTCCCTACGTATGCCATGCATTCAATCAAACTTCCGGGTAGAACCATCCTAGATATGGAAAGGCTGAACCGAAACTTCTTCCGGGGAGGAAAGGAGGGACAACAAACGATACACCCTGTCGCATGGCAAACAATCTGCACTGGTAGAGCGGAAGGGGGGTTGGGAGTGCGACCCTTACAAGATACGAACACAGTAATGTTGGCCAAACTAGCATGGAGGTTTTTGACACAATCGGACTCTTTATGGGGCCATGTTCTCATAAAGAAGTATGGAGGTAACACACAACTGCAGCGGGGGAAGTTATTTAAACCATGCTCATCCATATGGAGGGCGATAGAAGCTGGGTTTGCACTTCCGAGGGAAGGGCTAGGCTGGCTAGATGGACAACCTGTGTGGAAACTTTCACAACGTGGTAAGTTCACATCTAAGTCGGCTCACAGTTTACTTAAGGAAGTAGTGTTGGCGGTGCCAGCCGTATGGAAGCATATATGGAGAATGAAGGGTCCACCAAGAGGAGCTTTACTCCTATGGTTGATTGCCTATGATCGTTTGAAGACGAGACTCCTTTTATGGCATAGACAGTGTATTACATCGCCAATATGCGAGCTGTGTTCGAAGCGGAGGAATCCACACTCCATGCGGTCGGGGATTGGTCGTAGGGCGGCAGAGATATGGGAGCTGCTGGTTCCTAGACAACAATGGAATCGGTTTTGGGAGTTTGACAATGGCAAGGAGTAGGTGCACTGGAATCTAACGAGGGAGACACAAGCAGGGAGTAGGTCTCCAAACTGGCGGTATATTTTTCGCCAGCAAGTCCAACATATATGGAGGAATAGGAATATGTTTATTTTCCAACAGCAAGCTTTGAAACCAGCAGTTGTAGTATCTAGGCAAATCTTGTTAGATACTTTAGTTTTACTCCGGAATCTAGAACTGGAGTGTTTGGCTCTGCCTCGTCCCCCCTCTGCTTTTGAGGGTACACTTTTGTATTTGTAATTTTTCTCACAGTATTGAATGCCAATACCCCCTTTGCTTAGCAAAAAAGAAAGAGAGAAAATAAAAAGAAGAAAAAGAAAGCATAATCTAAATTCATTTCCTTTGCCACCACAACCACCATCGAAACGAGGAGAAGAAAAAAAAAGGAAGTAAATAAATCAACACACATACAAATACCCCGGAAAGGAAATCCCTCGGAGGAGGGGGGCAACCACCCTCGGAAATTCCTCAGGAATCATCGGGGAACTAAGAGGGAGGGGGCCGAAGTTCTCTATGGAATCATCGGCAAACAGAGGCGGCGATCACCATTTTTTTTTATCGGCGGGCACCATTAAATATATTAAAATATTAAAATATTAAAATATTCTTTAAAATACATATATATTATTAATTGTAATAGTGTAATGACATAAATGCCCTTAGAATTTTTTAAAAAAAATTTATTTAACGGATGGTTTAACATAATTTCTAACTGAAGGACCAATGTCACAATTTTTTTATAATCCAGGGACCAATTCCACCAAAAAAAATTTTTGGAGACTAATGTCACCAAACGTCTATAGTTTGAGGACTATTTATACTAATTTGCCTTTATTTTTTTTAAAAAAAATTGTGTAAGTTATTTAACAAAATTAAAGTCAATTTTTTTTTTAAAACATTTTCACCTTACTCATAACCTCATTACTATGGATAGAGATATAATTCTTGTCAACTATTTAATAATTATCATGAGGAAAAATTAATAATAAACTAATAATAACAAACGTAAAATTCTATATTAAAAAAAAAAAAAAAAAAGGTAAAATTGAGAACAAAACTAAAGGGAAAGAATAGAAAATTATTAATTAATACATTTTTTTTTTTTTTTGCATAACTTGTCTATCATATTTCTAAAGTACCCTCTATTGATAGGAATACAACTCTAGAAACTTTAAAGAGACTAGAGACTAAAGAAGTTTAAAGGGCACATGAGTCTTCAATAAATATTCACATTGAAAGGTACTGAAGAGCGAGTAGATGCCACGTGTGTCTAATGAGCCGAGGTGGATGCCACCAGGTGGACATCTTGGGTCCTGCCCTAATTCTATTCGGTCTTGACTAGCGATCATAGATACCACAAAGATGGTATGAATTCTGACATGAAGATACCCCTAGTACAAGAGGATTAAATATCTTTGACAACAAATATTGTTGGAGCCACCAAATCAGACTGTCGGACAATATACTCTTTCCAAGTGTGATTCTCTCATTAGCTAGGACTCCGAATATAAACGATAACATATACACTATACAAAAGACAAGCCAAGATATCCTAAATAATTTTAAGTGTGATTCCTTGGGAATTTTCCAAATTTAGTCATTGACTCAATCATCAGAGAGCCAACGACTGGGAACACACTCCCGACACTTGACCTTTTTTATAGGACACTTGACAGTAAGTGGAGCCCTCTCATCCTACATGGCACAAACCAGAAGGAGATTCCTGATCACACATAATAAAAAAAAATTATAACACACTCTCTTGAATATCCATTGTAAATATGCATTATTAGAACCATACTAGAGAAAAACTCTAGGAAAGAATTCTAGTGAAGAAAAGAATACACCTTCCCTTGTACACTCTCCTAATTAGAACATTACATAAAATCTTTGAACTAACTGTATTTCAATTTAGCGTCGCACACTCGCACTAGCTTTCAAATGTTAAAATTGATAACACCTTTGTGAATAAATCCTTCAAAATAGTTACTAATCTCTTGTCGAAAGAAATATCACATTTCGTATAAATGTATTGAGTCATTGATCAATCACATTAATAATTTATTTCATGAATTACTATGATCTCTTCATAATTTGAAGAAATAACAAGAAATATTTGTCTAATAAGATATCTTCACATATAGAAGATGACATTTATAAGATCTCGGAATTATTGAAAACTTTGTTTAATTTTATTCTAATGTCTAATAGTGGGATATGAACTAAGTGTTATAAAACTATTGTTAACAAAAGCAATATATAACAAAATGTAAGATATAAATCAAATGAAAAGAAGAGGAAGAGAGAGATCCTTGTATTTCATATATCTTCTTGTGTATTAATCTCCTAACATAACTACACATTTAACCCCTATTTATAGGGATGAAGAGGTAGTAGAGATAATGTAAATAATAACAATAATGGAGTTAATTAAGTATGAAGATAGTGAAAGTAATTAGGTATGGAGATAGTGAAAGTAATTAGGTATGAAAATAGTGAAAGTAATTAGGTATGGAAATAGTGAAAGTAATGAAGATAATTTAGGTATGGAGATAGTGAAGGTGATGAAGATATTGAAGGTAGTTGACATACAAATATTCATAATACTCCCCCTATTTTGTATGTCCATTGTACAATAAATATGTCTCATACTCCCATTCAATGTGATGAATCTTCAGGGTTCACTTCTCCTTGGATGTCTATTACATAAAGAATATGCCTCGTTGAAAACCTTATCGGATAAAAACCCAGTGGGAAAAAATTTTGATTAAGGGAAAAAGAGTACAATATTCTTTTATGTACGCACAACTCCAACTCCATTATTTACGACTTTTATGTCGTGATCCAACTGCTTCATCATCGATTTCGTTACCATCACATTGATTTTATTGTCTTCCACAAGAAGAATCTTAGGTTTTAAGGAAGATTTTACTTCTGCAGAAGTACTCTTGCTAGAGAAACATTCTGAACTCTGTTCCATTGTAGTAATAATTCCGTCCGATGCGAAGGTGAGAAACCGTAATTCCTGAAATTACGCCTCCTTCATTGGTCATTCTCGAGGAATATGAAGAATCCATACATCGGCGGGTATTGATCTCAACACTCCCCCTGTTGAGATGAACTCTTGAAATCTTTGAACCGACGCAAACCAATTTTATATCTCAATTTCTCAAAGGTTGCAGTTGGAAGAGCTAAGATTATCACATGACCGGATTTGAAGTACATCAATATCACCCTTCTTTTGAAGTTCATGAGTAAAGAAAAATTTGGGTGAAATGTGTTTTGTCCTATCTCCTTTGATATACCCTCCTTTTAATTGAGCTATACAAGCTGCATTATCTTCATATAGAGGAGTTGGAATCTCACTTCCGGGAGATAAACCACAACTCTCTCTAATATAATGTATTATTGACCTCAACCATACACATTCTCGACTTGCTTCATGAATGGACTATTATCTCAAGCATGATTAGAAGAAGTTGTTGTTATAGTTTGTTTTGTAGAGTGCCATGATATAGCAGTATTGCCATATGTAAATAAATAGCCAGTTTGAGAACGTGCCTTATGCGGATCGGAAAGATAACAAGCATCCGCATACCCAATTAATATTGGATCATTTTTATTTGAATAAAATAATCCGAGGTCAATAGTTCCTTGGAGGTATCTAAAGACATGTTTAACACCATTCCAATGTCGTCGTGTTGGTGAAGAACTAAATCTTGTCAATAGATTTATAGCAAATGTTATATCAGGTCGAGTGCTATTTGCTAGATACATTAATGCACCAATAGCACTTAAATATGGTACTTCAGGACCAAGTAGTTCTTCATCATTTTCTCGAGGTCTAAAAATATCTTTATTTACATCCAGTGACCTCACGACCATTGGAATACTAAATGGATATGCTTTATCCATGAAAAATCTTTTCAAAACTTTAGCTGTATATGTTGACTGAAGAATAAAAATTTCATCTTCCACATGTTCAATTTGAAGCCCAAGACAAAACTTGGTTTTCCCAAAATCTTTAACTTCAAATTCTCTCTTCAAACAATCTATAGCTTCTCGGAGCTCTTCCGGAGTTCCGATGAGATTAATATCGTCAACATATATAGCATGAATCACAAAACCAAAATCCGATTTCTTAATAAATACGCATGGACAAAGTTGGTCATTTTTATATCCCGAATTCAATAAGAATTCACTAAGGCGATTGTACCACATGCGTCCAGATTGTTTAAGCCCATATAATGATTTCCGTAATTTTACGGAATAATTCTCACGAGGGCCATTAGAAGCCTTTGGTAATTTTAATCCTTCAGGGATTTTCATATAAATTTCCTTTTCAAGGCTTCCATATAGATAAGCTGTAACAACATCCATTAGACGCATATCCACCTTTTCATGAACTGCCAAACTTATAAGATATCGGAGTGTAATAGCATCAATAACGGGTGAATAAGTTTGATCATAACCAATTCCTAACTTTTGTGAAAAGCCTTGTGCGATGAGTCGTGCTTTATATCTTACGACTTCATTATTCTCATTTCGTTTTCGCACAAACACCCATTTATAACCACACGGTTTTACACCATCCGGCGTTTGGACTACAGGTCCAAAAACTTTTCGCTTTGCAAGCGAATTTAATTCCGATTGAATCGCATCTTTCCATTGAGGCCAATCAATTCTATGCCGACATTCTTCAACCGATGAAGGATCTAAATCCTCATTATCCTTGACAATATCAAAGGCTACATTATATGTAAAAGCATTATCATTAGAAATTTTACTTCGATCCCAACTTTTATTCGAAGTTGTATAATCAATAGAGATTTCCGAATTCTCTTCATCATTTGGAATCTTTTCATCGGTTGTCCCTTGGTTTTCGTCATGATCTTCTGGATCATCTGGATAATTTAATCCTCTTTTCTTTCGAGGATTTTTATTTTTAGAACCAAGGGGTCGGCCACGCTTCTGGCGTGCCTTTGATTCAACAGCTATAAGATTTACTTTTTGTTCTTCAGGAACTTCTATTCGTATAGGAGCATCTATAGCTGGAATATGCGATTTAGTGACTCTTCTGGAGTCAGCAAAAGAATCTGGCAGTTGATTTGCAATTTGTTGCAAATGAATTATCTTTTGAACTTCCAGTTCACTCACATTTGTGCGTGGATCTAAATGATTCAATGATGTTCTCCACGCAAGTTCAATTTTATGTCATTTATTCTCTCCCCCTAATTTGGGAAACAAATTCTCATCAAAATGGCAATCAGCAAATCTTGCGTAAAAACGCCCCCGTCAAAGGTTCAAGATACCTTATAATAGACGGGGAGTCATACCCAACATATATCCCCAATCTTCTTTGAGGACCCATTTTTGTTCGTTGGGTTGGTTCAATAGGAATATATACAACACACCCAAAAATTCTCAAATAAGAAATATTAGGCTCGAACCAAAAGTCAACTGTAGTGGAGAAAATTTATGATAACTCGATGGCCTTAAACGCACAAGTGTTGCGGCAAATGTAAAATAGCATGCCCCCAGGCTGCTGTAGGGAGATTTGTTTTCATCAATAACGGTCTAGCAATTAATTGTAGCCTTTTGATAAATGATTCAGTTATACCATTCCGTGTATGAACATGAGCTACAGGATGTTCCATAATTATGCCAATCGACATGCAATAAGAATCAAATGCATGCGAAGAAAATTCACCAAAGCATTATCTAGACGGATTCGTTTAATAGGATAATCAGGAAATTGCGCTCTCAAGCGAATTATTAGGGCAAGTAATCTCGCAAACGCTAGGTTGCGAGTAGATAATAAACAAACATGAGACCATCGGGTCAATGCATCAATCAAAACCATAAAATATCGAAACGCCCACAAGGTGGACTAATCGGTCCACATATATCTCCATGAATCCGTTCTAGAAATGTAGGATTTTCAACTCCTACTTTTAATGGTGATGGCCTTATAATCAATTTCCCTTTGGAACATGCAGCACAAGAAAGCTTATCGGCAGTCAAAACCCTTTGATTCTTCAAAGGATGACCGTGCGTTGTCTCGATAATTTTTCGCATCATAATTGATCCCGAATGACCCAAATGATCATGCCAAATTTTAAAAGTAACGGGATTAGTAAACTTCGGGTTTACTAAATGATGCGCCTCAATGGCATTAATTTTAACATAATATAGGCCAGAGGATAAAGATGGTAGCTTTTCCAACAAATGCTTATTACCGAAGTCATTTTTGTAATAGCCAAATATTCATGACCGTTATCTTCCATAGTCTCAATATGATATCCATTATGTCGGATATCCTTAAAACTCAATAGATTTCTTCGAGACTTCGAGGAAAACAATGCTTTATCAATAGCAATCATAGTTCCTCCTGGTAATATTATATTAGCTCTTTCGGAGCCTTCAATAAGTTTTACACTACCATTTATTGTGGTAACACTTGTTTCTCCCACATTCAAATGAGAAAAATATTTCTCGTATTTCAGTATGGTGTGTGTAGTTCCACTGTCAATTAGACATACACTTTCAATGTCATCATTCAACCAATAAAAGGGGATCATAGCCATTTGGTAATCTCACAAACTTCAGGTTGTGATATTCAATGTAAATAATCTCACAAACTTCTGGTTGTGAATTAAGCAAATAATTTCACAAACTTCTTGTTGTGAATTAAGAAAATAATCTCACAAACTTCTGGTTGTGAATTAAGCAAATAATCTCACAAACTTTAGGTTGTGAGTTAATATTAAGCAATCATAAGACCATCATAATAATAACAAAATATTTATAAAAAAACACTAAATATAAGATAATAAGATAAAGTAAAAAGTTCTAAAAGGTTAAACATATAATACTAAAATATTAAATAACAAAAGATATAACATATAACATATAATATATAATATAATGTTCTAATTCTTTTGGCCACTTCGGGTAGTCATAAACATTTTTAGCACATGAATTATCATCCCGATAATTACGATTATAAGAGCCAAATTTATCACGAGTACATATTCATGATCATACTTATAACCACGACCACGATCTCTTCTGGGATCATGAGTTATAACATCATTCACTTCCGGGAATGGAATAGAACTCGTTGGCCAAGTATCGTGATTTTCATCAACAACTCATTGTTTTGTTGGATTTAAAATCTTGCAACTTCAGGTGCAACCAATTATACCGTGTTTTAGGGATGACGACCATCTTCTGGTGGTCGAACCTTTCTTTAAAAATTTTCCTATAAAACAAGGGGATCTTTCACAGTAAGATATTCTCTTTTCAAATCATCATGAAGATGATGACGGAGATCGCAAATTCAAGTTTAGTAAGATTTATCATAATGGTAAATAACGTACCTTATTATTCTTCAAATAAACTTCAAAAACACTTTACTCGGTAGTAGAGCCTCTAGTCTCAGTTGGTTAGAGACTCGTGCTGATAACGTGTTATAAAACTATTGTTAACAAAAGCAATATATAACAAAATGAAAAGAAGAGGAAGAGAGAGATCCTTGTATTTCATATATCTTCTTGTGTATTAATCTCCTAACAAAACTATACATTTAACCCCTATTTATAGGGATGAAGAGGTAGTAGAGATAATGTAAATAATAACAATAATGAAGTTAATTAGGTATGGAGATAGTGAAAGTAATTAGGTATGGAGATAGTGAAAGTAATTAGTTATGGAGATAGTGAAGGGAAAATAGTGAAAGTAATTAGGTATGAAAATAGTGAAAGTAATGGAGATAATTTAGGTATGGAGATAGTGAAGGTGAGAGGTTTTTCCCAAAATGGCCCTACTTTTTAAAATCACTCCGTGTTTGGCCATGTTTTTCAAACTATTTCCCAATCTGGCTTTGACTCATTTACCGAATGAGTTATTCTGGGTCCCACTGACAATTTTTTTTTTTTTTTTCTCTCCAATTTGTCTTTCCACTCATTCTCTCTCCTCATCTTTCCATCCAAATCGACGGATCGTTTCTTTTATTTTTTTTCCTTTTCTTTTCTTTTTTAGTTTCTTTTTCCTCTCTTCTTCTCAAATTTCCTTTCCCCCTATTTTCCTTTCATCCTCCGGAACAACCAAAAAAAACCCTAGATCGCCGACACTAAATTGATCGCCGTTGCCCGTCCATAGATAGATCTGTGCCGCCGCTGAATCGATTGCCGCCGACGCTGAATCGACTACTGCCGTCAATAGATCTACGCCAACGCTAAGGTATCAGAGGTAAGTGAGAATTGATTCTTTGAGTTGTCTTTCACAATATTACAGTATGAAATTAAAGAGCAGTCAAATTTGAATATGGAAGATATCATTTGGGATATATATTTTTTTTATTCTTATCAAATGTGTGTTGTGTTTTGGAACTTTTGGAGGAAGAGAACAAATAAGGGTTTTTGATTTTGGATGGATATTGTTTAAGGAGATAAGATAGATAGATCGATTACGGAAAGCACATTCTCAAATTGGCGGAAAACTCTGTGGGAATTTCGTTTGAGGTTTTTGTTGTTGTTGCTTTGTTCTTTGTTCTTGGTTTTTGTTTCCTTCGCTTCTGTCTGCTGTGTTGTTTAGTTGTTAGGTGTTGTTGTTTCCTTTTTCCTTTTCCCGATTGTTTTCCCTTTTCTAATTTTAATGGTATCCAACTGGCTTAAAAAAAAAAAAAAGAAGAAAACTCGTGGGAATTGAATGCCAATGAAAAAAAAATTAGAATTAATGAAGCAGTGGTAGTGGTAGTGGTAGTGGTAGCCTCATTGACTAGTCTTCTTCTTACACAGGAGTAGTAGGACAGTGGTGAGATTCCTTTTAGAGATTAAATTTTATTTTGATTTGAATTGGGTGTGATTCCTTTTCCTCGGCAATTAGGGATAAAGCAAATTGATGTGATCTAAGTTTCTTCTTTCTTCTCCTTTTTTTTTTGTCACTTTGTTTCCCTTTTTTGTTTTTATCAACCATTACAAATAAGCAACTTGATAATAATAGTTCATCAAAACCCACATTTTTTTTTTATTGGGAAACATGTTTACTTACTTGTGAGACTGTATTTCCTCAAGAGTGTGGGTAATAGTTAGTCCATTTCCCTCCCCAAAAATTAGAAAAGAAAATATTCATTCCCTTAGAATGAATTTTTATTAGGACAAGAAGACAGCAGCAAAGCAACAACTACCCCTCCTGCTAATTGATAATTGACAAAGCTAAACACAAATTTAAAAAAAAAAAAAGAAAAGAAAAGATAGAGATAATACTAACTCAATAGCTATAATATATAAAACTAAACTAATAACATATCAAATTTTCTATATTTCTTTTAGTTATGTATTTCTTTTTAACATATAAAACTAAACTAATAACATATCAAATTTTCTAATTCAATAACATGTAATTCAATACTTGAACGTCCGAATAACATATATTTTTTTATTAGATGACGAGTTCTACAGAAGTAAATCCAGGTCCAATGAGTCCAGTTGTTTTGAATGAGCAAAATGAGCATAGGACATCTTTAATTTGGGCTGGTGAGAAAGAGACGATTAATAATGCATTAGGTGTGAGGAGATTCGATTCTCGTTTTTTTGAATTGTATAGCATAGCTCCAACTAGGGTGAGAGAGTTGTTAGATATTGCTTTGGGTTTGGGGGGGTAGCACGTGTTGGGTACTTTGTAGTTGATCATAGTTTAGTTACTGCACTTGTAGAAAGGTGGAGACCAGAGACACATACATTTCACCTCTCATGCGGTGAGGTGACTATCACACTACAAGATATTGCATTGTTATGGGGTTTGCCTATTGATGGAGCGCCCATTATCGGGCCAAAAATTGTGGGTAATACTGAATATTTGCAAGATTTATGTGAGAGGCTTTTGGGTTTTAAGCCTAGAATGGATGAAATAACAGGAAATAGAATGAGAAAGAGCGCCTTAGATAGACATTTGTCGGTTTTGTTACCACCCAATGCATCCGAAGAACAATTAGTGCGGTACTCACGCTCCTTAGCACTATTACTAATTGGAGGTTTATTATTCACGGATCGCACGGGTAATAGAATTAACCTTAGATATCTTAGTCATTTAGAAAATTTGAAGGATGCGGTAATTTTAGTTGGGGTAGTGGAGTCCTTGCTTACTTGTATCGGTCAATGTGTATGGCATCAAAATGCGAGACCTGTGAGATTTCAGGTCCGGTGGTACTACTCGGGTAATATGTAATTTAATTGATTGAATTTTTTTCAAGTTAAATTAATTGAAAGTTGAATTCTAATATTAATTTGAATAATTTTTCTTTACGAGTTGTGGGCATGGGAGCGTCTTCCCATATTGAGACCAAATATACTCCTTAAAGACTTAACGGACTTACGGAATTAGCTCCATATGGAGCAAGGTGGCAAGTGGACTTTGATCTCACCAAATTATCGACTCATGTTCTTATGGCTTATCGTGACCCAGCTTGACTCAATGTCCCCTAATCGGGTGATTTTCTATTTTCAATTTAATATACAATTAAATTGAATTGACATTGTTATATTTTATATATATATAGTTTGCAATGAATTTAATGGGAATTTGGTAATTTGCATGATAGTTAAGTAGTTTGCATGAATTGTATTAATATAGATAGCATATTGCTATTATTGCATGAATTCATTCGCATGGCATCTAGTTTTTGTATGCTTTGTTTTTGCATTACAGTATGTTAGTTGATGGTTTAGGTAATTTAATTTGCAAGTTATATTTTGTATTTTTAATTTTCCATGACTTTGCATGGTTTAAATGTAGATATTAAGTAGTTTTTCATGTTAGATGTCTTTCATTTTCTATTCAATGTTCTTCAATCATGTAATTGTATTGTATGAATATATATATATATATATATATATATATATATATTGTAGTTTTCATGGATGCCATACAATGACATTATTGGAGCTCTTCCGGAGAGATATTTAATTGGTCACAACATATGGAGTGCTTCAAGTACCATTGATATGTTGGGAGATTGTCGAGATCCATTGTCCCGATCGAGTTACTAGACAATTTGGTCTTTTTCAATCAATTCCAAAACATGTTCATGTCTATCTATCCTACCTTCACAAATGTCGATTGCGTGGCAATTCATCTATTGATTGGTTGATAACTCACCGGTCTCATCTTGCTTCGTCGGGAAAATCGATACAATCTTGCTCTTTCTCAAATACCTTGTACAATAAATGGAAGTGCGTGTCGATGATTATTATTCTTGGTATATCACAATTACTCGCATTTTAGTAGGCGATCCGATTTACGGAAGCCACGTCGATGCGGGCTATTCCATTACCGGGTCTAGTGCTGTTATATTGGTAATTTCCACTTGATAGTTCATTGTATTCACTATTTATTAATAAATGCTTTATTTACTTCTTACATTTTGGTGTAGGCCAATGCTGCTGAGGCTTGTCTCGATATATGTGAGGAGCGGTTGAAGAACATACGAATCACAAGATCGAGTTTGTTTTAGTCGGATGAAGGAATTACTTACTCGTGGGCTTACCCGCGGTAGGATCGAGCCTTGGCCATCACGACGCAACATGTGTATTTCTCGGATCGAATTTGTGGTTAATCCGACTAGGCGACCCGAGAATCGAGTCTTCACCCGTGGAGCCAAAGGGGTCAAGAGGGAGGCAAACAACGCAAAACTACAAATGTTGATCGAGTGAGAAAGAAGAGGACGAAGAGGCATTTGGTTTTGGCTCACCTTCTCAATCTCCTCATGAGTGTCTCACTCTAGAATATGCATGTGGTTCTATCTCAATTTCTCGGGCCTCCCGAAGACAATCGAACACAAGAAAATGTGAGTGGTTCATCTTCTCGGCCTCGATGACGTATTCTGAAGAAGCTATACCTTGTACTGAAATTAGACCTCGACGAGTTCGGAAGGCCGTTAATAGATATACCCCGGATGATATATAATAGTAATGAACTTGTTTTGACATTGGTGTATTACAAATTAATTAAGCTGATTGTTTGATATTGTTATATTAAGTTTTATGAGGTGAATTAATAATAATATTATTGTTTATTTTTATGATTATTTGATGAACCCTTATTCTTCTCTTCTTCGCCCGAGATTGAATTTTGGACGGGACAAAAAATTTATGACTCGACACCGTTCGAGTCATAGCATTCTCCTCCGCCGAGGATCAAATTTTGAACAGTGGAGAATTCATGACCCTCGCTACCGTGAGTCAGAGCATTCTCCTCCTGCCCGGGATCAAATTTTTAATAGTAGAGAATTCACCTATGACTCCCAGATGGCAGCCACAGCATTCTCCTCCGCCGGATCAAATTTTTAATAGTAGAGAATTCTATGACTCGTACAGCCGTATGAGTCATAGCATTCTCCCTGCCGGGATCAAATTTTTAATAGTAGAGATTCAGAGATTCTGCTCCCGCACGGATGAGTCATAGCATTCTCCTGCCCAAGAGCAAATTTTGAACAAGTAGAGAATTCTATGACTGATCGTACTGCGATGAGTCATAGCATTCTCCTCTGTCCGAGATCAAATTTTAGACAAGAGAGAATTCTATGACTCAGAGCACAATGATGAGTCATTCTCCTCCCACCCCTCCCGGAATCAAATTTTTAATAGTAGAGAGAATTCTATGACTCATACGAGGGTGGAGTCATAGCATTCTCCCTGCCCGAGATCAAATTTTGAAAAGAGAGAATTCTATACTGACTCGTACAGCGTATGAGTCATAGCATTCTCCTCCGCCCGAGATCAAATTTTGAATAGTAGAGAATTCTATGACTCGCAAAGCTCAGCATGAGTCAGTAGCATCCTCTCCTCCCGCCCGAGATCAAATTTTGAACAGAGAGAATTCTATGACTCGTACAGCATGAGAGTCAGCATTCTCCTCCCCCCGAATCAAATTTTTAATAGTAGAGAATTCTAGCGACTCACATGCGTATGAGTCGTAGCATCTCTCTCCCTGTCCGGATCAAATTTTTAATAGTAGAGAATTCTATGACTGACTGAGAAATGGAGTCATAGCATTCTCCTCCGCCCAAGAGAAATTTTGAACAATAGAGAATTCTATGACTCGACCATGCGTATGAGTCATAGCATTCCCTCTGCCCGAATCAAATTTTTAATAGTAGAGAATTCCAATGATGAGTCATGCGCATCTCCTCCTCGCCCGAGATCAAATTTTGAATAGTAGAGAATTCTATGACTCATAGATGAGTCATAGCATTCTCCTCCGCCCGAGATCAAATTTTGAACAGGAGAGAATTCTATGACTCGTGATACGCGTGATGAGCTAGCATTCTCCTCCCCCGCGAATCAATTTTTAATAGTAGAGAATTCTATGACTCAAGCAATGATGAGTCGTAGCATTCTCCTCTGCCCGAGATCAAATTTTGAACAAGAGAGAATTCCTAATGACCAAACCATGTATGAGTCATAGCATTCTCCTCCGCCGAAATAAAATTTTACTAAATAATGATACGACTCATTCTTACAACACAACATCAATGCAATTCAACATATAAACCAAAATATAATAGAAAAAACACATCAATTCGATATATATTCCAAAATGAGTCCATGCTAAAAAATAAAATCAAAATACAATAATGAGTTTGTTATAATGTTGGAAAAATTATATTGAAATACACACTAAACAATCAACAATCAGTAGTTCGGTTTGAGTCGATGAGACAAGTTCTTCTATTATGACCGACATATGCCGTTACCACATCTTGGAGGTGAATCGGGATTTCTTGCATCCATTGAACCTCGATACCTCCTAGAGCGTGAACGACCCGGACCACCACTCTTCATATTATGTTTATTGCGGTGGAGTACGAATGCGGCTTCATTCCACCACAGCTTCTTCATTTGCGCGAGGATAAAAATTTACCTCGTAAATCAACTTGTAATTAGAGCTTGAGTAAAATGGCATAACAAATGAAGTTGGATCCCGTCCGCGATGTCGACATACCGCAAATACATGAGAACAAGGTATTCCAAATATCGACCATTTATTACAACTACAAGATCGTTCACCGATGTTTATTGTGTAAACATTATTTCCCCTTCCATCTCCCCTCGTTGGTGTACTAACCCTATATATTCCAGTTTGAATATTGTAATAAAAAACAGTATGCCCTCTTGCTTTTTTCTCATTTTTAACAAATTGTCTCCAAATTATAGATGGAAAAGGATGTATAGTGTGTGCCTCATCTCGATATTTACTAAAATAATGTACAAGTTTGTCATAAACGAACTCGACCAAAGCCTTCAAAGGTAAAGCACGACACTTCTTCAAGACACTATTTAATGATTCGGATAGATTTGTGGTCAAACAACCATACTGTAACCGCCATCATATGCTAGTGTCCATTTTTCCTTATCTATTGCGGCCAAATAATTAAATGCTTCCGGGTTCCTCATTTTGATCTCTTCCATAAACTCATTAAATTTTGTGACCTTCCGGTTGATCCCGCCTTATACATCAAATCCGATAGCTCTTTCCTTTTGAATGCCACCTTGAAGTTTGCCCTTACATGTCGTAAACAAAACCGATGGGATGCGTGTGGTGGTTGCCATTCAGCTGATGATTGATTGCACTCAAAATACCCTTATGCCTATCGAAAATTAAGCATACAGTCCTATTAAGTACCACATAATGTCAGGAAGTCGTAAAAACCAACTCCAACTTGCGGTAGTTTCTTCATCAACAATTGCAAATGCCAAGGGATATATATGGTTGTTTGCATCCCAACTACTTGCGATTAGGAGTACGCTTTTATATACACCTCTAAGAAATGTACCATCTATAGAAATGACAAGTCGACAATGGGCAAAACCGGAGATAGATGCATTGAAAGACCAAAACATATAGTTAAATACCTTATCATTTTCAAGACTGGATTGATGGTGTTTCCAATGTAAGATTGTGTTTGTATTTGCATCTTGTAAGGCACGCATATACTTCGGTAATACTTTGAAAGTGTCTTCTCAACTCCCGAACAACATTTCAATTGCAGCTTTCCTCGCGTGCCATCCTTTCTTGTAAGAACAATTACATTGGAATACGTTGTGCACTTCTTTTTGGATAACACTCACATGAGTCTCCGGGTCATTCCTTATGAGATGTAGGATGTTTCTTGCAATATACTTATGTGTCAAATTTCCGTGGTTATTATTCACAACTCGCATGATACACGTGTGATCATGATTTAAAACCGAAATCGCCACTGATTGAATGATTGTTTCCAAATGACTCGAATATACCAACTGCATGGATTTTGTGTAGTCTTGTTCTTGCATTCAGTTGTCCATATGGTACTCTTACTTTTGATAACGGTAAATTCTCGACCTTGTTGTATGTGCCACATTCTTACAAAGCATAAAGGACTTGAGCCTTATCAGTAAATCTCATTCCCAATCTCAACTCCTTATCATTTTCGGACCATCTATGTATATTAATATGTTCCCCTTCAATGTCTTCATGCAAAGGTTCACCGGAACCCATATCACTATAACATGGATATGAATGAAATGATGAAGTAGGATTTGAACATTGTGGATTGACATTATTCTGGTTGTCTTCATTGGTCTAAATCACATCCATCATCATCGCTAGCCAGGTTCCCCATCAAAAACCCCAGGTTGCCCCTAAACAATCCATAAATGTGGGATCATCATTTGTTGATTGTTGAGATGTCATGGGATTTACATTCAAATTTATATGTGTCGTTTCATTCTCCGTTGCTTGATATGATCTTGAAGCATTCGATGCCCCCATTGCGGTTGAACATGAGTTACTACTAGTCGAAGAAGCTACCTCATTCGCCCGTGTAGCATATGGATTGAATGAAACATAGTTTGGACTTGACAAGTTGGTCGGAATTGGAAATGTGAAATCATTGTCAATACATATATTGTTTTGCATCATATTTGATTGCACCACATGTGTTGGAGATCCATGAATTATTGGTGAAGAAGGAGGATCGATGTGAACTTCTTGAACCAAAACACTAACACCCACAATCTTGAAGTCACTTGGTATTGACCAAATATGTTCCATATCTTCCTCATCTATGACCTCAATGGCACCGTATTGGACAAATGAACAACCTCTTACAACACCGAAAGCGTAGTATGAACTTTAAGTTCGTTGTTGTCATATCAATACCTCTATAATTGCAAACCTTTTGAACAATATCGAATAAGACACTTGTCTTCTAAACACCCATGATTTTTTTTTTGGCCCTTCAAAATATGGATTTCCATTTCCATCGTAAAGAATACTAGAATCCCAAAAGAAATTTAGTCTAATTGGTTGCTCCAACAATGCCATCTAAAAATTGTAAAAAAAAAAATCAATATATTAAAAATTTCCATATATAATGTTTCTTTATAAACACAAATAAGAAACCATAAACCTAAATAAATCATCACCTAAAAATCTAAATATAATACAATCAACCATAAATAATTAATATGTACAAGAAAAATTCATTAAAAATACAATAAAAGTCAAGATTTACCCAACTTGAGTCATAAACAAAAAAAAAAACATTAAAATAAGTCATATAAAAAGATGATATATATTATGTAATTAAATAAAATATTAAGATTTGTTAGTTATACTTACAATATGTGGTTGAAATTCCTTGGATAGATCTTGAGACAACAAATTTGGAGAGAAATTTTTGAGAGAAATTTTGGGGAGAGAAATTTTGGGGAAAGAAATTTTGGAGAGAGAAATTTTAGAAAGAAAGTGAAGTTCAATTTGAGTTTAAAAGGGGATCCGAAATTTTAGAACTATGACTCATTCAGCGTATGAGTCATAGTATTAAAATATATATATATATATATATATATATATATATTACATATGCAAATAAGGAAAAAAAAAAGAAAAAAGAAACGGCGTTATTTTTAGACGGAAAGGGAGGAGAGAGAATGAGAGAAAAGAGAAAATTAGGAGAGAGAATTTTTTTTTTTTTTTTTTTGCCGGTGGGGCAGAATGACTCATTCACAAAATGAGTCAAAGCCAGATTGGGAAATATTTTGAAAAACATGGCCAAACACGGAGTGATTTTTAAAAATAGGGCCATTTTGGGAAAAAACTCCGAAGGTGATGAAGATATTGAAGGTAGTTGACATACAAATATTCATAATACTAAGGGTATATTTGGGCAGCTTTATTTTGAAAAATCCCTTTTTACTCACAAAAAAAAAAAAAAAAGAGTATTGAATAAGGCCAGATTCAGAAATAGTTTAAAAAATATGGGCCAAGCTAGAGCTTTTTCAAAAAGTTGGGCTAGATTGGGCAATAGTAATAATAATAATAATAATAATAGCTCTCTAACTAAAATTGGTGTATTGTTCGTGTGAAGGATGCAAATTTAAGCACGAAGCCTGCCAAAAAAATCGGGGGAAAGAAGGGAAAGCAAAAGAGGAACGGCAGAACAGAAGGTCTCCTCCGGCGCGGTACTGTAGTTACAGGCAATCCAGATTCCAGAGGGGAATTTTAGCTATCGGCTCTAAACATCAGGTAATAATTTATTTATTTTATTTCCTTTTTTACTGTTTGTTAATTCATTTTTAAACTTATTCACTAATTTGGGCTATGATTTTGTCGAATTTCTTATTCAATGTTTATCCTTTTAGTGCTGTCTTGCTATGCGTTTCATGCATTTATTTGAATGTTTTTGTGTTCCTGGCTGCTTTAGTAGTTATGGATAACAATAAGCACAATCATTTCTATGTAATATGCTTTATAGAGTATCTAGCGTTTTCAATTTGGTGTCTCGGGTTTAATTGGCCAACTTTATTTGCTTTAGTTTGATATACCAGATTGTATGATCAATTTCTCTTTTGAGATTCTGAAAGAATAATCATTTCCATCTTCTCTTAGGTTATTTACATATGGAGGCAGAAGTTTTGGATGCAGATATAGTTTTGCCAACTCAACTGAAATTTAAGAAGATTCAGATGCACGAGAAGTATCCGAAAGGGCAATCTCGAGGGAGGCACTGGAAACATCTTAAACAGATCATTCAAGCTGAGAATTACCAAAACTATACTTCAAATGAACCGAATTGTGAGTTCTGAATCAATTACCTTAACCACATGTTATAATTGCAATATCGGATGGCCATATTAAATAAGTAGGAGCATTAATATTCTAAAGTATTCTTTGTGATATGTCTTGGTAAGTGCATTGCATGATACTGAAACATGAGCATAGTATATGCATAAGATAATAGAAAATCATTAACTTGTCATTCATCCTCAGTTGATGCATCCTAGATCTTCTAATTCATCCTATAAGATTATTTCTGTTCCACTCTTGTACACCCATGTATCCTCAGTTGATGCATCGTAGATCTTCTAATTCATCTTATAAGATTATTTCTGTTCCACTCTTGTACACCCATGTTTTTTCTGTTGGATTAGTATAAATTTAGCCTATTAAAAAGAAAAAAAAAAAGGGGCGCGGGGGGAATGTTATGTTTGAGTTTTGGTTTAAGAACTTTTCTGATCATTGATGCGAAGGTGTGGAACTTGTATTAGCATATTTGTTAGACATCAATGGGAGGAAGCAGAATGTGAGTACTTCTGTAGTGATATAGAGGGAGATGAAAAACACACTTTAGAATTCTCTTATATTTTTTTACTCTTTAGTCAGCTTAACTTTTGCTTGGTAGTATTTCATATAGGTCTATTACTTTTCTCTTTAAAAGAATGAATGGTAAAATCACGAAAGCTAACTGCTGATGCAGGGATTCCTGATTTTATAACACAGTTAAATTATCTGTTGGAAAAATGTTTGTTTGGCTGGAAAAAAAAGAAAAAAAATTTGGCAAACAAATAACTAGATAGAATGACAAGACCACTTTTGGTTGACAGATGTGAAGATTAGATGTACACTCTCTAGAATATTCATGCTATGACATTTAAATTGTGTTTTCAAGAGGATCTGGAAGTTTATAGTTGATTTTTTGAACTTAGACCAAAAGTTCAAGAATCTGTATGAGAAAGCATGAAGTATATTGTCTCTTATCTTTGCTAGAATGTGTGGGGGTTTTGAAGTTTATGACAAATTCAAGCTAAAATTGAATGTTAGTGAACACTCTGAGATGAAGGACATAACATCCTTTTCAGATCTATTATTGAGGGTTAATATACTTGTAGAAATATACCAAAAAACCAATATCAAAAGTTTGATAATCTATGACCACATCAGCTGGCAATAATATGAAAATTGGCATGTCTGTGCTTTTTCTATTAGTTAAAGAAGTTTGCTTTCTCAGCTAAACATATGCTTTTTTATGGTCATTATGCAGATGTTAACATCGAGTCACCTCCCTCCATGCATCCTTGCAAAAGAATTTGTGATATTACGGGCTTTGAGGTATTGTTAAAACTTTGTTTTTGAATGATAGATTGTCTGGATTCATATAGGCTATATGCTCAATATTCCCTGGAATTAGACTTTAGTTTCTTTGGACTATCATATATTGGAACTAATTTTACAAACTGAGCGATGGTACTGTGATTATGGTGATTTTCATTTTCAACTTTTAATTGTTTAAGAAATTGGGTTTACTTAGTCATTTTAAAATAGAAAAATTACATTGAAATTTTTATTTAAAAAATCGTTTTGGGTATATTTTTAAATGTCAGCACTTGAGTTAATAGAAAAAGTTTTAAAATATAAAAAAATCATATATTAAAAAATTATAATCAATACAATAATATTTTATTTTTTCAAAGTAAAAAGATTTGGTCAATTTTTCAATTTTAAATCTATAGAGAAAATTGCCAGACAAATATGACTCTTAAGTTTGCTTTTAATACAACCCTTATGAATAATATATGTGATCTTGAAATCTTCATCTGTTACAATTCTTCTCAATCTTGGCAGAACTAACTATGGCATATATTCTCTAGTTTTCAGTTAAGCTTGTTATGAAAAGCCTAAGCACGCAGAGAAATATGTTTCTCTCTCCATCGAGCTCTTTAATTAAAGCAATTTGGTGACTAAATACTAATGTTGTCGAAATCTTGTCAAAAGTTATTATCTTGTTATCCTAAAATATTTTCCAATCTTTTAAATCAATAAGTTATTTGTTTTTTTTTTTCCCTAAAGCCACTATCTATTGACACACATAATTTTCAATAAATTGTTAAATATTTTTAAGCACACGTTAGTCATTTCTAGTATATTTCTGTAAGTGTAAGTGTTAACAATTTCAATAATCCTTGACATGATTTTTGGAATGAAGTAATACAATTTGCAATTGCGTAGAATTTATCTGCAAAAACTGGATATGGAGTTAAAATCGCAGCATATTTAATCTGATTGATATACGTAGAAGATACCCTTTAAAATGGGAAAGTGACGAACATGCATGGCAGATCTCATGCTTGAGGACTCTTGTATTCAAGAGCTCTGCATCTTCGGCTATGTTGAGTTCATCCACTTTACTATCATGTCATTTAGAGCCTAATCTTGTCGTACCAGGATAAAATTCTGCTAATTTGCTCCTTGGTTTTATAACATTGATATGATTTTTCTGATTTAGCTTGCAATTCTCTCTTATCTTATCCCTTGCTTTTGTAAATGAAATTGGTAATTTAATGGGTACCATTTCTTTTCTTACCTTCCAGGCACCTTACTTGGATCCAAGGACAAAACTGCGTTATGCAAATGCGGAGGTCTTTAAGATCATAAGGTCTCTTCCTAATGATTATGTTCAGCGGTATTTAGCCCTTAGAAATGCAGCAGTTGTTCTGAAATAGTTGTTAGATGATAATTAGCATCTCCCTTAGGTTCCTACTACCTCCATGTTCTGTACCTGCACTGTATAGAAGACTGAAGTAATTGACTGATTTGTAGTTGTTTCTCCTATCAGTCCCTATTATTTTAATTCCACTTGTTTTCTTGGCACTGATGATTGGCTAGAGGGTATTCTTCGCATACCTTCTCTTTTAGTTGAACTTGAGGAATAGGAAGGTTTGGCTACCAAATTTCAAATTTAACTTGAAATTTAAAAATGATTTTTTTTTTTCTTCAAAATAATAAAGTTCCCTTTGTTATTTTCCTTCTTTGTGTAACACGCCTTCTCAGCAGCCACTCTGACCCTGATGCCCGCCCAGCAATCACCATAATGAGGAAATTATAGCATGTATATAGTTATTTGTTTTCACACAACTCACTTTTGATCCCTTCTTTTCTTTCCTCCCATTTTTCTCATCTGCTTAAATCAAAGGCTGGCTCTTGTGGTCAGATTTCTCATTTAGAAGAATCTTGACCATTATATTGTTTTATAGATTTCTATGATTTCTCTCGGCTTCTATTCTTTCACCTAAAACTTAGAATTATCTAATCTATGTGAGGATTAGTGACTGTTTGTTTCCCCTAATTGCATTTAGGCTAAAACGCTTTCCCTCACTTGTCATCTCCAATCCTATCTTGACTATTAGTTTTTTCATAGACAATTCATGGATCTCTGAAAGGTGAAAATTGCAAGTGTGATAAATAACTTTGATGTGTACTTTTTTTTTTTTTTTTCTGACTCAGATGAGATTATGGTTATGTAGTCGTTGAATCCAGAAACATTCTGTAAAAAGTCCGGAAGTGTAACGATAGAAAGATCATATCGAGAACACATAATTCTGGAAGTACAGACAATGCATCTTTAATATATATATACACATATACCTGATGAGAAAATGATCTTTTCCCCGTCCCCCTAGAGTACTAAATATATGCTATATGCAAACATATCTTTGTCAGTTAATTGGAAGAATTCTATGACTAGAACTTGCCCTTGATTACTGTGCTTGAGATGCAGAGGATACCATAGTCTCCAGAGATTCTATGCCACAAGTTTCTGCGCCTGCGTTTCCCGCAGCATCTGGATTAATTGGACAAGCAACAATGGCAGGTATGCATTTTCTTTCCACTGAACTCGTGTAGGGATGATGATGGAAGCAAAGCAAATCATCATCCTGGCATCGCATCTCCATCATCACGGTGCCGGTGCCGGTGCCAGTGCCACTGGAACGCGGAATCCCACAATTACCTCCTTTCAAATTAGTGCTAGAATTACAGTGCTTTTGGAAAGGGAAAACCCCCAATTCGGCATCAATTTTGCGTCTAAGGTCAAGGAAAAGCCCTCTAAGCCTGGAGATTTCAGTTTCAAGAACAGCTTGTCTCTGTACTTTCCTAATCAACTGCTGGTTCACAAGTCTGAGTTTCTTAACTTCCTCCTCCAGGTAAGCCGTGTGAGCCTTCTTCTTCTCTCTGTACTTCCTGACAGCTTCTCTGTTTCCGGTAGTCGTCGTCTTTGTCGTTGTTGTCGTCCTCCTCTTGGGTTTTGATGGTGGGATGATTTGGGTGTGAGTATGGTAGCATGTGTGAGTATGTGGTGCTGCAGCATCAGGGGCAGGTGGGTTGCAAGTATGAGTGTGAGTACATGTTTGGGCACTTCTCAAAAACTCATCAAGAAATGAATCCACAGATTCTCCTGATTTATGGATATTATTAGTTCCAAATTCATGCTCCGAAAGATCCACTGCCTCTCCTCCATCATCCATCGGATTCCAAGAAACGAAAACGTCAGTATCAACAAAACAACAACAACAACCACATAGACAAGAATTCCAAATTGCACAGAGAGTGAAGAATCTGTATGATGAGCAACAAAATAGAGCTGATCGATGATCGATCAATCAAGAAAATCTAGCATCAAGTTCATCAGTTTATCTCCAAAAATATAGCGACTTCCTTTACTCTGAGGAAGAAGTGAAAATCTTGATGGGAATGGGAAAATAGAATCATAAGAAAAAAAGACAAGATATGACAATAAAATATTTTCTTCTGGAAGTGGAAGTGGTTAGGAGAATCAGAGCTCAGGTGGGACAGAAGGTGAGATAAGAACGCGAATGGCCATAATTCGTGCCCAATACAAGTCACACTTGAAGATTCTTGATTTCTCTTCTCTATTAATTTCTATTTCTATTTTTTCAATTATTATATTAAAAAATATTTTGATATTTTTAGTTATTTATTTTTTATTATTGAACTAAGATTGATAGACCGCAATTGATATAATTGATTTATTGAATTAGACTTGATCAAAAGAATAATTTTTCCTGAAGAAAGAATTTGTTGTTTCTCTCTCTAGAGTGGAAAATCTCCTCTCTTTCTTCTTAGAGTTGAATTCCCTTAGAATTGTTTCTAGACTTTGGAGAAGCTATCTCTGTTAATTTTCTTCATAGTAACCGGGAGCACTTGAGACTCATTCATTAAGACTCCCTTTAGCTTGAAATTAGAATATTTCAACTAGATTTCAAACTCTTTTTATCATGGGAAATTTTCTTGACTTAAGATAACCCACTAAATGCTCCAACTATTGTTGGTCGCCTGTACTCTCAACAAACCATCAACGCGAAAGCAGTTATTGTTGTCCTTTCTACATCTTGGAACCTAGGACAAAATGTTGAGCTGAAAGTCATAGACACCAACACAATCACATGCTCCTTCAAAAGGTCAAGCGACAAGGACAGAGTAATCAAGGCAGGACCATGGGAAGTCAAGGGGGCCATACTAAGCCTTCACCGCTAGCCCACAAATCTAACAATAGAGGAAATTTCTTTCCACCTCTACACATATTGGGTTCAAGTCCACAATATTATGCCAAACAGAATAAACACTGAAAATGCCCAGAGAATAGGTAGCTTTCTTGGAAACTTTATTGACATGGAATATAACAACTTTGTATGCAGGACACAAAAGTTCTTTTGAATAAAAGCTGGATGTCACATACAAAGAGAAGACGAATGAAAACTCTGGCTTTCTTTCAAAAACAAAAGATTGGCCGATTTTTGCTATAGATGTGGTATGATAAATCATACAAAAATAACATGCACAACTCAGATGACAACTGAAGGGAAACAAATCTGAAATATGATTTTGGACCATGGATGAGAAGCTCTTCCAAATCAAACCAAAAAATTCAAGGATATAGCTCAATCACTGGAGAGAATCCGCTAGAGTATACACAGGAGCACACTCCATGAGGTTCTGTACTACATCTAAAAGAAACTTCATGGGCAATCTCAACTGAAGGCGACAGGATGACATATAGACTTCCCCTAGCAAATATTTCAAAATTTCACCTGGAGGAATCCCGCCGAAAAGCAATAACCTACGCCCAGACACTTCCTACCACAAAGAGACAAGAAACTACCACTCCTACAACCCATAAGGCCCAAACTACGTAATCAACTAAGGCACCCAACATGGAAAGCCCAAACACCACACCCGCACTAGATTTAAATTTCATGAACCCAATTTCTGTCCACCCAATACCTAAGTCCATGGAACCAATTCTTTTAGTGGACCCAAACCTCCCACATCTCAATTCATATCCAATATATATTGAACCGATAAATCACCATCCCACCAAGAAAAGACATGGAAGCCTAGATTTAACCATCTCCAAGAAATATAAACTTAACTCTCCAGACTCGGTACAAGAGGCAATATCTCAATTGAATATATTCACTCAAACAACGCAACAAACAGAGGAAGCACATACGAGCAGCAACATTGAGACTACAATTTAGGTGGAAAGGATAGCTATCAAATGCAGAAGATTTATTCATATGAAACACCAAGTTCGCAACATGCATGCACACAACCCATCTCCTCTCTGCATTTCTGAAGTGATGGAAGTAGAAGGTGACTTTGAAGATGAAGGGGCGACAGACAGGACCCTTTCCCCCATAAGATATGATCATATTATTTTGAAATTGTGTGGCATCGACCAACTTGCAGCAATTCAACATCTCAGAGGACTAATCTCCCCCCACATACCAGATTTACTATTTTCTATTTGAGACTGAATGTAATAGCAACTCTAGAGCTAAATAACTTTCTTTTGATTTTGGTTTTGAATGTTTTGAGGTGGTTCTGTCACATGGTCGATTGGGTGGTTTGATACTTATGTGGCACAATTTTATCAATTTGAAAGTTATTTTTTCTAATGATTTTTTGATTAATAGCTTGAATTTTTAAGAAAAACAAGACCAACCATGGCAACTTTCAGCAATTTACGGCCCTCCAACACACACACCCCAATAATTCTTTTTTTTTATTGCATTTCAACTATTAGTGAAAGTTTTTAAGGCCCTTGGATTATTATAGGGGAATTTAATATGGTCTAACTCAAGCAAATAAATAGGGTGGCCGCCCAGTAATAAATTCTAGTGATGGAGGGTTGTTTAGAATTATTGACAAATTTGGGCTCATTGACCTTGGTTTTCTTGGAACCCATTGTTGTGCAAAATATGTAACACGAGTGCAAGCATACACTGTCAACAAGTAATACAGTACTCAAGTACCGGATATCGATCCCACAGGGACTATTTAGAAAATCATGTGAAATGTACGTAACAGAGTGTGGATTAAAAATAGATCAAAAGATTGTTTGTTAACTAAATCTACTCAAAACGTAAATGCAATTAAACAATTAAGAAAATAATAAATAAAAACAATAAACAGAACGGAACATAACGCAAACAATCGGATTAGGAATATATATCAAATTAATTGAGCACTAGACTAGTTTTCCCTTGTTATGTATTAAAGATGACCAATGCTGTACCGATGCTATATCGATACTATAGCAATGAATCCAGAATTTCTCAAAACATATGCGCATTTTTCAACATCACATAATTTCAGTCCACAACAATAAACTCATATGTCTATGCAGTTTATAATTATGACTTCACAAGTATATATCCAAAATTCTCAACGGATTATGCAAGGTAATTATATATGTCTACACAATTACAAAGTCGAATTCACAAAATTCAACCAAACACCAATTAAGTGTTATGTCCGTTAAACTTTAATCCTTTCGGATCCAAGCTTCAACTCATTTATCAACCAATGATATTTAATCAACGGAAGATATTAAATTGATAAACACTTAAGAGAATTACCAAACAATCTATAGCTTCAGTACCCACAATTTAAGAGTTTACATAACAAGTTCCAACTAGCCTAGTGGGTGGAAATTTAGCTCATAATTCCAGATTCAAAACCCAACAAAATATATTCCATAGACATTCCGTAAATTTCAGCAAAATAGAGCAATTCGATTCACAGAATTTTCTAAGGAAAACAGGAGAGCTATTTAAATATAATTTCTTAAATTAAACTCTTCCCTCTTTGAATTCAATTGGTCCGCTTCGATCTTGAACTTGAGAATGTCTTCTCGTCGTTCGGCTTAAATCGAAATCACGGAATGTCTTCTGTGATTTTGTTGTCTCGTATTGCCCACCTCGGACTTGAATTTTAATTACGGAATTTCTTCTGTAAAATATTTTATCTCTGCTCGTTGCTCTCTGCGTCTGCTCTCCCGATTGCGTCCGAATTTCCAATTCTCCCTTTCTCCTTTAAATCGCTAACTCACTCCCAAAGAGTAGCACTTACTTCCTAAATTTTCTCCCCCCTTTTTCTCAATAATTAATTAAGCCGCCGGATATAAATTCTTGACTCCTTCTTTCTTCAATTTCTTGGACTTAACTGGGCTTCTCTTCAATTCTTTTGTTTTAACTCATTGCTTGGTCTTGCAAATAAGTGAAGCCCAAAAAGCTTTTATCAATTTAGTCCATCAAATTTGTAGTATCTTCAATTCAGCCTCTCAATTCACTTATCTTCATTAAATTTTTTTTTTTTTTTTTTTTTTTTTTTTTTTTATTTAACATACCGAACTAGTGTTGAGCAAATATGAATAATTTCCCTCCCCCAAACTCACACAATTTTAATATCCAAGACAAACTAAGTTTGAGGTTAAGGGAAGAAAACATGAGATAAATGTTTCAATTTGGGCGGTGACTAAATAAGGGTGTTCAAGAAAATAGGCCTATAGGCTCAACTTGGCTCAACTAAGGAAAATATCCGAAAGGTAAGCTTGAAAAGCTCAAACGATCCAATGAAAGTGCCTAAATCATTTCCAAACTACTAAGCTTCCTAGGATTTCGCCTCAAGGGAATTAACAAACCAATTATGAAAACTTGAATCCTCATGCAAGTTCAACTCTTTCTAAGATTACAGAATTTTCAAGGTTGGACTATGTGCATATAATGTGAGCAACAATCTTAACTAAAGTTCGGTTAACAACAAAAACTTTAAGTACTAAAGGCTCATTACCACATATAAAGCATCATTCCACATATATCATGTAACTTTATCATTGAACATTTCCCCCATAATTCACTAAACCAATCATTAAATGATTCCGAAACGAGAAAAACACAAAAACACCACTGAAACGAAACAAAACGAAACAAAACAAAGAAGGCAAAGCCTCCCCCCCAAACTTAAGAGAGAAAGCAATGTCCTCATTGCTGAAACAAACACGAAAATAAACAAAACAACGCAGGGGAAGAACAACTGAAATATGATACGAAGAACGAAATAAAGATTCAAAGGCATGAATGAAAACTCCTGTCGCTGGTGTGCATCCGATGGGGTAGGGTGCGGGATATGGGGCGGCCATGGGTGGAGAATCCGAAGGTTGTGAGAACATCAACGGGGTCTGGAATGACAGCGCTGGAGCAGCGTATGATTACGTTGTGTTGTAGGTAGCGGCTCGTCGGAAAAACCAGGCCATCACTGGCGAGAGTTCAGGGGAAAATCTTGTGCAAAGCCTCCTTAAGGATCGCATCCCGAGCATGAACATAATGATAATATTGTTCCCTAACACTTGGCTCCGATGGCGCGGAAGCTGGCTGCTCAGAAGGAGCCGCCTCAGCTGGCTCGGAAACTGGCGGATCGTCATGCACTGGAGGAGGTGATATCGGAGTAGTGTGTGAATACAACAGACGGCTCATATCGGGACCAGAGATTGTCCCGGTCTCATACTCATCCTGGCTTAAATCTGTAATATATACACCAGCCTTTTGACACAGCTGTGTAATCAAGGAAGGAAAGAAAATATCGCCAGCCTTTTTACTTGCACAATTATGAATCTGCCGAACCAGAATTTTTCCGATGTTGATAGAACGTCTTCCTATGATGGCAGCGAGCAGAAACATCCTCTCTAAATTGACTGAATAGACATGTCCAGTTGGCAAAATAGAATGTCGAATAAAATAGAACTAAACTTTGGCGTGATTTGTCAATCGTTGACGTTTACATGTCAACATACCCTTTGTCTTAGATCTGTCCCAAGTGGTTTCCGCAATTGTGAGATCCCGTAATGTTGCATCACACAACTCATCTGTCACCTCTGAGCACATAGCCGAATACTCATCATCATCATAATCCACTAAGCCGAATAGTCCGTTAATTGATGAAGAAGAAAGGGAGACCCGTTTTCCCCGAACCCCAAACTGTAGACGAATCTGCTGGCCATAAGTTGGAGTAGAATTCACGGACTACATCCTCATCCGGTTTGAACCTTGGAGTGCAGAAACGAGTCCATTGTAACGCCTCAATGGTCACTCGGATATCATTGGGAATCATATGTTGATCGGGGCCCAAAGAGAAACCTTTGTCTGGTAAAATGGGTTTTCTCCGGAATAACGTCTCATATCGCTCTTCAGCCGCAGGCGTATGAAATTTCTCCAATAAATGAACTTTCCGGGCTATTTTCTTAATGCGAGGCATAGCTGCGAATCAAGTGAACATAATAACCGAATATGAACTTTGAATACTTTAATGCCAAAAATGATTCCTTCCGAAAATAAATCAAAATCTCGGAAATAATTTGGTACTAAATCAAATCAATTTGAGCAAGGTATATTGCTTATAAACACACCACCCCCAAACTGAAATTATACTACCACCGAAAAGCAAAAATTGAAATTGACTTAAATTGACATGAATATCAACATGCATGTTAAATATCAATTGATAACAATGGAACCCAAAACAAAATTTCGCTCTATTCAACTCGAGTACAACTCAAAATGGAATATGCCCCCAAATTTAACATTCAATTCAAATGAAACCCACTCAAAAGTGAATGTGCATTACAAACAACGACAAAAGAATCCCATCACAATTTCAGCACAATAATTTCAGTGCAAGAATAATTTCAACATAATAATTTCAGATCAAGAACAATTGCAGAAAAATAATTTCAGTTCCCATCGCAATCTCAGAAAAATAATTGCAGTTCAAGAACAATTGCAGAAAAATAATTTCAGTTCAAGAACAATTGCAGTTGATAACAATGGAACCCAAAACAAAATGGAATCTGCCCCCAATTAAAATATCTGCACTATACCCATTTTGCCATTGAAATTTCTCAAACCCTTGCTGAAATTTGAAAAAGAATTAGGGAACATACCTGAATTTTTTTTTTTTTAAATTGAACCAAGCCCGTACCTTCTGTTGAGATAATTTACATATGTTATTGTGTGATTATTTTATTTAGTTATTGTTAAACTTTTGAGCTTGATTTAAGTTAAGAAGGAGTGATATGTCTTTTATTTTCGGTATTTTGTGCTTATTTCTATTGATTATTGTGTGATTGTTTTATTTAGGGGAAAAGCTGAAATTTAATGAAGATAAGTGAATTGAGAGGTTGAATTGAAGATACTACAAATTTGATGGACTAAATTGATAAAAGCTTTTTGGGCTTCATTTATTTGCAAGACCAAGCAATGGGTTAAAACAAAAGAATTGAAGAGAAGCCCGGTTAAGTCCAAGAAATTGAAGAAAGAAGGAGTCAAGAATTTATATCTGGCGGCTTAATTAATTATTGAGGAAAAAGGGGAGAAAATTCAGGAAGTAAGTGCTACTCTTTGGGAGTGAGTTTCAGCGATAAAGGGAGAAGAAATTCTGGAAATTCTGGACGCAATCGGGAGAGCAGACGCAGAGAGCAACGAGCAGAGATAAAATATTTTACAGAAGAAATTCTGTAATTAAAATTCAAGTCCGAGGTGGGCAAGACCGAGACAACAAAATCCAGGAAGACATTCTGTGATTTCTGATTTAAGCTGAACGACAAGAAGACATTCTCAAGTTCAAGATCGAAGCGGACCAATTGAATTCAAAGAGGGAAGAGTTTAATTTAAGAAATTATATTTAAACTGCTCCTGTTTTCCTTAGAAAATTCTGTAATCGAATTGCTCTATTTTGCTGAAATTTACAGAATGTCTATGGAATATATTTTGTTGGGTTTTGAATCTGGAATTATGAGCTAAATTTCCACCCACTAGGCTAGTTGGAACTTGTTATGTAAACTCTTAAATTGTGGGTATTGAAGCTATAGATTGTTTGGTAATTCTCTTAAGTGTTTATCAATTTAATATCTACTGTTGATTAAATATCCTTGGTTGATAAATGAGTTAAAGCTTGGATCCGAAAGGATTAAAGTTTAACGGACATAACACTTAAGTGGTGCTTGGTTGAATTTTGTGAATTCGACTTTGTAATTGTATATACATATATAATTACCTTGCATAATCCGTTGAGAATTTTGGATATATACTGTGAAGTCATAATTATAAACTGCATAGACATATGAGTTTATTGTTGTGGACTGAAATTATGTGATGTTGAAAAACGCACATATGTTTTGAGAAGTTCTGGATTCATTGCTATAGCATCGATATAGCATCAGTACAACATTGGTCATCTTTAATACATAACAGGGGAAAACTAGTCTAGTGCTCAATTAATTTGATATATATTCCTAATCCGATTGTTTGCGTTCTGTTCCGTTTCGTTTATTGTTTTTATTTATTATTTTCTTAATTGTTTAATTGCATTTACGTTTTGAGTAGATTTAGTTAACAAACAATCTTTTGATCTATTTTTAATCCACACTCTGTTACGTACATTTCACATGATTTTCTAAATAGTCCATGTGGGATCGATATCTGGTACTTGAGTACTATATTACTTGTTGACAGTGTATGCTTGCACTCGTGTTACATATTTTGCACAACAAGTTTTTGGCGCCGTTGTGGGGCCCGTTTTTTAGTTTTTATTGTGAAATTAGTAAGCTTTGTGTGGCTTATTTTTTCCCGTTATTCACTGGGATCTTTGCTGGTTTTTACAGGATAAATTCAGGTTGTATGAGTAAAAAATTGAAGAAGAAGAAAGGTGAAGTATTATCGGAGGAAGAACCTGAAATAGAAAGATTTTTTAGAAGGAGGAGAAAAGCGCAAGCTGAATTAGAAGAATCCAACACAAGTGACCACGTTGAATTAAAAAAACCAGTAGTTATGGACCAACAAAATGCAGGACAGCAGTTGCAACCACGAGGAGTCGAGCAGAATCCTGTAGTTATGGCAGATGACAGGAACCAAGCAATCAGACAACATGCTGCTCCTGTTTTTGAAGAACTGAATTTCGGTATAAGACCACCAGAAATTCAAGCTCCGCAGTTTGAGTTGAAGCCCTTGATGTTCCAAATGCTGCAGTCTGTGGGACAATTCAGTGGCTCGCCATCAGAAAATCCGCATCTGCACTTAAAATACATCGTGGAAATCAGTAATTGCTTCAAGCTTCCTGGAGTTTCTTCGGATGCACTACGACTAACATTGTTTCCTTTTTCTCTACGAGACAAGGCAAGGGAATGGCTTAACTCCCTACCTGTAGACTCAATAACTACGTGGCAGCAGTTGACAGAGAAGTTTCTAGCCAAATATTTTCCTCCCACGAAGAATGCAAGGTTGAGAAATGAGATTACTTCGTTTCAACAACTTGATGAGGAGTCACTGTATGAAGCTTGGGAAAGGTTTAAAGACTTGATTAGGAAGTATCCTAATCATGGAATTCCTTATTGGATTCAAATGGAAACTTTCTACAATGGATTGATTGCTCATACCCGTATGGTTGTGGATGCGTCCGGTGGTGGTGCTTTGTTATATAAAAATCTATAATGAAGCTTTTGAGATTATTGAGAATGTAGCAAATAACAACTATCAGTGGCCTACTTCTAGGTTACCTACTTTGGTAGGAAAGCATGGGTTTTGGAGTTGGATACGATTTCTTCATTGCAAGCTCAAGTTTCGTCCATG